>JAODUO010000211.1:780000-800000 GCA_025642075.2 Ridgeia piscesae | reverse complement strand
TTATCAACAACTGCGATGTGCGAAACAACTTTAAACACCTTTACGGATGTTTGACACATTCAGGTTATACTCGTCGACTGTGGCGACCAGGATGTAGTGGACGTATTCACCCGAGACACGGCGTCATGAACAGCCCTTTATGCGCGGCGTTACGTACCGTGCTACCATCCCAGTCGAGGGTGACTGACTGGAGTTTTCCACGAGTTGTCTGGCGGTGGGTTTTTTGGCATGACCTAGTTACCTGCTAATCGTCAATGGTGCATGTATCTGCACGGCTAATGGTAATATCGCAGTCGGGCTTTTATGAATATGTATGTAGTAGTGTTTGAAAATTTCAACTTTGTGAGATGTACAGTTGCGTGGGGTCTATAGCGCGCGGGTCAGATCCAACACGCAGTCTGACTACGTGTTGTGCACGGCGCCGGTTCAATGCCTACGGTCGCAAGAGTTGACAGTAAACAGCGCCTTTTTTACAAACGTTCTTAAATGTGTTTCTGCGCGTCAACGGCGTACGTCATAGCCCCGGGGGGTGCACTGACCGCCAATACCAGTAGTCGGCCTAGTGTGAACTGTGGATGTGCCGACTTGATTGGTCGTCTTTTTACCGGGGCTTTACCGTGGTTTTCACAAGTCCTCCCTATAATAAGGGCCAACACTGTAAAGACGTTCGCTAGAGGACGGGATCATTTCGAGTGGCTCTCCATTGGAACAAGGCCGGGTTATCGATCGCAGCATTCGCGGTTATTCCGGGCAATTTCTGCCGGGAAAATTGTTTTTTTGTTAAACTTGTCCCTACATCAAGGTATACTTATTGGTATTGGTTGCCATTATTAAGGCTAGAGATATGTGATAGGGAACTTCGGCTGCACTCCCTGTAACCGTAGTGACCCCCTCTGGTCACAGCGCACCACACCTGTAAGGTGAACGCGTGAGTGAGTGACTCACACGGTGACTTCTGAAATAGAACATCGTTGTCCCGGGGTTTTCCGACGAGTCAATTGCTTGTTTTCATGTGACGTAACGAAATTAACGTTGTTTGTGACCGTCCAGTGAGTCCTACATTCAGAGGAGTAGTCCTGTACTACATTAGTCACTCGACAGGATTGGAGCAGCAGGATCCACGTATAGACAAGGCGTAATAGTAATTTGATTTGCTGGATTTACTATTTACTCTGTAGCAGAGAGTCCAAATGTGTGTGTGTGTGTGTGTGTGTGTGTGTGTGTGTGTGTGTGTGTGTGTGTGTGTGTGTGTGTGTGTGTGTGTGTGTGTGTGTGTGTGTGTGTGTGTGTGTGTGTGTGTGTGAGTGTGTGAGTGTGTGTGTGTGTGTGTGGGCGCGTGCGTGCGTGCGTGCGTGCGTGCGTGCGTGCGTGCGTGCGTGCGTGCGTGTGTGGATGTGGATGTGGATGTGGATGTGGATGTGGATGTGGATGTGGACGTGGACGTGGACGTGGACGTGGACGTGGACGTGGACGTGGACGTGGACGTGGACGTGGACGTGGACGTGGACGTGGACGTGGGCGTGTGTGGGTGTGTGTGTGTGTGCGTGCGTGCGTGCGTGCGTGGGTGGGTGGGTGAGTGAGTGAGTGAGTGAGTGAGTGAGTGGTGAGTGAGTGAGTGAGTGAGTGAGTGGTGGTGGTGAGTGAGTGAGTGAGTGGTGAGTGGTGAGTGAGTGAGTGAGTGAGTGAGTGAGTGAGTGAGTGAGTGAGTGAGTGAGTGAGTGAGTGAGTGAGTGAGTGAGTGAGTGAGTGAGTGAGTGAGTGAGTGAGTGAGTGAGTGAGTGAGTGAGTGCTTGCGTGTCACACAAACATTAATTTAGCGGTATTTTCGGACAGTGATGTCATACAACTATAACACGCAATGATGTAATAAGTAATTTATTATTATGTCCACAATTCCTTTGATGTAGCTTCATAACAGCTTCATATGTCATAACTGTGGCCACTGTATTTTGATAGGCAAACGGGTATTTACAAAAATATACATTTATAACGAACCAGGACGGTATGTTTCATATGGTTAGGCAATTGTTATCAACCAGACAATGCGATATGAATATGTTAATTCAGTGTCGCAACGTGATGCAAAATTGTCGCTGCTCGAACTTTGAAAACGACAGGTTAATCGGCTTCGTCTCTGTTATACAAATGTGTCAATACTTCGGCGAAATCTTTTTGTATGATTGAGTCCATCCTGAGAATGGTGACATTTGCTTGGTCATATGACTTAGATATGAAATATGAAATGCTTAAACAACATCACATGTCAGAATATAATTTCGTGTTCACACGCCGCTACTAAAACTGTGTCTATGTCTTTCTGAAACAATTAATTAACCCTGTGTCCAGTTGATAGCCGTACTGATAGCACTTGTCGCGAGACGAGACGTTGTATGGGAGTGTATGGGATGACGTTGATGTACTTTATACAGTAATGTTCTACTCGAGGCGCTAAACACAGGGGCTCGTGCCCTCATTAACGAAGTTCTTAGACCTACGTAGTGCTAAGTAACACGGCGGCCGCGACTTAATGGTGATTATCTACAAACCGCGATGTCGCCAAGATTTCATCTACAATAAGATGTCAATGTAAACGGCTGTAATGAAGCGCAACTTGTTCGCGCGGTTAACCTCGTAAGATGTCCGTGTTCGTGTGAAGAAGTTGCTTGTCGTCTTCTTTGTGGTAGCTACACCACGCGATCTCATTCGAATTACTCACGGTGTCGCGATGACATTTTCCCGGGCGTTATAAACTATCCGGGTGACGTTTCTGCGCATGGGCGATAAAAGTAACATCATCAATGTGCAGCGAAACGGTAAGCATTTATGGTATTAATATCACAGGCTGTTTGTTCGTTAACTCTCATGTGGTGATTATTGTGAAGAGTTGCTTACAGTTTTGTTCAGTACATTAACATATTACGTTTGTTTAAATCACTGTCGCGAATTATGGCGCACTGCGCAAATGACGTGATTTGCGCTTGCTATCAAAACATGCCTCAAAACCTGTTTGACCCTTGTTACTTTGCGACAAATACTTGCTCATAATGGCCGATATATATATATATATATATATATATATATATATATATATATATATATATATATATATATATATATATATATATAATTAAAGATGTACTTAATATGAGATTCAGCGGGAAGCGTTAACGTACCTAATGGTAACTAATGACAATGACCTACTCGCGCATGCGCAGAAACGTCACCCGGATACTTTTTAACGATCGGAAAAACGTGAATTTGAAATAACAAATTAAATAAGGATACCTTGTTATCAGATAATGCTGTATTATAAAAAAACTATTCTAAATTAAAACGTATATTAACATAATAAATTAAAAAATTGCAGTTGTTTATAAAATATGAATTACGGCAGGATTAACCAGTATCCGTCCCACACGGATAACATTCAAACGCTGGTAAAACCACCAGACTGTCTTCTCGGTGAAGTTGCCAGTCGTTTAAGCGAGACTATTATCGGGTCCGTTTTTGTTTTAACCCAGAACGTCGTAAGCGTGGGTGCATGCACCGACACAATCGTACCCGATAAATCGGCGAATTAATTAATACTGAACACTGCGTGGTTTTGCCTCGCTGTAACGTGCGTTCGTGGGCACGTCCGGGCGAGCGGCCACAGACTCTGCGGTCTTGAGCGCCTCACGATATCACCACGGGATCGTCACGAGACGAACGTCCGCGTCACGCCGTATGCGTCACCGGCGTCATCTCCACCTGCACGTCGTCCGGCGTCGCTGTCTCTGGCGTCACGTTGCCATTGGTGTCGTCCGTTACGGGCGCCGCTCCCGCCGTCACCATGTCCGAGCCGGAAGTGCCCGTGTTGGAGCTCTCGGCCAAGGTCTTGCCGGGCGAGCCCCCGCAGCACGGTGGCAGGCGGAAGGTCTTGCGCAGGCTGTCGCGGAAGGCCGGCATGAGCAGCACATAGACGAACGGGTTGGCGACGGAGTTGAAAGCCGACAGCAGTAGACCGATCTTCTGCACCGGCGAGTTGATGATGTACACCGCAACGCCCGTCTTGCCGAGACTGTGGGCGGGTGTTACGGTGTTAGTAATATAATGATGACGATGAACATGATGGTTATGGTAATAATAATAAAACTAATAAAATTAATGATGATGATGATGATAATAATAATATTAGTAATAATAATAAAACTTATAATAATGATAATAATAATAGTAACCATCAGATCGGGGGCTCTAGTCCCGGATTTGATGGTGACTAAAAATCACGGGTAATTACAAAAAAGGCGAACAAAAAGAGAATAAATAGTAATCAATGAAAGCGTAGATTATATTAAAACTAAACAGGTACCAAAACGATAAATATAACAAAGAGAAATTAAACTATACACTAAAAAAACAACGACACATAAAACTATGCATGTTAGTAAAAACGGTATGCATGGAAAATACGAAGGTTATTGACGGAGACAATTCAACAGTTCCGTCGCTAAAATATCACCAATGTATTTTATTTTATACTGACACGCCAATAAAAATCCAATGGACATAATTTTGCTTAAAAAATTAACTTATTCTCTGTATCCTAGTGTGTACTATCGCTTAAATTTTGACGAACCCAGCTTTATTTGTAGCCACGCTAGACGACAGAGCGACGAAGTAACAACATCAAACGCAATTTATAACAAATTTTACACCGGTCTGCATGAAGAACGTGATAATTTTCTTTCCATTAATTTAAAGCATTTAACTTGAGTTCCGTTCATCGCCTTGTTCTGATGTTAACTTGTCTAGGGTGTGCCTTCTTTTATGCTATTTTATCACGAGAAACACTTTTGTGTTTGATTTGTTAAAAACATTATATTTTACTTTGAAAAGAATACGTTGTGATTAGGAGTGTTTGTGCTGAATAACGCATGCAATTCTCGTCAGCCGTTATATCGCTTTTATACTATTTTTGCCATTTTCAGTCTCGATCCGGTCTCAACGACTCGAACGAACTATGTATTATTTCGCATAAGGACGTAACTGCCACAGCAGAACTTTCCGTTGTAAGTTGGTTAGATTTCCACCCAATAAAAATATATAGACAGTTGGACCTATTAAACAAATACAGTATTAGTTCCAAATTATTTGCGTATTGTAGTAATTTAGAACATTTTAGGTCTTGTTAAGTATCGCTCAAAACAGACGAGAAACGAGAACCGCCTGCGTGCTCTATTCTGACGAGAGTGGGACGTCGATGTGACGTCGATGTGACGAAACCGTAAAACCTGCCTGTAGTAGATGATGTCGTAGCCAATGGTCAGCACAAAGATGACCGTGACGGCGACTCCGGTCTTAGTCATGCGTGTGTTCGCCTCGTCCAGTATGCTTGAGCAGGCCGTCGACTTTAGTCGCTTGCGAAACGCCACCAGAATCCGGCTGAAACAGACAGCAGCAGTGAGATAGCTGAAGCCTGCGAACGTAGCACTCCGCGATGTTCAATAGAAACTCGTGTCTCGCATATATGTGCGATTTTATGTGCTTTCAGTTTATGCAGAAGTTGTAATTACCCGCGAAAGGACATTAACCCCGGATTTGATGGTGTATAATAAAGTTTATTAGTGTTATTAGTATTGTTATTAAACCTGTATTAAAGCACTGACCCAACGATAGTATTTCACCAATGCTAATATTACACATTGGGTTACAAAGTGCTTCGAATCCTGAACAAAAATCGGAATATCTACATCACACGAATACTCGAAACCTGACGACACAACGTAATCAATGGGGTCTATAAGAATAGAAGACAATCACCAGTTGCTTTATTACCTAAAACCATAGTAATGTTTGTTATTGTTAAAATAAAGATTAACCTCAACCTGAAGGAAACGCCGAATACTAGCAAAAGCAGACGGGACAACGCGAAATTCCATTATTACGGAAGGTTCCGCCAGGGGTGATAATAGTATCGCTAGGTTTGATTAGATCACCGCTAAGTTGCGCACGTGTTTGAGTACATCTGAGTTTATCTTTACTTTCATACAGACATTAAAAAACAGGTTTTTTTAAAGGTAAATTTTAATGGCATTTTTGTAAACATGTACATGCGTTTGAGATGTACTCTGTCAAACTAATTTTCCGAAAATATTTTTTCTGCTACTTATATCTGTGCATTTATGTTATTTGCGCCAAAACCCGACACATTATTGTATTTATGCGAATCTATTTGAGCTCTCGATCTTGCCTTATACGAGTAATAGAGGCTCAAATTAGAAACTCGCAGGGGTAATTAGTTTTGCTATATTGGCAAGGTAATTAGTGATTTACAAAACATATTCAATTGAAATAAAACATTGAAAAATATGAAATAACACTTTAAATTATATTCAGGATTAGTACAAAATGCGTAGATTACAAAGAGTTTAACATTTTCAAAGACTCCGTCTAAACGTGTGTAGCAAATGGAATTGAGAGCTTGTGAAGATACGTACGACATCGTGACTGTCCGATCACGTAGGAACTACGCTGTAGTGGCTTACAGTACGACTGGACTATAGCAAATATCATCGTATAAACGCAAGACGGAGGCGCTGTCAAACCGTCGTAGGAAACATTGGTTACGAGCTATAGTTTCTTTATCGGGTACAGGTGCGCTTACTTTAAGCATTCTTTTGTTTAATTAATTTGTAGACTTTGAAGGGAAACACGATAACTATGCTTTCGCTCTGTCCATCTGCAGAGTTCGCACAAGCAAACCATTTGCAATTACAATGAAGACTTCCGTGCCTGTGATGAACACCCCACCCCGCATTTACAACGCACGGCTAGCGCCATTCTGATTATCACCTAGCGGAATCAGGTCATACATTCACAATTCGGCGACACTAGTCTAGTTTGCGTCGATTAAATAACCCATACATTTCCAGCAATCCTTTGTTAATCGTTATCATGATAGTTTATAGGGTGATGAATAAGATGTTTATGTAAGTTATAACAGGTTTATATTCGGTGGTCGCCGCAATTCGTCGTTGTAGTTAAACGCCGCTTAAATGGCAAGATACTTACGTCCGTATGTTGCACAGTAATGGTATCGTAACCGTTTTTGCGTAATAGTTAGTGTAACTTGGCTTCTGGGTTGACAGGGATGCAAGTCGTCAAAGAGCTGTTGCTGCCTCCACCATAGTCGGCGTAAACGCCATGCATCGCGGGGGGTCATAGCCGGGGATGTGCAGGATGGTGATTGGTTAAAGAAAGTGGGCGTGCCACAATTAATATAGGTCAGCCCCCGGATTTGAATCTGGATAATTATTCAGTAAAGATCTATACAGATTTAGCGCTGATGGTTTATTTCAGATTATGTTTTTGTAGACTATGATTAGTGAGTCCATGTTATAGGGTAACCTGGAGCGAAGCCGGCATGTTTGCTGATACTATACTTATGTAACTGTTGTTGTTTATAATAATGTGTACATATTAAAGTCATTCAGTTGGCCAATTTCAATCAAACTTGGTCTTGCATTATTGCTTTACATAGAAGGGTGTATGTAGTATGAAACACACACACACACACACACATATATATATATATATATATATATATATATATATATATATATATATATATATATATATGTCGATCGTGAATATGAATTAACGTCGTATAGTGAACATTTTATAAACGGTACTAAATACTTTTAGCGACCGCTAGACTAGATGTTGCAAAAGTTCTACTTTAAAATGTTGCATACCATGCGATCACATAATCATTCTTCTATCAAATCGATGATAACACATCCACTATGGGAAAGAAACCATCGAACTGGTATCAACGCCCTCGCATTTATGCATTATCAAAATGTGAGCGCTATTAAAGGGCTACACGTGTTGAATGAATAAATACGTGAGTGCTGGGTAAGACGGCCTATTTATATTTAAATGTTAGACGCCAAGTATTGTTAAGGCCTATGGTGATGCACGTGTCAAATCAAAGTTGATATGTGTTTTCAGTGATGACTGTTATGATGCAGAATGCTGCTTCCAGTTACGAGAGGAATTATGTTGATTTACTGTAAGCCTAATTCACGACGAGTGATGCCGATTGGTGACTTTTTCACGATGAATGGTTAGTGGGGGTCTGTAGTGGATGGTGGTTTAAATAAATTAATATAAACGAATATATTATTGTTATCATTTATTTAGCATACTATTTAGAGTAAACCGATTCTGGACCGCCTTGACCCATACCTGGGGAAAGACGCTTTTATTGGAGCCCATTTCCACTTGTTGTTAATTACGTTTAGTTATTCAGTGTGCACATAATTATGTGTGCCACACCTAGAGATGAAGAATATATACCTCAACACTCTTACAGGACTAACATGCATCGATCAGACATAGATAGAAAAATACACGACGTGTTCCTTCCTATGGTCGGCGTGCCCCAGGCTACCCTACATATCCCCATGGCGTGGAATTTTTACCTGTATTATTGGCATAGACACCACGTAGAAGATAGGAACGAATTATGTCGTCTTTTTTCGAAAGACACATGTAGCGTGGAGTGGACATAATGACTCCCAAGTTTTGATACGGCGGGCGATAGTACGGTTCGAATTATAGTCCCTTGCCCCGACATTTGGTCGCTCTACGCGTGACAATCGTCCTCCGCCATAGACATTGAGATTCATCAGGATCTACCACTCAGTCTGATATCACAGTCTGACCAACAGAAGGCAAGAGACAAGAAAAGTTTGACACACACTGCCAGAGACGACTGACATACAAACTCACAAACATGCTTTATGTCGACACACATACATACAACACACACACACACGCACGCACGCACGCATGCGCACGCACCACAGCACGCACGCATGCACGCACGCACGCACGCACAGCACGCACAGCCCCGCACACGCACACGCACACGCACGCACACGCACACGCACACGCACACGCACACGCACACGCACACGCACACGCACACGCACACGCACACGCACACGCACACACACGACACGCACACGCACACGCACACGCACACACACACACACACACACACACACACACACACACACACGCACGCACGCACGCACGCACACGCACGCACCGAACGCACACACTGAAGACGGGCTTTGACAATAGAATCACTCAACATAGCGTACGTTTTTGAGTGCCAAGGACTAGAACTACACGATATGCTGGTCCGTTTGTGCCTTCGTGTTTAATAAGACTGCTTATAATAGGTTGCATATAAAATCATGCCGGCATAATTATGAATGTGTACACGCATGTGTGTATAATGTACACGGGCAGGCAGGGAAGCATTGTACTAGTGTAACGGAAAAAGATCAGTAATACATTTTGTATTTAGGATTATGTATAAGACAATGTATAAATGCATTGGGATACGAGTTGCTGTTCAATTCATCTATAGTTGTCTGTTTAAAGCGGTTTGCTTTATTGCATTGTTCAGTTTCAAGCAATTCTTCTGTCTGGCAAATAGAAGCAGCGAACTGGGACCGATTTGCGGACAAGCTGAAGTCGCGCAGCACCTGCGACCAACCAGATAAATCAATGGTACATGTATTTAGTGAACTCGAATCCGACGACAAAATATGTTCCGGTCGCTGTTAGCAGGTGAAAACAACGGTCGCGTGAATAACGTGTGTGGTCGCTGGTCGTGTTTGGCAGGTAATCGCTCACGGCAGGTACATTTTAATTAGAAACGATCCGTGCCTAGGAACGCGGTCGCTCAAGACGTGTGGTCGCTCATGACAGAGGTCGCCCTACAAAACTGTCGTGTATACAACATCACGTGCATGTTCAGATGCATGCCTATTTGCGCTAGTTCGTTCTCTGGTATTGTGACATAAGGCGTTTAAATAAAATACATCAGCGCAACGTAATAAAATCACGTAGACAAAGAGTTTCAACAAAACATGTCAAGAAAATATGCGTGGTGGTGAAATTTAAAGATCGTAAATAACGCGACGTACCCGTAGATGAAGATGAACGCCCCGACCGGAAGTAGGTAAAAGACAAATAAGGTAAAGAAGGAGTATCCGTAGTAGAGGTAGTGTCCGAAGTTGCCCTTGAAGTAGTGTTCCGGTAGACAGCTGTCGTCGATGAAGTAGACCTGCATGTAAGCGGGGATCAAACACACGAAACTTCCGGCGTAGATCGCGGCGAACGTGTAAAAGAAGTGCTTCCGGGTCACGGAGCTGTAGAGGAACGGCTTACAGATCATGATGTAGCGTTCGACGCCGATCAGAACGAGGTTCCAAATGCTGACGAACACGTCCGCCCAGTAGAGGCCCTGGCTGTGCCACGCGTAGCACACGAAGAAGTCGGCGATCCAACTTCCGGTTCGCCAGTGCATTGACGGAAGTATGAGGTAGAGGGCGCCCATTGCGCATGCGCCAAGGTCGACCAGCGACTGGTGCTTGATGAGCAGCCGTATGAGCGGCGAAAAGCGACCGCCGTTGTTGGTGAGCGTCAGAAACGTGGCGGCGTTGGCGAAGAAGCCCGTGCAGGTCATCACAAGTTGCACGCGGTTGATGACGGTTATAACAACCGGGTCGACGTGCGGGGATTCCGGCCCCGACGCAGTCTGTACACAGCGCTCGGTGTTGTTGCCGACGCCACATCCGGCGTCCGGCGTCGACACATTGTCACGTGTGTCGATGTCGCTAGTGGGGCTCGCGACACTAAACCCCGATACGCCGTCGTTCGTTTCGGCGAAAGCACTGCCTCCTGTAGCGCCGCCTCCGTCCCCCGTTGGAGAGCCGACGGAGCTGGTTTCGTCCGACCGGAAGTCGCCTAGGCCAGTGGTTATTGCTGGCGAGTCGTCGGCCGCTGAAGAGACAACCCGGACGTCTTCGGACGTGCGTGATTTGCACAAGTAGATTATCACGATTAAATATCTCGCGTACGATATTGTCTCCATGTTAATCTCTCGGCACGCTGCTTGCTACTGGCGGTCGGCGTGCCTTCCTTTCCTCGCCCCAAGGCGGCAGGTTGAAGCGGTAAGCGAGACGAGTGTCGGTTTCATACCGTCGTAAGTCCTCCCTAACTGACTAATAATTAGCCGTATCCCCCGCAGTAGCACTAACTACATCTACATTTACGCCGGTGTTCATCAATCAGATGCCAGCAATTATTATCCGGAAAGCAAGCGCTTGTCCAATGCACGATTGATACTCTGTAGAGTATCAAACTGTGTCGTGTCGAGTTGAGACTGACGGCAATGATTGCATCGCCAACAAGTTGTTGGAACTGAGGCGAGGGACGTCAGCCATTGGCTCTCGTCGCCAGCCAATGAATGACGTTCTCGTGGTCTCCGGCAATCAGAAGATTGTATTAACGTGTCGCCATTGTCTGAGCACACGCTCTGTTTACCGTAAGTAAGGGTACTGCGTTCTATTGTTATGCGTATTGCTTAAGACAGCTGGCTACAGTATAAATCATGGTAGATTGCAAACTGGTGAAGGATTGTGTTGTGAAGGGGAAAGAACTGTTGTCGTCTTTGCCCATGCAACAAACAATGACAGGAAAGGAATCATATCACGCCAAATAACCGACGGATGCCAAATCAATCTCGTTTCGTAAAAACACTCTCAAGGAGTAAAATCTTTACGTATAAGTATTCAAAACGTTCGTCTGTATAGACGATTTTGTTTTTATTTACTTAATTCAATGCTTCTGAAGTTAGCTAAAATGCTAGGATATAGTCATATATGTTGTTCAGTACTGCTAAGCATCAAGTCTTGTCTGGACCATACAGATGGTTGATTCTTCTTTAGTGTGTGTTTTTTTGCCAGGAAACGTTTGGTGGTATCGATGGGATATAACGTTAGGGATGTTTTGCGGTCGAATTGGATGGTACTATAGATGTCATCGCTCCGCATGGTCGGGAACGTTGGATATATTCCCCGTTGGATATATTCCAGGTCGAATACGGATAATGTTGAAGCTTTTTGGGTCGAGGAGGATACTGTTGGACTTTTTCCCGTCGAAGATTGTGTTGAAGATCTCTTCGGTCGAGTGTTGAACATTATCCCAGTCGAAAGGGGTAATATTGTGGTTTTTGGTTTCCCTGTCGAGGTCAGACCATGTTGACAATTTTCCAGGTGGTGTCGAATGTATCTAAAAGAATATCAATTTAACTCTTCATTCCACCTCAACTACGTCCTTCAGGCTTTTGCCTCAGCGAACGTCGCCCATCACAGTATATCAACATACTGGTTTATGTGTACACTGCGTGGTTCTCAGAACCGCGGTGTCCACTCATCGGCCATATGCTGTGTTTGTTACCCGACGGACAATTCCACTGAGTGCGTCTTTCGCGGTCGACGGCGACGAGACTTCCTTGACGGAAATGTCACCCGAGGTCACCCAAAGCCGCCTTCTGCCCGCCGCACCCGGTGGAATAGATTGGCCTGATGGCGAGAGTGGTCGTAATTACATTTATCGAAAGCCTTATAGTTTGTAACGCGCACTTGCTCGCCACAGCCGCACTCCAGATACCATAATGGAGGATATTGTGTAAATGACACCGAGCGGAAACTATTTATTGGCGATGATCGGTGTTGATATTCAACCGTTCCAGAGCAACTCGGTGTCAGGTCACGCCCGATAAAGGAAAATCCAACGCAACGAATGCTAGGGAGAAATATAATGTAGGGTCTATGTTAGGACATACCGATATTCTGCACGAAGCAGCAACTTGGTTCTAAGTGATGAATGGACACGGTTTTAATAGGCCCCCCTGCAATTTAGCATGAAGGTTATGTCGCACGTTTATACGAGAACTGAGAAACCTATGGGTTTCAAAGTATGTACTGTAAGTGGCATGACAAATGTAAAGTTTGTTTCAACGACACAACGTCGTTGACGGCATGATGTCTTTTTAATTTGTCTTTCCTAGTTCAAACTCATCAAGCCATTAGGTCGATGACGTACAATTTTTCCAATATAAACCCTGGCTGATTCCGGATAACAGCTGATAATAATTAGATTGCGTCGATATCCTTACGGAGTTGTAATTGTTTCCTCGACATTAGCGATCTCGGGAGAGTACGTCTCCCATGAATTCACTAGCATATAGAACTCGCCGATAATTTAATCGTGTGGCACAGTATTGGCTTACACTATACATGATGACAATCTAACAGCTGATAAGGTCGGTTCATTATGCCAACGTTCGTTCACAGACTCCCTATATGTAATTTAAAATTTTAAATACCACATTTTATGCTACGTAACTCGCCTTTTTCGGATATGCATATTTTGCCGCACTTTTGAGATGTCGAGATGTGACGTCATCGTTGTCAGCTCGAATCGCGCATTTTAAAATGGCTTTCCATGTATTCAGAGCACGTTTACAAAGTTGGCTTTAGGATTGAGACGAGCGTCAGAATTAGTTATAGTGCGATACTCCGATGTAATACAAACACTTGTCACCATAGAGGACTAATAAATTATTTCACGGTTCCACACGGATCCAGTTTGGTTGAAACAATTAACCAACCAAAAGCGATGCCGATGCTGGTTTCATCATTTTCGCAGAACTCCCTCAGACTTCCGTCCCGTTTTCAGAGTAATTGTATCGAATACAGCCTACCAGAGATAATCTACACCAGTAAACACACATAACAAACATATACTTAACTCAGTTTCAGAGAAATGTATAAGTGTCCCGTGATTGGGCAGATGCCTCGGCATGATGTTTCCATGTCTGCCTATCTTCCGCTATCCTCTGGTAGATGGTAACCTTCCTCTGTAGTCATCTAGTTTGTCTTTCCATTGTCTCGTCGGTCTTCCTCTAGATCGTTTCCCTTCGTAGGATTTCCAGGTGGTGATACGCAGTGGTTATCTTGTATCCTGCTGACGTGCCCTGCCCAGGTCCACTTCCGTCTTCTGGCTTGATCAGTCATGTCTGTGACCTTTGTCTTTTTTCCAGATGTTCATTTTCTGTTCCGGTATGTGATGCTTAACATACTTCGTTCCATCTTTGTTTGTTTGTGCGGCTGCTAGCTTGTTCTCTGCTTGGCTGGTGAGTGCCCATGTTTCCGCGTCGTATGTCATTGCTGGAAGTACGCATGACTCTTGAAGATTCTTCTTTGAATCTCCTTTTCATGAGTTTTGTCTCTGGTTCTGTATCTCTGTCCCATGTAGATGTAACTTTCAACCCTCTGTATCTGAGTGGTGTTACCACATATTAGTGTGTCGTTTCCATCATCACCTTTGTCTTCGACTTGTTTATCGTCATACCCTGATTTTTACTTTCATCAGCTAATTCCTCTACCAATTGTTGTAGTTCATGTGGTGTATCAGAGCACATGAGTATGTCGTCGGCGAAGCGAAGATGATTGAGATGTTCGCCGATTTTCAAGTTAGTCGTTGGAATATGCTTTCGAGTGTGGCCATAAAAAGTTTGGGCGATATGGTATCTCCCTGTCGTACTCTTGTTGCCTTTCTTTGTATAGGTGGACTGTCATCGAACTGTTAGTGTAGATTTCCTTCAAGAGTTCGATGTACACATCTTTTATCCCCTGTTCTTGAAGCGAGGCCAGTACTGCTTGAGTTTGCACTGAGTCGAAGGCTTTCTCTTAGTCGACTAATCAGATGCAAAGTGGGATATTATATTCTCTGCACTTCTCCTCCAGTTTGTTTACGACGTGGATGTGGTCTGCCGTTGAGTATCTGCTTCTGAATCCAGCTTGCTCTCGTGGCTGGTTTTCGTCGAGTGTCTTTTCTAGCCTTTTCGTTAGTACTTCCATGATTACTTTATAGATGTTTGATAGTAGACTCATCGCTTTGTAATTCTTGATGACTTTCTTATTTCCCTTCTTGAAGATAATCACCATCTTAGCGTTCTTCCACGCTGTGGGTATTCGTCTTTCTGATAAGCATTTAGTGTACAGCTTATAGCAAGTCTTCGAGATGATATCTTCTCCTGCTTTCAATGTCTTGATGCTTATAAAATTATGGTCGTTGCCTGTTGCTATCCCATTCTTCACACCCCGTAGTGCTGCTTCCATCTCCCATATCATTGGTACCTCTGTTGGGTCAGTGTGGATTATGGTACACTGTTCACTGTCGTATAGCTCGGTGTAGATTCTATTCTTCTATTCGTTCTATGATCTTGTATTGATCATGGGTGTCTCTACCCTGCTTGTCTATGAGTGCGATCAGTCTGTCTTCGCCTAGTGTCTGCGTTTTTCTGACTTTCCTCAGATTCGTTGACGCGTTGATCATTTTTCGTATGTATTTCCTGATGTTCTCTTTTGCTTTCTTTTTGATGGTATTTCACATTTCTGCGTACTCTAGTCTTTGTTTATCGTTGCCGTTTTCCACCATTTCTCGTCGTTTCGTCATCAGGGCTCGTGTTGGTGACGATATCCTCGATTCCAATGGCTTGTTGATTGCCTTAGCTAGCCTTGACACGCTTTGTTGGATCATGTCTGTGATGGTTTGCTTCATGGTGTCGATGTCGTCTAGTTCTTGTAGTGTCTCGAATCGGTGTCTCACTTCGAGTTGGAATTCGATCTTCTTTTATCCTATTTGTGTGGTATCTACTCTTGGCTGCCTCTTGGTAATGAAATGTTTCCGTTCTACTTCTACATCCAGTTTAATGTTGCTCATAACCATTCTGTGGTCACTTCCAACGTTGACTTGGTTGATTGTTTACGTCTGTGACGATGTCCGGTTGTTTGTAGTCAATTTCGATCTTCGTTACACCGTTTGTACTTTTCTACTTAGACCTTCCTGTTAACCTTATTTCAAGTTTATACAACACAGAAAGTCTACCATAAAGACAAACTCGGTAATCAAGTAGGCTACATTTACATTTGTTAACGTTTATTTATTTATATTATTGGGAAGAATTTTATTTGGGTGATGTGTTTGGCAATGTTATTTTTTATAAGGGTGGCTCCTCGAAAGCGACTATTACTGTTTTAGACTCTGTATAAATGGCATAATATATGACATTGAAATAACAAAAAAGGCCAGGAGACTCTCCTTGCTTTTTATTTCAATGTCATATATTATGCCATTTATACAATATGTGTACGTATTGTTTGCATTATTTGCTAACCTTTTGACATACATGTACAATAGTGTCTATTATGTACAGATCGAATAAAAGCAATTTCTACTTCTTTTTCATTTGCGACTTCGTCCTGTATAAGAATACAAATTACACAATGATAAATTTGTAATTTTACATAGCTTTAAATTAGGCTTAAAAATTCAACTACTCAGCTGCGCGATCTCTTTACGGAGCAATTTAAGATTAGCAAAAATGGAAATTTTGACATCTCTGCTTAACACTTTATGAGGTTGCTTAACCGTGTGACGTAAATCCGGCGATGACGTCATAGGTAACCACATAACCACATGGTGTACATCGCATGTCCGGAATGGCTTCCATCTACACGGAGGTGAAAAGGAACATATTCCGGTACATCCTTGTGCCCCTGAAACTCTACCGACTAAAAAATTCAGAGGTATCACTTTGATTGGCATTCAGTTACTTAAAAAGCGCTATATTAAGAAGCGGAATTATTATTATTATTTTGCTTAGCGCAGTCGAACCACAATCACGGCGGTGTTCCATTAACATTTCAGCAGCATTAACTGCATTTTTTCTGCCTTCCAAGTTAATTTTAGAACATCGTTTTGAGCAGAAAGAGGCACCACACATATTAAATGTTGGTCGAAAAGAAGATAATGTTTATAATGCATTAGTAGGACTGTATTCAGTATATATTCGATGTTTTGCGTTGTGGCGTTAACATACATATAATACATACATACGTGCACATTTTCCTGGCCCCACCATGTACACAAACATTATAAGACTAACCAGTACAAGTGTAAATTTAGCAGCCAACTGTCAACTCATTTTAGGACAATCGTGCATCTCTTGACATAAATTTAACTTGATAACATCGTATTAATATTTTGTTTAAACATCATATATAAAAATGCTCGAAGACAATTCATAAAACGTTACCATTTCTACAGGCACACTGTATAGGTACTAACAGGCGAGCACTCACTGTGGTCTTAGATTGTTGCGTGGTCTTAGACTGTTGCGTGTGTTTGGCAGTGGGACGTGAATGAGAGCTGCGCCAACGAGCTGTATGACGCCATCGAGGTGGCGTTGTATGCTCTGCTGCGAGTGCTCCTTTACGTCGCCGTCCTCGCTGTGGTCCTCACGTGGCTGAAGCGTATCCGCTCGCTCATAGGCAAAGGTACGTGCTGGGAGCTCTCTGGCGTCGAGGTATCTCGACGAGTACATTGTCGAATGATGTGTGTGTGTGTGTGTGTGTGTGTGTGTGTGTGTGTGTGTGTGGTGGTGCGTGCGTGCGTGCGTGCGTGCGTGCGTGCGTGCGTGCGTGCGTGCGTGCGTGCGTGCGTGCGTGCGTGTGTCTGTGCGCATGTGCGCGCGCATATGCGTGTGTGCATGGTATGCGTGCGTCCGTGCGTCCGTGCTTCCGGAGGCGAGCGTGCATGTTTGTGGTTGGGTGTATGTTGAGGCAAGTGTGTATGTGAGGAATAGTACGTGAGTGCGTGCGTGCGTGTGTGCGTGTGTGTATATACATATGTATGGCGGGCGTATGTGGTTACTGTAGATTACTGTGTGTTACCGTATGCGTATTTACGTGTCAGCGAAGTGTCAGACTTACACTAGTGTCATATCACGCATCCTCTCTAGCCAGGGCTGTTTGCCATGCACACGAGACCCTGCAGCTCCCCTACGAGATGTGCGGAATGTAACCCTATCGAAATAGTGTATTGACTTCGTAAGAACAGCACAAATACCCATTCCAATTTGAAGACGGATAAGCAATTTCTGGGAATTCCAGTTAACGACCCGTCAATGGCGTAGCCAGGATATTGCATTGGAGGGGGCCACCCGACATTCAAGTAAACTCTCTATGTATGTATGTATGTATGTATGTATGTATGTATGTATATATATATATATATATATATATATATATATATATATATATATATATATATTTATATATATATATATATATATATATATATATATATATATATATATATATATATATATACCAACTCCGCCAACTTAAATGAATACCGATATGACAACAAGTCTGACCAATGTAGTTGGCAGTTCAGAAAAACCATTCACAGAAGGCGTCAATGTTAGAAAGTAAGAGATAAACGACATATTATTAAAGAAACACGAACCCAAAGCCCCTACACAACATCAGCCTATATCCAGCCACTATATTCCTCACGCTATTCTCCCAAACCATTACAATTGTTTAATTCACGATAGGAAGTGGCATTTTCCCAGGGCAAAATCCGCTCGATTTTTACAATGAGGATTACAGCCGGGGCAAACGCGTAGAAGAAAAGCGAATGGGCGATGGGAATAAAGGAACTGTGCTCAGCTCGTGTTTTCCCTCGGCATGCATGAATGCACTAGAGACGGTGCCACTAACAGAGAAACAACAGGAGCAGGTCCAGGTTTGCGAAAAACAATCTGGTAAGAATAATCGTGGGAGTAAAGAGAGCTGATGAAAGAAAATTGATGAAATGAGAGTGGAGGTTGGAATTAAGGACATTTCTAAGAAGAAATTGGCGAGGAGTACATGAACTGGTCATGTGGAAAATATGGGAGATGAAAACCCGGCAAAGATGCCCAGAAAGTGGGGGAGATGGAGGCAAGGAAGACTGACATTGCGATTGGGGATTGCATTAAAAGTTACATAGAAAGAGTGGGAGAAGAATGGTAAAAATGTGACACAGAACACAGTAAGATAAAAGTGAGAGGAAGAAAACAGACAACGGAAAAGGAAATAATGGTCAACTCACCCTTTACGTCAGTGATACCAAGACAATAACAATAACAACAACAAAGTGTAATTTGACCCTAGTCTAGTAACCGGGCAACTAATGTTTTTTTGAATCCTTAATAGCCATTAGCCATCATACACATCGAGATTAATAAAATGATCAGTGCCTTGTCAACTGTTTTGCTGCAGCCAGCGATAGAAGTGGAGAATTCCTAACTTAAACCTATTTGAATAATGAAAATTATTTTGCGACAGTGTATGATTGACAGGGACGGAAAATCTTACACGAGTATCCTGAAACCCACTGTACTTTGAGACTCAATGAATCAGGCACCCAGTTATTGATCCTCCGTTCCCCATCATCCAAATTTTTCCGGGATTCGGGGGGCCACGGCGCCCCTGCCCCCATCTAGCTGCGACCAGTCCGTCGAATCACACGAGCAGCTATAAATGGCGTTGTGTATTCGAATACCTGCGTCTGTGTCCTACATCCCAGACAGTGTATATAACACGAGCAGCGTGTGGCTGATATCTCCAAAATTTATATCTGACGACCGAAGGCCAAACACACTCCTAAAGAGGGACTTTATTGGCTGAGTTTAATAAAGGGTTGAGACAGGGGTAGCGACGCAATCAACAGCAGCGAGGATGATGTCACGACTTAGACAGATTAATTCCCCTCTGCCATTCATTCGTCGGTTTACGTATCAACGTCTCGTCTAATTTACAGCGTTGTTGATCATGTCCACCGTTGGTAATAGAAAAAGACAGCAGAACAAAAATGCTGAGTCAGCAAGCAATATGTCACGTAAATTGCCTAACTCGCCACCGCACAATGGTGATTATAGTCTTAATTAACGGGAACACGCATCATAATGCGTCAGAGCTGCTTGCTCGTCTCGGATGCTGGGGGTGTTCATGATGTACGTTTTATCAGGACGTGGCCGGATGCGGCTAGTCCGTAGTATAATTACATATAGTTAATAAACACCGAAATCTTGTGTCTGGCAACTCGTGTCTGGGTCATCCAGCCGACAGCGACCTGTCACTGGTCGGTTGCTGTCCACCGAGAGTGGAGCCCAGGACACGTCGTAAAGTGTCTTCTCTGGAGGGTGACACTGCTCCATTCTTTAGGCACTACATTGCGTGGCTGTCGTCGGA
>JAODUO010000211.1:412500-770000 GCA_025642075.2 Ridgeia piscesae | reverse complement strand
CACGCACGCACGCACGCACTCACACGCACACACACACACACACACACACACCACACCACACCACACACACACACACACACACACACCACACACACACACACACACACACACACACACACACACACACACACACACACACACACACACACGCCATCCGTCGTTAACTACAAGTACGTTATTTCCGGCTAGTAGACTTGTCAAAAACCAATGGTGCAGAGGGCGTTAGACAACATGACCTAAGAGGTACAGCTATCCTTGGTTCCAGAACTAGCACACTTGTTTTCTAAACTTTTCAAATCATTCCAAGTTTGCTGTCGCCATAGAAACTTCGCGGTAAATAAAGTGCTGTTTGTTTTTTCCTATGTGAAAGGTCCAATCACTTTAAGAATGCACTTTTAAAAACCGGCGAATTATGTAATTTGATATTGACATTTGACTGCATAATGACTGCCTTTCTTATACATATGATTTTAAATGTTATTGGACACATTCTTATAATCTTATGAAAGTGATTAAATACATATTAAAGAAACAATGCGAGCAAAGACATGGTTAAGAAGACATAGTTATAGGCTAGTCGGAAGGAGGGGGTACCATGCACCCCACCCCGGAAATATACTTTTAATCGGTGTCATTAGTTCGGAAATAAATACGTAGAAAAAGGTTTGCTAACAAGTCAGCAAAAAGTCACACAAGTATCCTTTTTATTCAAATTAATGCCGCCATTATTGAGAAAAAAAATCATGGTCAACGATGATTAGAAGACCATTCCGGATTTAATTGCGTGTGTCCTTGGTATGCCAATATTGCAGGTAAGTTGAAAGATGTTTTTAGTGCATTAACTTAATAAATCATGTTGTTTTTTACGAGCAAATGTTAAGCTTGGGATCAATTCAAGGTATTGTTAATACAGAAATTCCTCTAAGTTCATTTAACATGCAACTCAATTATTTATTGAGATAAATAGCAAGCCAGAATGATCTTTTCTGAGCAGCCGCGCCTCAACCTCTCATGGGCTTCAAGATGAACATTTTCAGAACATTATTCACCATCGCTTTCATCGGTGTCATTAGTTCGCTTTCATCGTCAAAGTCAAATTCGTCCTCGTCGCCCTCCTCCTCTTTTTCTTCCTCTTCACGATCACCGATGTCCAGAATAAGAATACTATATTAATCCTCGCAGGGAGATTACTAGGAGATCAGCCAGTGAGTTTGGTAGGACAGGACAGCAGGACCACGTCGGTTCCAACACTCCATCGTCAGTTGTGATTCACCCTTGCCCATTATCGTAAGGTTTCGGATGTTTCCATGATGTGTTCGACGTCCGTTTGTACGGTGGTTCGCCCGCTGAATGTGCGGGGCCAGAGCAGAGTGGCAAGGAGGAAAATGAGCCAAGTCGACCTTATTCTTTGAAGTGAGTTTCTCGTCCTCTCCCACCATCTTGCGTAGGAGTTGGGCACGGGCGACGTCCACCGAAAACTCGCGATTCTCTGTACATCAGGCAGGCGATCTTTTCCAACTGCTTCAGCACGTGAGACTTTAAGTTCCAGTCGTCACTGAGTTGCATGAACGCATTGTAAAACCCGGGGTCCTTCTCCAACTTTTCAGTGGCCCCACCTTCCTATTCCCACGAACACATCGCAGCTCTGTTGGCTTTGCATGCCTTCACTGGTGCTGATTGCACTTCAGCTTTCAAAGGCAAAGAAAAAGTAAGACCAATGAAATTACTGAGCCAGAACTCAAACTTTATACACATATTTGCTGCAGTGGGTTTGACGTGGACGCTTGATGATGATCACGTTGTCAATGGCATCGAGGAAATTACGTGTCGCTTGTATGGGGTTGCACCGCGAGTGAAGCAAGTTGATGTGGCTAGAGAGATCAAAGTCAAGAACATGTATGGTTCAAACGTCGACCTTCGACCTGGTCTCTCCGTTGATCTCTCCACATTTCCGCCATGCAGACGGGTTCTCGCCCAGCACATCAAGATCGTCAATTTCCAAGTCTGTATCTGACGCAGGGCTCTCGGTCATTTTCCAGAAATACCGTCCCCTCTTGACCAGGGTTATCATGTCACAGAAGCGGGAAAACTGGAACCACTTTGGTTCGAGGGGACGTCATTCCGATGGTTCTAGTTGATATCTTAGAAGAGAATGGAAATGACAAAGAAATCACAGATGAAATCCACACTGTTGATGATTATGACGAGGACGAGAACGATGAGTACGACGACAATTAATCATCATCACTTACTCAATCACACATACACATACTTGATTATATGACGAGACAAAGTCTAGAATCGACATTTAGATGTGCAGGCCTTCAAAACGAGGTGCTACATGCCACATGGCCAAGCATAGCTTGATTTCTGCGCCCAAGCAGTCCCTGCGTGGGGGTAAAATCAATTGACCTTGAAATGTTTCGTTGACCTTGACCTTATATAGTATTCAAATATGCACAGTAAACTTGAACAACACTGGTAAACATTAAATCAACCTAAAGATCAAGGTTATTGTCCAAAAATTAAAGATGGTAGCATATTAGAAGACCCGACATCCGATAACTGAAATTTCAGTGATTTAGGGGGTACGTTAGGCTTTTCACCCATAGCGGGCACAATTTTCAAGATAGAGAGGTCATCTTGGTACTAAATAGAAGCTTGTGGCCTTGGAAAGTTTTCTATTTGGAAAAGAGTCTATGTCGTTCATTTCGAAAGGCTTGTAAATAATAATTTCTGACATGAACGTGTCACGCGGAGGACGATTTTTCATCATTTTGGGGACGCAATTGCTCAAATTATGGATTTTTTTTGCGGAAAGCCCCTAAATCATACACGGTAGCCTTCCATACTATCTGAAGATTCTTTCTGCCAAATATGGTGTTTCTATGTCTATATCTGACGTCACGGTGACACAATATTTGAATATACCTAATTTTAGATCCGAAAAGGAGGTTTTTGGCCCCCTGAGGGCAAAAGGCCCCGAATTGGGAGTGGTCATTACAAACTTGCGATGGCTCACGCCATAGGTTAACAGGAAATGATAGTGAAAAAAACTTAGCAGAAAACATCCTGAGACAAGGACCTGTGCCAGGGTAGAGAAGGCTGGTACTGACGTAATCAGCCACAGCGACCTCTGGCGCATGAGGATGTCACATATGCAAACGGCATTCGTTGGAGTTAGAACGAAACACGCAGCAGGTAACTTGTTATCACTATAGCAAAATTTAAGAATGGCTGATACAGAAACCGTGGAAGAAACTACAAAATTAAACGGCGAAGATGAAGTCGTCGAAGAGGTAGATCCCGCTGCAGAGCAAACAAAGAAAAAAAGAAAGCGGAAGAAGAAAAAGAAGACAGGTGTTGTTGTTTTCCGTCATTGCTGGTTTGCATAATATCCCAAACAATTTGGCCGCTGCGGCAGTGTTATTTTTTCCGGAGTTCGCGAACACGTTGACGTCGTTGTTGATTTTGTGGCAAGGTGGATGCGATTAAATGGCAATAGTTCTTTCTGCATTTCTAAATATCAATTACATTTATAAGTATTTTAACCACATGTTTGTGATGAAACGTGATGCTACTTGAAAGGACACGTGTTTGTTTTGTGCTGCCATCTGGAGTCTACTAAGTGGACAAGTCGACAACCTTGGCTTATGAGTAATGGACAGCTGTGAAAAAGCCGTGTAGCATCTTGGTCACGTTACACTTAGAAGGTTATACTTATAGTGACAACAGTTGTTTGAATCACCAAAATATTATGTGGTCTCCGTAAAACAATATCTCATTGTTCCATGTTGTTGTCAGTCTTATAAAAGTGTGTATAGTCTCTAGAAATGGTTAGTGTCTACCAGTACTGTTTCAATTTGCTAAATAACATCACAAGTTTAGATTATTTCCTCTGCTGTTGTTCCCAATCTAACAAGTTCTACACAATTGTTTTCGAATACTCTTGTTTTCGGATACAGTGAGTAAGTTACTATAAACAGAATACAATGCATCTGGTGAAAGTTGCAGTCTGGCAATTCCATATGCCAAAAACATTGCTGTTTCAGGTATTTTATTGTTTCTGGATATGGAATATATTCCAAACATTTGCTTGCAGAAAAACTGTTCGCATACTGAAAAAAATATATATATTCACAGGACTGCTTTATGAAACATATCCTCATACCTGTATACAATATGTTGAGCTGTTACTATAATCTTATGCCTATCATGCAGGGGGTGACACACTAGAAGATGAAAGTGAGGATCAATCAGACGTCAACACTGTTACAGAAAAACTCGCATCACAGAATTTAGACGACAAAAACAATGAAGGTTGGTGGTAAACTGGTTGTCATGTGACAGCATAAGTATAGTCGTATTCAGGCCTGGGACTAATTCCGAAGGAATTAAAAAGGTTTTGAACATAAGGAATTGGAGTGCCCATTTGAATTGAATGAAAATGAATTGAGCATCTGATTGTTTTGGTGCCAATAATTGATCAGCCTGCTAAATTATCAACTCATGCATTTGATTGACAAGAAATTGAGGCATGTAAAAGAATCTTAAGTTTGACTTACAGTAGCATGTGAACGTCAACTCTTATTTGTCATGACCCATTGATCAAGATTGTATGATTTCACTGAAGCTGCTGGCCTGACATTACCAATCAATTCCCCTGTGGATGGATGGGAAGCCTCAGAGGCCTGTTGCCTTGTGTCTACAGAAATGCTGGCTAGTAATTAGTTGGGAGATTGTTTCAAAGAACCATAGATAGCATTGAAGCACCCTCCCTCTCCCAGTGGCATGTGCTGTGCAAATATTAGGGCTAACAAAGGAAGCCAGTACTCCCTCCAAAGAAGTGTAACCCGTTAAGGGTGCAAACAATGAAGAGGCTTGATCATAGGAGTTGTAACATAAAAGTAACTAAACATAATATTTTATGGAAGTAAGAAAGTACATATGCATGTTCTTTGCTACAAGTAAAATTAATCTAAAACAGTACTTCGTTACAGGAACAAGAAGGCAGGCCTGAGTAGCCATTTGAACATGTGATAGAGGTTCCCCAGATTAAGACAAGTTTATTATGATTCACTGCAAAGATACCCAGGTTAAGGAGTTAACTTACTAATATATGTGTGTGTATTATTTAATGATTGTCATTATACAAATTGATACTGGTGTATTGTTGATAGCTGATGTTGAGCGCAGTGGCTCAGGGGTAGGGCTTCGTATTCTTGACTAAGAAAACCCGGGTTCGAATCATGTGCTGCGTTGTTAAAACCTTGGGCAAGTTTTTTCACTCATCATTGCTCCAGTTCAGTCAGCTGTATAAATGAGTACCTGGCTATTGTCAGTGTTGGATATGTGTACGAGCAACCTTCGTGCATTAAATTTATACGTGGCTGGATGCTTCCGGGAGATGTTGAGAAGGTGTTTGATTGAACAGGTCTGCCGGGGAAGTAAATTATTAAAGCGCTTTGAATATTCCTGAGGACACTGCGCTATATAAGATATTATGTTTACCTTTACTTTTTGATGTAAGCACAACAGATCACTGTCTGATTCTAGCATAAATGAAGGGGTGTCAGGTTTCAAAGTGTTTGTGGGAAATGGAGATATTAAAATTTCATGAATTTTCCAAGACATTTTCTATCAATGGGGGTTAAATATGCTGTGCAATTTTCAATAACAGACCTATTCAAATTTGGTATGAAATGAAGGAAGTTTTATAATGGCTGCCTATGAAAAAGTCAAACCTGGTCCTATGTCACTTGTTTTATAGTAAACGTGGGTAGCGCCCTCTGTCAGATGAAAGATAGTGAATATTTGTCCAGCAGAGGGAGACACGTGTTGGGATTCGGGACTAATGCACCACTTTTGAGTGATGTATGGAGTCTCTATGGCCCTCCCCTGTTGTTCTTGGTATTGTTTAGTGTGACTTAACTTATTGGTGTGAAACTTATTGAGATGCCTGTGCAGGTAACATAACTTACTGAGGTATCTGTGCAGGTAACATAACTCACTGATGTACCTGTCAGGTAACATAACTTACTGAGGTACTTGTGCAGGTAACATAACTTACTGAGGTACCTGTGCAGGTGCTGATGCAGACGCAGAAGCCACTGAAGGAGGTACAGCAGAAGGATGTGGTGATGGGGCAGCTAAGAAGAAGAAGAAGAAAAAGAAGAAAAATAAAGGTATGTTGACATCTTGTCCATTTGTGAACACTCCACTTAGGCTGTATCTGGTGCACTATATACCAACTTCCTCTTGAAATGTAGAGCTAGTATTAAATGGGATTAATGGCTACAGATGGGACATGACACAAGTGACTGGTTAAAACACTAGTGGTATTTTCTATGTATGTTTTAAAAATATTGACACATTTTATTGTGGCCGTGACAGTCTTGGTTGATGCTAGTGATGTTGTCTCTCATCCAGGTCCCAAGCAGCAGACAGACCCACCATCTATTCCGGTGTCGGAACTCTTCCCCGACAGGAACTACCCCGAAGGACAGATCATGGAGTACGAAGTACCCAAAGATGAGAAGGACGAGTGAGTGTCAGGACAGGTCAACTGTGAATATACTCACTTGAACATTTCAGCCACCATCGGGGGCCTTCTTCAGGAACTGAATTGTCACTGCTCGCTAGATGGCGAGCAGTGACAATATCTAGCGAGCAGTGACAATTCAGTTCCTGGAGAAGGCCGTCGATGGTGGCTGAAACGTTGAAGTGAGTAGAAATTATTAGTTGTGGAATCATTAAATTTGTTTAGAGTGCTGTGATGTTATTTTGCACTTATACCATGACTGACCAGTTCAGTTCAGATGTGATATTTGTCACTGTGTTGTTAGTTCTCAGTCTTACTGCTATGGACTGGTTCAGCTATAATAATACTTGTCCCTGTCTTATTTCACACTTCTGTCGCCAAGGACAGGTACAGTTCAGATGTCGTGATATTAGTCACTATGATGTTATTTTGCACTTTTACTGCCACGAACCAGTCTAAGTCAGATGTTGTTGCCTCGCAGTCGTACTGCCAAGGACCGGTTCACGTCGGAGGAGAAGCGAATGTTGGACCGCATGCAGCAGGACCTGTACCAGGACGTGCGCCAGGCGGCCGAGGTCCACCGACAGACCAGACACTACATGCAGAGCATCATCAAGCCAGGGATGACTATGATGGAAATTGTGTAAGTCGCCGCTGGCCACATTTCAGATTACCTTTTTGTAAAAACGCAACCCAATGTAGTGTCAACCGTCAAATGCTGGGTCATTTGTGTGACCTGTGCGTGATTGCGGGTACTTGTCGTGATTGTAAATGTCTGATTTTCTTTATCTAGTTTAATGCTTGCCCAAGTGTTATGGTTTTGAAAATTTGAATTGTCATGTGACTGATGTTGTTGACTTGTTGATTTGAAATCATTGTGACTGACCATCTCCATTTTGTGGGTAACTGTTGGAGTTTGCTTTACCAAGTTATACTTTTTATAAACGTACCTTGATACTTGTGTGCCCATTTAACCCATTTTATCCTGAAGCTAGTGCAGACGAGTTGCAGCCAGTTCCTGATCATTTCCTCAAACCAATCTGTCAGCATTAAAAATGACAGGCCTTCATTTAAAATGGACATAACTTTATTATTTCTCAATCAATTTTTTAAATGTGATATACCTTTAGAAAGTAGATAAAATAAACTATACAGTTGCATCTATAAACTCATAGTTTTATCATGTATATTATATGTGGCATATGGCAAAACATGCCTAATAAATTCAAACCTATGTTGAGGTTTGTCACATTACTTTTCACCCGACATTTTCACCATGAAGGAAGCAACATGTCAACGAGCAAGTCGAGTTTATTTTATGCATTAATCTCTGCTGAAAATAAAGGTATACAACTTGTCCACACATTTGGATAATAATCTCATAATGTAAAATTGTTTGTAATACCCCCACGTCAGTTGACTGAATCGCCAACGTGTGGCGCCGCTGAGCGGAATTATGCAAATTTTTGAAATATTTTCTGTCAACGGTGTATAAATCTGTGGCTCATTTCTTATAACTAATAAAGAAGTACTCTAAAGTAACAACTTTGTTCAACATTTCAACATCACTTTATTTATGAAGTAGTTACCGTCGTTGGAAATATTCTTAACTTTGTTTGGTGCTAAAAATTCGGCGTGGAGCGAGGTGGGCGAAAATGGAAGCCGTTGTCGGTTGACCCACTTCGATGGCTTCAAAGTATGTCTTCACGGACAAATGTTGCATCATATACCATAACCGTCCATCTTATATCGTCTATCCACTTGTCTGCCTTCTTGTCATCACCAGTATGAAGTAAATTAGCAGAGTTATCCTTCAAAATACGCCAACATTTAACGATCTTTGCGACTCGACGCCATCTTTGATTTCACTTTAGCTTGGGGGTACCCGCTTTGTACTGCAAATACCCAAAGAACGGCGCTGATTGGTTGACAAATATGAGTTTCCTAGTGATCCCGATATACTGACGTCATTCGGTGTTAACCAGCCAATGGGATTCCAAGTGCAGGGAAGCCGTGTCAAGTGCAAACTACGACCACAATCGTATTCCGGATAAAAAAGGGTAACTACGACTAGAATCGTATTCCGGATAAAATGGGTTAATAATCGATAATAACATTTTTTATTAAAAAACGATGATTTCATAATTGCCTTGGACGTTTTTTTATTGCTACCATCTATAGTTTCTGGAATAATTTTAATTTCTATGTTCCGTGTTCTTTCCAACGCGTCTCTGTCCAAATGTAATGACTGGTTTGGTTTCTAGTGAGCAAGTGGAGAGTACAGCCCGCAAGTTGATTGGGGAGAATGGGCTGCAGGCGGGACTGGCGTTTCCCACGGGTGTCTCCCTCAACCACTGTGCCGCTCACTACACCCCCAACGCTGGGGACACGACTGTCCTGCAGTATGATGACGTCATGAAGCTCGACTTTGGCACCCATATCAATGGTATGTATTCTTATCTGGGAATGCATGGCAATATTTTAGTTTATTTTAATGGGCCTGTATCTTACATTGTTCAGTGTAATTATATGGCTTTAAAAAGAATTATGCAAACACATTTCCTCTCTGTGTGTCAGGGGGCTAGTTGTCGTGGGGTGCAGTGTGTTAGATTTTATTTTATCATACCTGGATTTTAAATGTTATGCCTTTTCATCAAACAGGCATTTGTATTGATTCACACAATGCTCTGAAGTGATGCATAGGTCCAAGTGTACAGTGATGTAGGTGCAAGAAAATGTAAGTAATGTCATTTGTGGTCGAGTCAGAGTACATCTTGATGCCATTTCAAAGCTTGGGTAATGTGCTTATTTATGTAACGCACACATCTTTGTATGTGGACTGTTTATTTCTGTAATACAGTGACTCATTCAGTCATTACTTATTCACTCTGTGTTGCTTCAGTCAACTGCATAAATGAAAAATATGACGACTGGATGTTTCCCAGAGAAGTCAGGAACTGACCCAGTAGTTGATGTTGTTATTACGTATGCAGGTCATATCATAGACTGTGCGTTCACAATGGCCTTCAACCCGCGCTACGACAAGTTGCTGGAGGCTGTGAAGGCCGCCACTAACACAGGCATCAAGGTTGGTGTCAGACTGCGGGTGCTGTGTCTTGTATGTAACTGCAGTCCATCATATCACTGACACTGCATCTTTGTGCTGGCTCCTCACACACGTTTTGTCCTGCCATCTATATACATTCAAATAGTTAGATTGCTGGTGCGTTTAATTACCACGTCAAGACGGATTAAGCCAGGGAAGTTCACTGAAACTTTGCTGTCTTGGTTTTGGGAACCAGTTTCTTGTATGTCTAACATCAGCACAGTTCCAGCAACTTGTGGTCAGTCCATGCACCAGCAGTACAGCTGATGTGTGTGCTATTTTAATGGTTTATGTGCAAATATTCAGAATAAAAAATGCTTTCTGATTATCAAATTTAATTTGGCAGGCAGTATTTCATCAGTGTATTTATTATTGTGTTAAGAACACTAATAAAACATAATGATAAATTAGAAACAGACAAAGTTGATCTAAAAACAACTAAATTCTCAGTAAACACGATTAGGAACATGGCACGCTGGCATAGGTGTGTGACTTGTCTACGAAATCTTGGAATCTTGTGCTGTTGCTAGGAGACCGGCATTGACGTGCGACTGTGTGACGTGGGTGAGGCCATCCAGGAAGTGATGGAATCATATGAGGTTGAGCTCGATGGCAAGACGCACCAAGGTAAGTACGTAGACATTTAGACATAGGTGTTCTTATAAAAGAGGTGTTCTTATAAAAGAACGATTCTAGTTCTTGTACAACAGCACTGTTCTGTCTGTTTCCACTTCTCTACTGTAAGTCTTCCTAAGATGCTCTGATTCTCTATATAACAGTAATAATAATAAAGCTTTATTCACCATTTTCAACATGCAATGTACATTTCATATCAAATAGGAATGTGTTCTGTTGTTTGCGTCACATTGGGCCTATATACAATAAGATAAGAGGCACCAAATACATTGTGTGTTTATATATATATATATATATATATAATGTCCTTTAAAATTATCTATTTACAAATTACTATGTTAAGCTAATAGATAAATATTATATGCCTAACTCTGTTCATCTCGATAGCAGTCAATATTACAGCATCGGATGCATATGTCATGGGCTGTTGTGCAGGGATTGTTGTCTGTTTCAGTCAAATGCATCCGCAACTTGAATGGTCACTCCGTGGGGGCCTATCGCATCCACGCCGGCAAGACCGTGCCTCTAGTGAAGGGAGGGGAGACCACTAAGATGGAGGTGTGTGTGTGTTGTGACTGCCTGCGTGCATGTGTGTTCACGTGCAATATGAGTGTGGCTTTGATGATATCTAGAAGGTTTGCCCAAATAATGTCCTCCCACTAGTTCTAGATTTATAATGGGAGTGGCCATAAGAAGTTAATTTTAATGTTTGTACCTAAATATTCTTTATATCCAAACATTATTCATGCAGCAACAATGTGGATTTCAGTATAGTTCCATTTTGCAAGATTAAAGCGACATGATCAGGTCGTGGCTTTTTATTGCGAAAATCATGTTAATCAGTATAAGTTATAACTATTGTAGCTTCCTGACTGCCAATAAATGTTTTATCGAAACAGAACTGACTTTGTAATGTTAAACGTAGAATGTTTATAAGAATCCCGATGCTGTCACTCAAATCGCCGCGAGTGACACCCACCCTTTGACCTTTACCAACTGGGAGCCGTGCACCTGGCTGGGTGTGGCGTTAGTGGCGCCAACTTGTGTTCACGTGATACTGCATCGCGTGATCATGCATTTCCTTCTGGGCTTTTAGCCACGCCTACAATGGTTTCGAAAACGCCTCGTGGTCGATGTGTACACAGAGTTAAGCGCCCTTACTGCGTCTATTTTCAATCCCTAAATGGTACATGAATTTTGAATGTATTTTGACTGTCTTTACGCTATAATAGGTATAATTTATACCATATAACATGATTTTGCAATAAAAAATAAAAAGCCACGAACGAACCATGTCATTTTAACATGCCATTTATTCATTGTCATTCGGCCTCACAGGTACCCATTGGTGATCTGTACTTCTGCTTGTATGGTTCACTGTATTTCATAGTTGTATAGATTGTGGATGAGCGTGGCCAGGCAAAATGGAAGTCTGTGTGTTATAGGAAGGAGAGTTCTTTGCAATCGAGACATTCGGTAGCACTGGTAAAGGACATGTACACGACGACATGGAGGTGTCACATTACATGAAGAACTACGAGGTCGGCCACGTCCCTCTCAGGTTTGTGTCAAATGTCTGACCTCGAGGTCAGCTGACTCTGTTGGTGGATGTTCGTCCACATTGTATGATGACAGCACACTGGACGGGTTCAGAAATCATTGTCATAGTCGTAATTGCTTTACCAACAATATTTCCATACATGTTCATTACATGACTAATGCAGCAGGCGATCTGTCAGTCCAATCTTTCCGCTGTGCGGCTGTCGCTTATCCTATGTTTATCTTGCAAAGAAAAATATTTGTGGCAAGAATATAAACAATATTCAATAAACACTGTTTACCGCAGCCATTTTGTAAGCTTGCAGGGCCTTGTTGCCCCGGGACTAGCCACGTGAAGGATCCGTGAATCTGTGTTGCAGGATGACCAAGTCGAAGCAACTGCTGAATGTGATCAACCAGAACTTTGGTACGCTGGCGTTCTGTCGGCGCTGGCTCGACCGTCTCGGCCAGACAAAGTACCTCATGGCACTGAGGAACCTGTGCGATGTCGGCATCATCGAGGCCTACCCCCCTCTCTGCGACATCAAGGGCAGCTACACCGCACAGTTCGAACACACGCTCTATCTGCGCCCCACATGCAAGGAGGTGCTCAGTCGGGGTGACGACTACTAGGGGTGGGGTGAAGTACGTCCTCCGCACAAGCGTCAAAACTTGTCGTTTGAGGTTTGCAACATTGTGGGGTAGACAGAGATGCCCCTGTGAGTGTTGAGCGTGGCTGGCTGGTTGAGGTGTCGGTGTGTATCGCATGGACCAGAAGGATCGCTGTCAGCTATGGTAGTATTAAATGGCTGACTCTGTAGTCATCAGTGAAATATTGCCATCAGTGTATTTCACTGTGGAGTATCTAGATCTTATTCATATACGTATTTCATGCGTCATATCTCAGGTTTCAAGCAGAAGTTTGGGTCGATGAGAATACGTTGTTATCATCAGTGAATGATGCTTTGTTGATGCGAGATGCATGCACTGTTTTTTTGGTTTTGCGTATAACGCGCAGTAAAAATAAATATGTTTCTTTGGTCCCTAAAACCTTATGGTTTCTATGAAACAGTCAACAGGGTTGTCCAGTTAAGGTGGACATTTTCGTGATATGGAAAGAATCTTTTGTGATGTCTGCTTGGCCACTTCATGTTTGTATTATGGCAGTTTCAATAACCAAGGTTCTCAATACAGAGCGTCAGGTACTGGATGTTGTGGAAAATATCAGCTAACGAGTAGTTACTGTGACGTTGCATGTACTGCTGTCTCAATGTAATGAACTTGTATATTTGAAACTGCAGATGCGTTTTATTTATTCACATTGCGTACATTTCTCACGCTGGCTTCGGTTTGGTTGCACTTGCAAACTCTCCCAGTTCTTTCGCAGTTGGTTAAATTGTTTATGAAATCGGGGATATTTTGTTGATTTATCAGCCTCTTTCATTTCTAACTGTTGGGCTTTTCTGGTTACCCAAATGATCCTGTTAGTCTATCTTAGAATTTCTTACTATGTAAAAGAAAAATATTATTTGTTTGCCCCCATAAAATTTGATAATGAACAACTATTCTGAAAGCCCTAATTCATATCTGCACGGCTGACACCAATTAAGTACTGTAAATGAAAGTGGTATAATATTGGTTCATTAGTGCAGTTAAAAGTACTAATATATAAATATGTGTTTGCTGTCTGCAATTACAAGTTACTTGGTGCAAGCAATATGTGTAGTTAGGCTCAATGTCCATATAAAGAGCAAGAGAAAGAAGATTACTGTGGAAGTTATATGGAGTGTCACCAACGCACAAATGCATGTAAAATGTACTGTGAAACCTTATTGTTTGAGACAAATAAAACGGCGTCAAAACATTGATAAGTGGATATTGCATTTCATATGTTTGCACTGGATGCTATCAACAACACTTGTATGTGAACCAGGTTTGTTAGCAATTGCTAATGTCACTTTAATGTGTAGTCATGTGCATCTGTTCCAATGCAACGATATACATTCAAATGCTAAACATTTGACTGTTCAAAAGTTTCATCAAATGCTGGCATATTACAACAGTATTTTTACCCACCCTGCCATTGCTGTGTCAATGGTTAACTGAACCACTCACAAGCTAACCCACGAGCCACCATGGCAGTGGGAATGTCTACTGGCTTCCTATTCATCCATCCAATGATGAATTTGCTGGGTAATGCTTGACCAACAGCTCTGATGTAATTATTAATGGCAGCCTTAATCAGTGGATCAACACAAAAATTCACAATGCATATGCAGGAATGAATGATTGGCCAAAGGGTTCAATAATCCTTTGAAGTATTTCTCAGCCAACATTCCTGTTAACACATCACAATAAGACAATGTCCACTGTCTGTCCAGTCAGCATCCACCCAGCCCAGTAGATCATGAAAGCAATTGGTGACTGTCTGACCTGCTAGTCCCTCTAGCAGCCACTCTAAAACAGTACATTATTTAACTAGGCATTGGCAAGAAGTTACTTTTTGTTGATTCCAAATTAATTACATTAAGCTGTTTTATATATTTCACGCTCACAAATTTACATGATTGTATTATATAAGCCTAGAGCTCAACAATACACATAACAAATAAACATTCACATTTGGACACGACCATCAAACATTTGCATTCGAATGCAAACATCGAACATTTGCATTCAAATGTGATTATAGAAATAGGCATTTGCATTCAGATAGTTACACATTCAAATGTTGACCTAATGCAAAGAAACTGTCGGATCTAGGTGCAAATGAGTCGCTCAATTCCTATGTATGTGCATGGTATGAATCAGGTCTAACCCCCCCTGTATGTATGCTGTTATTTTCAGTACTTTCATTTAGTATGCATTTACATAAGTCCTTCCCAATCAATCAATATAATCCCTCTATCCTTGTCCTGCAACGCTGCAAGTGTATGAATTTGTAGGTGGAACAAACATGAAATCCCTCTTTCACACTGTATTGTTCATGCATCTCTCTCTCATCTTGAAATAAAAACACTGCAAATCTATGAGAATACATTATATATTTTATTTATTACATATTCATTTAAATATATAATATACAAAGCCATACTGTGGTAATGGCGATTCTAATTTTAAATAGCTCATCTGTAATTATATGTATAATTATTTTGCATATGCAACATCTAGTACAGGCAGTTTGCTCTGTGTGCAGGAGCACAATCTCTCTACACATCACATTTCTTATACCAATCACATACTCATAACACACTTATGACACCAATCCGATGCTGTCAACACACTTATAACATCAATCACATGTTTTCAACACACTTATGACACAAATCACAAACATACAATACTTTAACACCAATCATGCGTCCTTACACTTCCGACACCAATCATAGGTTTATAAAATACTTCTGACATCAAGTGCAGGCTTATAGCACTTCTAACACCAATCTCAGGTCCTTAAACATCCGACACCAATCGCAGGTTTACAACACACTTCCAACACCATCCGCAGGTTCACAACACATTTCTGACACCAATCACATGCTTTCAACACACTTATGATAGGAATTGGAGGTACACAACACGCTTCTGACACCAATCAGGCATACAACATTTCAACACCAATCGCAGGTTCTTACACTTTTGACACAAATCGCAGGCTTACAACACTTCCCAACATGAATGTGTCTGCTTATAACACATTTCTGACACAAATCGCAGGCTTACAACACACTTCTGGCACCAATCACACGTTCTTATCACACTTCTGACACCAATCACCACACATTGTATCTGAAACCAATCACAGTTCATAATACTGGTTGTGCCCCCTAGTCCCAGTCCTCAGAGGGGGCATGGTTAGTGTCAGTGGGGTTGGGCGGGGGCGGAATGATGGAGGACATCCTCTGCATCATACTGGTCGCCCCGGTCGTGTCCGTGGCTGAACCGCCACTACTGCTCGTATTGATGCTCGTGCCGGAGATTCCCTTCCGGCGCAGCGACAGCTTCGCCGCCAGGTCACCCATGAGGTCACCACCAGTGGCGCCACTGGTTTGCTCTTGCTCCTTCTTCTTGCGCTCCTGTTTGCGTTTCTTGACGCTGTTGAGCTTCGCCTTCCCGACTCCCCCGGCCTTACGGATGGACTCAAGTAAACCCGCTCTTCCGTTGTCGACTGGAGGGGGAGGTTTGCTGGGGGCTGGTGCTGCCGGAGTGACAGCTGGGGGTGGCTGGGTGGTGGCAGGGGGTGGCGGAGGGGAAATGTCGGCTGGAGGGGGTGGGGGAGGGGGAGGGGGTGGTGCTGCTGAGGGTGGGGGTGGTGGAGGCGGGGCACCTGGAGGGGGCGGTGCAGGGATGCTAGCTCCAGTTCGGGCGGGGCCGGCTGGAATCACGTCTGATTCGGGCACGATTGATGGCAAGTCGGGCACAACTGCGGGCAGGTCGGGCATGTTACTGCCAGGCACGGAGGGCGCTATCGATGGTCCAAGTTCGGCGCTGTACGATAGATCATCAGCAACTCCTGTAAATGGAACAAAAGAGATGCACTGATAACCCAAACAATAGTCAGTAGAAAGTAACAATAGAATATAGTTCATCTCTTTAACATTTTAGAATTTTTTTTATTATTATCTGTGTACAGTTGTTATTTAGTAAGAGTTCTTGAAAGTTTATGATAATATGAGAAAATGCATGATTTGATACCGTTCTTTGGAATTTCATATTCCCATTGCTGCCAACTCAGTGTTCCTGTCAAAAGTATGATTTCTGTACTAACATTTAACACCACTTGCTACTAGATTAACATAATACTAACCTAGTAAGTCTGGGAGGAAATCTGGCACTGCAATCTCGGGCACATTCCCCATGCCGGGCACAAAGAAGTAGTTCTCTGCCACTTGTCGATTGAGTTCCTCTCGCTGGACGATGGTACTTGGTGCATCTGCCAAACCCTCTTCTGTGTCCTCAAGGGTGCTTCTTGTCTTTGTCACCACACCCAGAGGGTCCAGCAAAACATACTTCTTATACCTACAAGATATACAAGTTCTTATAGTCTATATGTCACCACACTGAGAGGGTCCAGCAAAACATACTTCTTGTACCTACAAGATATACAAGTTCTTATAGTCTATGTGTCACCACACTGAGAGGGTCCATAAAACATACTTCTTGTACCTACAAGACATACAAATTCTTATAGTCTATGTGTCACCACACTGAGAGGGTCCAGCAAAACATACTTCTTGTACCTACAAGATATACAAGTTCTTATAGTCTATATGTCACCACACTGAGAGGGTCCAGCAAAGATAAGATAAAACACCTAAACCTCAGTGGTCAAACTAGGTGGTTATCATTTACATCAAAGAGGTCAGGTTTACACGCAACAGATCACCATTACCACAGAGAGGTCACCACTTACGCCATAGAGGTCATTGCATACACCATCGATCACCACTTACCGAAAATATGTCACAGTTGACACCCCAGAGATGTCAGACTAATTGCACCAGAAAGATCACTCTTACACCAGAGATCATTTACACCCGACAGATCATAACAAATCATGACTTACAACTGAGATTACCAAAGATCTACACCGCAGCAATCAGCATCCACGCCACAGATACACCACTTACATCAGAGATGTCACCAATTACACCAAAAAGATCACTCAGAGAGTGTCACAGACTGGGGCATGACTTACAGATTCTCAGATGTGTTGAAGAGTAGGAGGGAGCTGACCGATGGTACATTGGCGGGAAGTCCTCCCAACCCCTCACCCCTGCTTCCTTCATCCCTCCGTGTTTGTTGTGGAACACCGTAGTACGTCAGTTTGTCCTTCATCGCAGTCTCGTCCAACTGTTTGTGTTTGCTGTGTAACTTGTAGTTACTACGAGCCACATCAGGTGGCAAGGTCTGAACGCCTCCGAACACACTGCTGTAGTCACTGGGTATATCCGAGGCGGGATACTTCGCAGCTGAGAACACCTTCATTGCCTTGTTACTTCCTTTCACCTTGTCAATCTTTGCCTGTGCCAATGCAATGCGGTCATTCAGAGCATGCAGACTTGCGTGGTTATCTGAGATGCGGTTCCCAATACGAGTGAAGATGTCTTTGGCGACCTGGTCGATGTAGTCAAGGGCATCACACATCTGTCGGACCATTTCCTCTTGTCGCAAGTCATGCGCAAGCACTGGGATGTGGTACAGCTTGTCGTTCGACATGTTTCTCATTTTCACCACTGAAATTTGAAAAATAGGAGAAACAATGCTAGTATGCTAGTACTTCTTCTGGTCAATGAAAAACAATTACGTTTTAAAGTACCCCGGGTAATTTTTTCTCAAATTCTTGGCACAAAAGTGTTTCTTTACAACAGAAACATAACTCACAATTGGTACATCTGCAAGAAGGAATTCTTGGTTTATGAGGTGTTATGCAGCATTTGTAATACATAACCGTTATCAACATTGTCAGCATGGCAAAGCCAAAGCTAATCCAGTCACATTTGCACCAATCTGTCTTCCAACAGCACATCATTCACAATATCATGTGTAGTCGCCATTTCTGAAATGCTATGGATTTTCATTGGCCAGTTTATGTTTGCTGCTGAACAAATAGTGAGGCAGAATTTTTTTAGTGCAGCGCACACATGAGCTATCAGCTGAGCCAAACAGGCTGTTGGCTGTTAGCTCAGCTGATAGCTCTCATGTGCGCCGGGTTTTAGTCATTAATATATATATATATAATTTATATATAATTTATATATATATATAATTTATATATATATATATATATATAATTTATATTGTACAGAAAAGTGCCAGACGAATAGCTGAGAAGTTACAGATATATATATATGGCAAACTTGGCAGTGGCTACACGTACATGAGCCGTACGTTTAGGCCATCAGTCTAAAAGTACGGCATTCATACTGCGCATGCATATGCTTTTATTTTTGGTTACGTGAGCTGTGTTTTTAGCATCATTTATCTAAGGTACGGCATTTGATAAGCACATGCGCATGATTTCTATACTATATGAGCCTAACTTTGGTAGCTGTCATACAGTTCCTAAAGTACGTGAGTTTCCCCGCACATGCATGTTTATATACGTAAGCTCTATTGCCGTATCTTTAGCACTCAGATCTAAAAGTAGGCCTAGGTGAATTGGAATTCCGTCGTACCGATGCGACGAGACGGACACACCATGCTTGCACAAAATTGAAAAACAGGATTTTATTCCGTCGTACCGATGCGACGAGATGGACACACCATGCTTGCACAAAATTGAAAAACAGGATACGCGCGCATCCTCATGTATGGTTATGCCACAGGTCTAAAGATACGGCTTACGAGCTGAATTCACACTTCGTTATATATATATATATATATATATATATATATATATATATATATATATATATATATATATATATAATTGATATACATATACTACAAGCTCCAGACACAAATCTGTAACTTCTCAGCTATTCGTCTGGCATTTGACTCTATGCAGAAGTACGGGCAGGTTTACTTATTTAGCATTAATCTACCCCAGTCTGACGTTTGAATAGACACCTCCTCCCCTTACTCCGGCCCAGACCAAGTCCAAGCTGTGCTATTTTTGGGTCACATTTTAACTAATACCACGTTTATTTTTTGCATTAACAAATTTAAAATAAACCTGGCTTAGAGTGATTTCTGGCACAGGTATATGTCAATCAGCAAAAACGTACCAAATGATAACAAAAAACAGATTCAACAAAGACGATGTCACAAGACTACGCACAGTCGGACAGCTTCCGCCATGACAATTGCTTTTATTATCGCCCATAAAGATTTTTCAGTTTCGTATAAAATCATAAGCAAGACTTTATTCAATAAATATACTAACATCGTGTAATAATAAATAATATTGAAAAAACTTATAGCGTAATCTGTTTTTGTTTATCACAGAATCCCGATTATTAGTTTCGCATTCCTTCAAGTGGCGCGTAGCTTTGGTTTGTTGGCGGTTCAATGTGTAAAGATGTCTCTCGAGAAAGGAAAGGTGTGGATCGATTTGGATTAAATCAGGTGTAAATTAATTATGAGTACCCAACCGGCCCCTAACACCAAACATACGGTGCGGGTTACGGAAAATGTTGCAAAGATCCTACGAGACAAAGATAGGATTATCAAACTGCAAGCGAAACGCATCGAGTTGCTGGAGCGCGATGTTGATAAGTTGCGCAAAGAGAGGGATTCTCTGAGCACCAAAGTGACTTTGCTTTCATACAAACTTCAAGTGAACGGCGCTGCCAATTGCATATCGTCAGACAATGCAAGGTGAGCATTAAGGAAATAAACAATTGTTTTAGTCTGTTTATAACTACTTTATTTGTTCTTACTTAGTTTTCCAACACCAAGTTTGTCAGTGTCTGCTTCGGTAACACTGACAGACTATTCGGCTTGGTCTATCTGTCTACCAGGTTTGATGCATAAAAGTGATCAACACATATATGAACTATAACATAAAAGTTATTAATTGTAATAAGGTGCATGTGCGTTAAACAATTACGTGATTAAACACGAATTTAATAAAGTTAATTAATTAGGAACAAACAACCAATACTCAAATCTGTCAACTTCGTCTTCTGCCTAATTTGGAAGGGAGGCTGGAGATTCTCATGGGAATACTATGTTCTGTGTACACATCTCCGTACCCATGTGATATAATATTGATATTTATGAATATCCACACAATAAGGACGTCAATTCACAGAACCACACAAATGTGACATTTAATTTTGTAATACTTGGCACCCTGGATATTAGCAACAACAACAACTGCAAGACCCTGTATTGTATTTGTAGTGTTATGCAGACAAGATCTAAGTTAATTTATAATTGTACCTGACAATTATCATGACAGCTTTGGGTTGCACAGCCTTTTTAGACTAGTCTACTATTATAAAATTGGGATTTGTGATAGGGTGTGTGTATTGCATAATGCAGCATGCTACAGGACCCCAGCCCACAGGGTAAGCAATCAGCCATAGGTCATTAACACAGCAGGAACCCTGACTACTAAACCCCTATTTTATAATAGTGGACTGGTCTAGATAAGCTGTGCTCCACCATTTGGTGAAATATATAATTGTGTGTAGTAAATGGTGTATACACCAATTTATTGATTTAAAATGTTACCATATCCCACAAATATAAAAACAGGTTTACTCTTGGTTTTCATCATATAGCTAAGGACAGATAAATATTAATTATGCAGTCACTGCGCAACAAGGTGGGTGTTGGTTATAAATAGGCAACAAAACATTAGATTAGTGACTCGTAAAAACTACTGATCTATGATCATATATTAAGGCCACATCTTTGATTTGTTGTGCATGCGAATGATGCAATTCAGTGCTCAATGCAAACCTGCCAACATCTGCTCAATTCATTACTGTCAGCTATTATGGGTATTACAATACAAAAATCACTTGGGGATTCTGTTCCTGATGTCATGACTGTGATTAATTTGGTAATCCAATTGACCAGGATTAGTGGGATTAATCTTTTTGGTAAGCCAATTGAGTAGAGTTACTGGGATTAATCCACTTTCCCATTTGCATTCAATGGAGTGTCACAGTGAGGATACTATTCCCACAGATGGCCATCCATACCCAGGGTGTTTTAATGGAATAATCATGTCATCATAGGCTGCCATAAGATTTCTCATGGGTGGTGGGATTTATACTGTGTGGGTGTGTGTTGACACCTGTGCTTGGGAGTTGTGAAAATTAATCTGGATTCCAAAGATCTGACACGTAGATCACATTTATACATACAGACAAGGCAGAAATGTGTACAATTTTTTATGAAATTTTCTTTACATTAAAATTATTATTATTTTTTCAATTCCGTTAATTTTTCAATGTTTCTTCTGAAGTAAGTTATTTCTAAATAAGCAAGCCAAGAAACCAGAAAATCTACACATTTCAATAATTTTAAATGTTTGTTTTAAATTTTATTATATGCAAAGGAAATAGAGGGCTCCATGATACAAATATGCAAACATTATTAATGTTACTTAGATGTAAAGATTTGGAGTAGACTATGAATATATTCCTAACAAACTATAGCTAATATAGGTAGAGTACGGAGCAGTAGAAGTTGATGAGGCAGAACACTAAGTTCTGTCACATCATATATTTGCTCAAACGCACAATCAGTGGTTTAACTCAAGCATTGAAAGTAATTATTGACCAGATAATGCATTTCAGTTTCTTCACAGCAAATCAGTTTGGTGAATGGCATGTCAGTGTTGCATGATAAATGTTCTAATGTTAGATCTCAAGAATTCTTAGAAATGTTCGAGTGCTGTTATATAATTTTTTCTTGCAGACTTTTCTTGTCTCTTTGAAGTCCATATCTTATAACCTAATAAAGAAGAACATTGAATGTCCAGAATGTCAGTGTACAGTCTAGATTGTCTAGATTAAACAGTTTTAGATAATTTACCGGAACTTGCAAATTTACAGTTGTGAGTAAAAATAATATAATAGGCATTTATATAAACATAGTTTCTTTAAAAAATTCGTTATTTTTGTCATACAATGAATTTGTGTCTATGTACATGCAGATTGGTATGTTGATCAGTTTTAATTAGAATTCTGTAAAATTATGTGATACCAGATATTTAAAAGATTTTACCATCCCCAAAAGACCAAAGGTTACTGATTTTCTCCTTGTGTACATTGCATTGAGGGTAGAATTATGATTACCAATAACTCTAGCACATATTAGGGATAAACTGTATTGTGTATGCAGAAAGGTCTGGCATAGAGTGTCACTGTGTAGTTTTATCTCGTTGATAATCATCAGTCAAAGGAGAACATGTATTTGAACATGACATCTCAGATTACACTGGCCCGCAGCAGTGTCATCTATGTCCATTGTTGCATCTGCATTTGTGTCCACTGTAATCATAGTAGTTGATTCCCGCTGCACTGTTAATGTGTTTGTGTGTGTGATGATTCTCGAGACACTGCGTTGGTTGACAGGTATCTTGTGGGAATACGGTCTGGGCTGATCTGGCTGCTTGGTCATTCATTGCCATGGAATACTCCACTAGAGCAACTAAAGTGGACGTATTGATCAGTTTCTGTCCTGTTAGTATACGGCAGTTGAACCTTTGAAGATGTCTCGGTTGATTTTGCCTGGTCTTCTGCCTGTTGAATGTCTCTTCAACTGTGACTAATAATATCTGCAGGTCACTTTTCAGCCTTCTTCTGTTGGAATTCTACATAAGTTTGGGTTTTGTTATTGTTAAATGGCTTAGTTACGCCAGTTTTTTTAGTTTTCTTCGATGGTACTGCTGTGAACTAGCACCTGGCTTGAACAATATTTTTAATGCATTGTTTCAAAAACAAAACATTTACATACTTGCATCAATAGGAAGTTGAATAAAAAGGGATGTATGCTGACTGGAAAATATTTTATTCTAGATCCAGGTTGGAACGTATTTATGCCTGAGAAGTGGAGTGTCATCTTTTATCTCGAGACTTCACGAAACCATGTCCGTAGCTTCATAACAAGGCACCCTTATTTGCTTAGTGATGAGTCGCATTGGTAAACTAGGTTAAAGCCTGGCACCGATTCTAAAGTACTTTTCAGTGATTTGATAACATTGTAAGTAGTACGCTTTTTACACGTCTAGTCGGCAAGGAAAACTGATTGTCCAATGATGTGACGGGCTCCTCATTCCATCTCTGTTGAATCAGTACAGATGCAATCAGACCAGACCTTTTCAAAATGTTGAAGTTCAGCCTGCACGCGTCAGACCAAACTGAGTCTAGATTGAAATGACTTTTGCTTTGAATTAGGATTTATCAAGAAATTGTTATTGCTCAGAACTTCAAAAAAATGTCAGTTAATATATTTAATGGTTTGTGGGGATTGAGCACCAGAAGTGGTTACATCCATTTGGATTAAAAAGTTGGACTATCAGTTGGGACTTGGGAGACAGAGTTAAAAAGACTTCCTTAAAAGTCAACAGTTGTCATCCCTGTTCCCTTGCTATCTGAGGGGGTTAGACATTATATAGTGTTGTGTTAAAGAATTTTTTGTCATGGTTTTCTTTTAATTGATACAATAATGTATCACAATATGATGCTGCATGAAAGTGTGTAATAAATATATTATACATTATTTTGATAACCTATACTCATATAATATATATATATATATATATATATATATATATATATATATATATATATATATATATATATATGAAGGCTTTGGGTGGATTTATTTTAAAATTTGAGTAAGTTTGGGCATTACCATAGGATCGAGTTAACTGTATGCAAATGAAGTTAGTCTTTATGTTCACCCTGTAGAATGTGTAAAAAGTGTGGCCCCCCAGGGGGTGATTAACGCCTGCATCCGGACTCACTGGTGTGATTGCGTCTATAGACAGAAGTAGATACGTAATTTTTTGTGTGGCTAGTTCTGTTAAAGTGAACGTCTGAAACCTTGGAATGTGGTGGAATAGTTTTTCTGTTTACTCGCGGCTGCCGCTCTACCCTCTAGTGGCATTCCTACACAACAACACACTTTATGCGAGTGCTTCAGTAGGATGGCCACTTGACTGTCTTTATCTTGACCGAAGTATCAACAATATAGTTATCTCATGTTTATAACAGAACATCTTTTAGAAACATCACTTTGCAGAGCATCATAAGAATGAAAACTCCCAGCGTATTAGTCTAATAGGCATATACTATTCCGCTGATTAACGAAGACAGATTTAATTAAATTTGCATGATGTGTAAAAATAACGAAATAATTGCATGCGTTGGTGACGTGATCAATGAAATTTTGGCAGATTTTGTCAATCTGTCATCTGAGCTAGGGGACAATATTGGCTTCATTAGGATAAGGGATGATAAAACTGTAGGTGGTGGTAATCTCTTTCAGAACATGGAGTTCTTAATGCTTTGTGTTTATTCTTGTGATTGCAGATCTGCATTTTATTCTTTTTGTATGAAGGATAATTTGGACGTCCATTCCACGTCTCTAGTACAACTGTATTGGTTTCTTGTTCAATTGCATGTGATAGTGGTAAATCATGTGACACTGACTGTCATCACGTGATTACATTACAAAATGGCCGCCTTCAGCTGTTGTCTTTCTATGATGCTACAATGATATGTGTGGAACATTGCCAGGAATGTGACAGTAATGCATGAAGATGTTTTCTTGGAAACAACCGAAGAAGTATTGATAGATTGGAATAGTTTCTCAACACACAATGGGACAATAGGCGGATAATGTGGGCTTTATCTTAGTCCATAATATATACATACCTGCAGCATGGATTAACATTATTATGATAATAGTATTAAACACACATGTATGTAAAGTAATCATCTAACACATTGGTGACCGGTCAATGGTAAGCCTTCTTTAATTAATAGTTGGTATTAAATTAATCAGTTATTTCAGCGGTTTTTATTCTCTAAATGTACATTTGCTCAATTAAAATGTATGTTTTCCAACCACGACTGGCTTGTTGGCATAAAATATGCAGCACAATTGCACGGTGACCTTCCTTTTAACATTGGGTATCACCTGGTTCAGTATTGGTTTTATTGTTAATTAGTCATTTTTATCTTGGCCTGTCTTCTCATGGCTTCAGTAACTCTAGCATTCTGTGGTAAATGTCAAATGTTCATGCCTGTCACTCAGTCCCACTATATTGGTTAGGGCAGATATGTGCATTTCAGATCCTACATGATATTCATAGGAAAAGATTCTTAGACAAATTATCATTCTCCCTTGTAATTGGTTATCGTCATCTAGTAAGGTGTGAGAAAAGCAATGATGGCATCATTATGACAGCCAAATCAAAAACAAAAGGTCATAAAAAATTGAACAAATAAGATTGACAGAACATTTAAACGCGGTAACATCAGGAATGATTGAAGGAAAATAATCCAGAGGACGCCAGAAAATGTATATAATAGTCTCACCCTGTCATCATGGTGTGGAAGTACAAAAGTAGCAAAACAGAACTGCTGCAATGCCTGCAAATGACAAAAAAACGATGATGCAGTTTACGATTACTAACACCTGCCATGGACACAGCACTTAGAAGAAGTGAGGTACACGTGTATATAGATACATCTTCTTCCATCACCAGTGGCGTTTGGTTTGGGCCAGTGTCATTTTGCTACATCTTATGTGTTTGTTTTGCCTTGCTTATGGTGATCTGGCAGGTCTGACAACTGCACCGTAACAGAGCTCTCTTGAAAGGGTTTGAATGATGTCAGGGTAATGTAATATTTATGCCATCAGCTAGAAAACATGCGTTTATCACCTTGTGTACGCCCACGTCTGATTTGATGAGATTGAAACAGTGTACAATAACACTTAATTGATTTTTGTGTCACTGATATACCAAAATATTTAATTGCACCTGTAACGCAGAATTTGATTATACATAACAACATTGCAATAAAAAATATATTGCATTTAGAACAAGGTTCAGTTAGCATCACATGTTGACATGACCTGTTTTAGGAGCTGAGTAGATCTGTGGTCTGCTATATTGGCGAGCTATGGCGTAGGTACAAGATCAGATCATTGACAATTGTATTGGTGTTACACACCTGCTTGTCATTTGACAAAAGTCTGTACAGTGATTTGTTGATATGTTTTGCAGCATTTAATTTTCACACAAGTCCGAATGTCGGTAAATAGTTGAGCAGATCAGCTGTAAGAATGTGGGCTGTTCTGGTCTTGGTTCTGGTCTCTTTCACACAAATGGGTCTCGGTGACTGAACGCAATTAACATAGCATGCTAGATATAGTGATTATAACTGTGGCTGTGAGAAAAACTCTAATTTTTGTTCACAGGCAAAGTAAGTTTGATTTAATCAATCAGTGTTCTTCATTATACATTTGACTGTACATAAAAACATTGTTATTAAAGCTGGAATTTATAAATTGGCAATTTAAAATGCTAAATATGAATGAAACAGTTGTAAGATAAAATGTTAGTCAAAACCTTTCTACAGTATTTAATAATGTGCAATTTGTTCAAGCTACTTAATTGGCAGATTTGGCACAAACAACTAGGCAGCATAGAATTATGCTTAGTTTGTGCATTTTTCTTCTATACCATATCATAGTGATTGGACAGGTTTGTTGATTTTTAGACCCCAAGGCAAATGCAAGCATTTCTGTTCACATTCATTCACCTAATGTTGCTATCTGTTTTTGAACACTTGGCCATTGTAAGATAGAATGTTTGCCTGCAGCAATCGTGTTTATCATGCACAATGTACCGTGATAGAAAGTAGTTTAGTTGGCCATGGTTCTCCCGATAGTTATCTCAGTGGAAATTTCGTTTCATGCAGCGAGTCTATGACTGTCTTGAGATATTTATTTATAGATGGTAAAATCTAATAATCCTTATTTTACTGTATTTATAATTATCAATTGCATCTTATTTAGTAGAAATTAGTCTAAAATAAAAATGATTAAGAATCTTCACATGTGCCTATAATATGTAATAAAAACTTATTATATTCAGGATCCGCTAGTGTTCCAAATAAATTACCAAGAATCCAAGACACTAAGTCACTAACACAGTTGCATCTGTCCAGCCTTACTTGGTCTAAAGTGGGCCCAGTCTCAAGTGGTTGACTCTGTCTGTGTCTGATGTGATTGAGAGTACAGAGTAAACTACAGACCACTTCAAGTGAAAGTCAATTGTGAAGACAAGACAAGATAGTCAGAAGTCTTGGAGAGAGGGTGAAGATGTCATTTCTCTGGCAATGGAGTTACAGGAGCCATGTCTCACTAATGCTAGATGTTAGTGCTCCTAGGGTCCTGTCTTGCTCTAGACACATTCAGGCACTCGTACTTGCCAATGGTGTTACATTGTGGATAACCTGATTTCTTGGAAATGTTGAATTTCAATCACTTTGTGTTAGTCGTGCAACATCATGAGTATCAAGAATTGTTTCATCATAAACTCACATATGTATCTAACTTAATAGGCTGATCAACTATGTATTCAATTCATGTGTTGCCAAAATCAAGGACTCTGGATTTCAGTAGAATCACCCATAAATTAATATAGTATATTTAAATATTTGTTAATCACTTGATTATTTGTCCCTGTTTAGCGAAGCACAAGAAAAATTAAATACCTTTTCTAAGTCAAAGTAAAAAAATTCACATTTGCTGGTAGTTAACCATCAGATACGAGATGAAGAATAAAATGTTTCTGTAAGTACAGCCTCAAAGTGCTCAGACACTTCTACATTCACAGCCTACGCATAACGTAGCAGATATTCTATTCTTGGTTGAAATCTTGCTCTCGTGTATTCGAACGGTGTATTCCCACAGCTGTCTATTCTATGTGGTATTCACACACCCATCACAGGATAATCCATGCAGCCATCACAGGATAATCCATGCAGCCATCACTGGATAATCCACGAGATCCTCAGGTGAATCTCAACCCGCTTACGCCGTCACGTATCCCTTGTGATTCTGTTGGCGCGCGTGTTATATCGACTGACCGAGTCCTGTTTTACACCCACTCCGTAGTCTGTAGGCAGAAGGCAGCTGCTGCTCCTACTTTAGTACTACCTGTGCCGGCAGGTAAATCTAGCCACACACATGCTGTGCGTATTGATAAGTTCACCACTGCCAGCACTACCACATTGTCACATGTGGAGAGAGACAGACAGAAGCCTAGGGCATTGTGGCTGGATCCGTACTGTGTTCCATTGTTGCACTTGTGGTGCTTACAGCAATTTGTCTGCCTTGGTACAACAGGCCTGTGTCTGCTATAGACATGGAGGGATGGCCAGGCCTGTTGGGTCATGACTGGGCGCAGCAGTGTATATGTTGTATATGAATCAAATCAATCAAGATGTTATTTGCAACGGTTAGAATTGAGATTGTGAGATTAAAAGCAGATCGTAGTTAGGTACAGTCCCTGTAACACCGCACATTTTGTGTGTGCTATAGTGGTGAGTTTTGTTTGCAAGGAACACAATGTTTAAGAAATGTTGTCCATGTAATTAATAAATTTATTACATGTGAAGTTGTCGAATACAATATTTTCAGTTGTTGCAGTTACAAAAATGTCATATTTGCTATTAAACCAATAATGAGTAATTCATTAACTTTTTTCTTTGTTAAAACTGTTTTATTCAACCACTTGTGACGTTTGAAAATATCCTGTTTTCATGTCTTCAGTCTTCCTTCTACTGTGCACACTCCTGTTAATGTGATCAATGTATTTTTGGCACCATTATTGTATGATGTTATATTTGATAAAATGCATTCTGATATTCACCCATACACGGTGCAGTGACCGGTCTGACTACCACTGCAGCTGACAGTCCAAGCACTGCACTGATTGAAGTACAACTGACAAGTCAACAGTGAATTACCAATACTGTCCACACTGACATTTGAAAGTGACTGGTCTGGCTAATTGCCAGCATCCCAGTTGTTGCCACTAACAGAACAGTGAGCAATTGTCTGAGTGTTGAGTCATTGTCCTCTGTCAATCAGCCTGACCACTGGAGTGAGTGAGTGAGTGAGTGCTACAGGGCAGTGGTCGTGGTCTGCATAGTTCATCTCTCCATTCACTGGTCAGCGTTTGTTGTGAACCCTGTACTTGCTAACTCCCCGGCACAATGAGCAGACTAAATAGACGCATTGTGTTACCAGTTGCACCGCCCCTGGCACCAGCACAAAGTGAGCACACCCATATTCGCACCGGTGCCAATTTGTCTTCTCTCAGGTTTCACTTACTTTCAAATACCTGATGTTTATCTGCGTTTAAGAACGGTGGTTTGTTGACAAGATTGTAGACAGCACTGATGGGTGTACGAGTTTCTGAGTCTGAATGAAAGATCTCTGTTGTGTCCGTGGGTCATGATGGGACAGTGTCTGGGATTAACAACCAGCTACAGTGTGAGCCGTGCTGTCTCTGTAATTATGCTCATGTACAGGTACAGTTTGAGTGTCAAGATGGATTCACAAGTGAGTTATGGCCGTTGTGCCAAGCTGGACCCAGCTGGATTCAAATCAACATAGATTATTGACGTTATACACATCCCTAGTGGTGAGAGGCAGATTTGGGAGATTTCAGGGTCTGCACTTTCTCTGGAGACCAGCTGGCCTGAGAGTTGGATAGATGGAGGGCAGCGCTGGGACGAATTAGCTTCCCTACTGGGGCCACAAATTGGAGTGTTGACGAGATAATAGGTTATGTGGGCGGGGTGAGAGCAGTCGTATCTGGGTGTTTCTGGGTTTACATATGCGATTGCTAATCTGGATCTGGACAGGAAAACCTGTTCCTCTGACTTGATTTCTTAAATCTGGGGCCTGTGATTATCTGTTGCTGTGGTTCTGTGGTGGTCATATTTCTTGGGTTTCTCGTTTCAGCCGGGGTCAGTTGATTAACCATTAGCAAGAATCCGTGTGTGTCATATTGACAGATGTAAACTTTACTGTTGTGGTGGCCAAGTAACCAAATAAATATTGTGCCAGTATCAGTTGTCATACTTGTGTAATCTTTGAAAAGAGATGACACAAGTGGTGACAACACCCCCGTGTTATTTAACTTATTTTATGTTGATAGTTAATCGGAAGTAGACCCCCTCTTAGGATGCCTCATAAATAATTATAGGTGGCCAGATCAGACAGGTCGGTGAGATATTAATACTCGTCAGATGTATACGCTTGCAAATCTTGCATAAACCAACCACTATCATTCAGTGGCGGTTTTCAAGATTTGACCACTTTGTCACAAAGTCACCAGCTGATACCCCCTGGGATATATACAAACTACTACACCGTTTGTAGCAGTCTGTATGCACTGTACATCAGCTGGTGACTCCCTCCATCAGTCCGGGGACTCTCAATTGCACTTACAAGTGCTAAGTTCAACACGTCTGTGTAATACTGCCAACCACAAAATGGAACAAAATTGCGAATGTAATATCGCGTTTGCGGGCAGTGGCAGCTATGGATGATGTGTTTTTTCTTCTGTTTCTGCCAGACAGGATGTGGAACTTGTAGTCTGATCATCTGGTAACCTGAGGTTGACAACTTGAGTGACATGCCTGGCAGCTCATTAGATCTAGTAACCATGTCATGTGAGTCAACCACAGACCAGTGACACTAGCCTCAGAAGTGACACGTGGTGACGTCAGAGCTTGCACTGTGTAGTGACAATATGGATGGCTGCAATGGATGCGATTGTCTCCTACGCAGAATAAATCGTGAACGTAATTAGTATTGCAGGCTGCTGAATGGCTACCATCTCAAAATATATATATATTCACATTTACTTTTTGGGGCACCATTCATTATAAGACACAGCCAACTTTGCACTGAAACACTGTTTTGGTTCTGAATCCCAACAAGCAGCTGACAAGACATGACAGTTACAGCAACTGGCCACAACACCACCATCAAAATCAACGCCTGTAGCAAAACTTTATGGAATACCTTTTGTGGCAAAATTTCAAACTATGGAAAACTCTTAATAACTTGGTTGATGAGCTCACCAGAGCAAAATAAAAAGCTGAGCATGTCGTAGTTGATACTAGGCAGGTTAAATTGGCGTGAAATGGATCTGAAATGAGACATGAGAAAGAAAACTGACTCAAGTGTAGACCTTTAAATTACAAGGCAGTGGCACTGCATCCTCTGATGCATTCAGATCCAAAGAGATAGTTGAATCCCGTCTGTACAGACTAATCTGGATTTATGCGCTGAGTCATTTGAGCTACGATGGACTTACAAAGAAAGGATGTTAACTTGCCACAGCAGCTGTGTGATTGCTGATTTGCAGATTTCATTTCCCAGCACACTGTATACATTACTTGTTTTTTTCCATTGTTCACTGGACTTGAGACTAGATCTATCGCTATCATCATGACACCAAACAGGAACTGCAGCTCCCTGCGTTTGTTGACACAGGATACATTGTTTTCACCTGATCTTATCAGCATTACAAGGAAACAGTGGTGCACTTATCATGTTCTCGTGGACAGTTTTTAACACCCAAATGCAGTAAATTGTGAAAACTTCCGCCAGACATCCAAGTAGCTTATGCTTTGTAGTATGTGACATCCACAGTATTGTGTATCTTGAGGTCGGCTCTATTTCATCAGAAGTAACTGGTCAAGGAAGTATTAAACTCGGTCGGTATAATCCCATTCTGCAGTATTTGTTCACTTGGAAGTGGTTATTTTATTGCATTTAATAAAACCATTTTGATATACAAATTTAAGCTACACAAGGTATTTTATGATCGACGATCTCATTTACAAACTATTCAGCAGTTCATACCAGGCATACCTATGTTATTATTAAGGTGTTACATATCTCGTTGATTCATGTCCATAGTATAAATAATATAATGTTAATGATAAATGGCAAGTTTACAAAAGTGACAGTCATGTGAGTGAGATGATGTCTCAGTTTCACCACCATACTCATGGCTGGATATGCTGCATGTGTGGTTGTAGATGAAGTATTAATAATTAAAGGTTGCCAAATGAAAATTTTAACAAAACTGGGTATTTTATACAGATTATTAGTAATCCAGTCAGTGGATTTGTGGGGAATAATGCAGCTTTATCCTGTGGCAGAATGAGAAACAAGGAATTAGTATAATTACATATAGTGTGTATTAAAAAAGGTAAAGGCATTTAAAGGTAAGTTCTTATATAGCGCAGTATCCAATCCTCAGGACTGTTCAAAGCGCTTTACACTTTACTTCCCTGACAGACCTGTTCAATCAGACACTGTCAACTTCTCTGTGAGGCATCCGGCCATATGCTACAATTAATGCGCGAAGGCTGCTCGTACACCTACTCATTACTGTCTATAGCCAGGTACTCATTTATACATCTGAGTGAACTTGAGCAATACAGAGTGAAAAAACGTGCCCAATGTTTTAACACCGCAGCACAGGATTTGAACCTGGGTCCTCCTAGTTGAGAGTCTGAAGCTCTACCCCTGAGCCACTGTGCTCTAGTAACAACAAGAAAGATCAAAGGAGAATGATCCAAAGGTTGCCACAGAATAAAAATAAAATTGGCTAGCCCATTTTGTCAACATGGCATGGGTTGAGAGCAACAACAAAACTGCTACAAACTACAATTACAAATGACCTCCAGTGCCCGTACCAGACACAGAAGAATCCTGATCCTGCATCTAGATGGATGCCATTATAATTTAGGTCAAAGATACTGAATAACTACTAAAATACTGCTGTTTCAAAGGACATTGAGACAGCAGTTTGTTTGATTTTATATCTCATAGCATGGTAGGTGATGATACTCAGTTTGTACCAGCGGAAGCAAGCAGGTAGCTTCACAGATTTCCAATGACACCTGTTCTCGTGGTGAATCGTAACTTCATCCTAATGTAACAAGGGTACTGCATACGGCTGATCTGAGAATTTAAAGCGAAGCCATTTAGCAGATGATTCCAGCCAATTGACAAACACATAAAAAGCACCTTGGCCTTGAGCAAGAAATTTAGCCCTTCTGTCCTGGATACAATAAAAGACAGTTGTATCCAGCATTCCAGCTCTTCATCAATCGTGGACATTGTGTAGTTGCCTGAAGCAGTAAAAACCACCCTTTGTGCAGGACTGAATCACAACTGTTGTCATTCAACAAAGCAGGACAGTGAAGAAGACAAAAAAGAAGAGTGATGACACAACACGAGTGTCCTACTCCATTTGTTACTGACAGTCGTCAGGCAAGTGAGGCAACAGTCCATTTCTCACCATTGAAAACGTAAATCTTCCTTTAAACGGTTCACAAAGTCCACGATTAATAGCATCAGATCGTATTGTCAAGTTGATAAATAGTGTAAATAGTTGCGTGTAAATGGATTGTTTGGATAGCCTTAATGGCACTTGCTGGCAATGCTTGCACTCAACAACTTTGTTTATATACTAATGCTTTCAATTGCAGTAATGAGGCCAAGGGTAGTGTAAATCATATCTAAAATGTCACTAAATAAAAAAATTAACATTTCAAAGATGGATCATAATTTTTATTTAGAGGCATTTATCCTGTGCACTGTCTGAGGATGGGTGGGTGGTGCACGTGGTTGCTGTACAATATTTATAATTTTTATGTTATTTTGCATTAAACAATGTTTACATATGCTGCATTCAGATGATAGTCTCCATTCTTAATATAATAGACTTGCCTACCCAGGGATTTATGTAGGATCAAATTTTTGCCATTCACACATATTTTGGTGGACACATGGATGTCATCTGTTAAACCAGTTTCCAAACTCTAAACGTGCTTCATGAACTGAAATGGACTACAAATACACGGGACACTCGCATTTAAGGCATGACTGAAAATATGTATGGTTTTAGAGGACCTGTTTTTGCTTCTTCATTTTTTACCCGTCCTCCCATATTTTTGAGGTAGACAATGCAGCAATGGTCACTGGACAATAAAATCAGAATTGCAGGTAAAAAGGCTGAAAAACAATACCAACACACATGCAGCAGGTTAACCCTGGAGCCGAGGTGACAACCTTGGGTTGACAGTAGCTGTGCTGCAGGTAGCCAAGTCACATGCGTGACATTTCCATGGTGACACCTGCAAGGAGGTGTTATGTAAATGTGAGCCAACTGTGACCAGGTGATTGCTCTGGCCCATGGTCGTTGTGATCACAGGTGATGTAGGCAAACACATGGTTCACGCCACCTTGATGGATCTCCGTTCCCACACTGGCTGCCCGGATACAGGTAGCCGACACTCAGGTGAACCCACCAGGCCACCACGATCTCATGCATATTGTATCATGTGAAGGTGGGATTTGGTGGATGAAAGATGAGTGAGGCAACCAGATGAACACGGAGATGTTGTTGTCATAAATTGTGTCTACATTATCTGCCTTTGGCGGTACTGTAGTTCATCATCCCAAGATCAATGTCAGCATTGGTTATTGTATCAGAATGAAGAGTCGGTGATTGCGTCTGGCTGAGTCTGGGTTGGATGTGCTTCTGCAGCGGTAAATAAATCACTGAGCAGACTTGGTGTGCTGCATAATGTGGGCCCCCCCCCCCCCCCCCCCCCCCAAAAAAAAAAAAAAAAAAAAAAAAAAAAAAAAAAATGTCACTGACACTTGGGTGCACTGTAGTGATCATAGTATGGAGTCGAACTGAACGGTACTGCACTGGCACAGCAAGTGTCCAGCAGGCAGTATGGTCAGGACATGAAATAACTTGTGGTCACCAACATGAAGTGGTCCGCCATGTAGTGACTGATATGAAATGATTGTATCATTTGTATTTGTTAGTGATACTAAACATGTCATCAGCACTTACATGGAAGTGATCTACATACACAAACACTGGTTTGCACATGTAGTGATCATACATGAAGTGAAGAAGTGATCATACATGAAGTGAAGAAGTGATCATACATGAAGTGAAGAAGTGATCATACATGAAGTGAAGAAGTGATCATACATAAGTGACTGTACCTCAATATGACTGGGTGATACCAGTAGGGAGCAGCACAGAAAGTGACCATCTTATGAAGTAATGAATACATTAACAGACCAATGTATTGACCATTATACAACAGAGTGACCAGCATACAAAGTGTCCAACATGCAAGAGTGACCAATACACGAACTGAACAATACATAGTGTCCAAACAAGTGACCAATACACAGTATTACACACACACAATAGTATCGGTACATAAATTTATCAATACACAAGTAACCCATCCATAAAATGGACAACACACAATACAAAATGACCAGTACATGGCGTGACCAATATACAAAGTGACCAGCACAAAGCGGGCAATACAGTAAGATGGTCAACACACAGTGACAAAAAATGACCACATACACCCTTGTAGCACTGTCCTATGACACAGCCTGAAGTGTTCCTGTTGACAAGTGACAAGGCCACCCACTTAGACAGCTTTGCCTCAGGCACCCTGTGGCCCAGTCATTACACTCATCACTTAGTTCCAGTCTCAGTCATTTATTCCTCATCACTTGTAGTGGATGTAAACCACCCATGTGTGTGTGTAATTCTGTGTATTGCTCTAATTATCTCAGGTCGTTATCAGCAGCTCATTAGGGTGCCTGTTACTGTGTGATTCTATCTTCAGGGGTGTGATATATCATTGCATATTACAGCACCTGTCATCTCCCACAGGGGCATTATGAGCCAACTATGATTATGTGTAGTTGAATGATTGATCTACAGTGACAGGACATGTGTCATTGTATTATTGCTGCTGTTTGTTTGGTTCAGCTAGCCTTGTCTGGTATCATGATGGTGAAGTGTCCTATGCGCCAGTGTCTACTCTGACTCTGGTCTCAGGAAGTCACAGTGAAGTATCACTCCTGTGTACATGGCTCACGGCTGACTCAGACTCGACTTAGATAACCAGTCATACTTGGTTGATGTTTAGACGACTCATCTCAGCTGCTATTTCTGTGTAATATTATGTTGCTTTTACCCAGTAGTAAGTTTTTTCTACTAAAGAATACTGCTATATCAATTGTGTACAATTTGGTATAGATCTGTAGCTCACTGAGTAGAGGGCAGTATTGGTTTAGTATGTAACATTGTTTCAAACAAACATCTCATCTATGTGGCAGTATAATAGTTATATATTAGTATAATAATGAAGGTGACAGTCATGTCAGAAAATGTATCTTTGCTTGTCTTTCCATGGTTTATGAACTGTCCACTACTTGTCACCTAAAGTCATTTATTGTAACTGTTTCACAAAGTGTATTATCTTTTAGAGCACCTCTGCATAGAAGTTGTCTAAATCTATCTAAGTAATTTAATTTTAAAGTTACCCTAGAAACATGTCATTGATCAAAGCAGCTTAGACCTGGACAACATGTGACACATTGACCAACCACTCCCGTCTTGAGAGTACTAGCTCTGGCAAAGAGGGTCAACAAAGTCCACAGGAGACAAGGAAATGACAACAGCTGGAAGAATGTTGTGGTCCCATTGCCAATTAGTTAGTACTGTAGTTGAAGCCTCGCAGTAACTGCACATAACCAAGTCCGGTTTTCAATACAGCTGAGGGTAATTCAACGAAGCAGCAGGCGGTTTTGGGTTGGGAAATGAGCATCATGATATGTCTCAGTGGCCGAGTGTAGTCATGCATGCGTGTGGGCGTGCTCCACCGCATGTTCAATGCTTATCTTGGTGAAATCGAGTGGCAAATTAAACCTCATTATACCAGTTGTTTATTTCTGTGAATACGTTGAGTGCATCCTCACACCCAACTCGCACTTACATGTACAGTCAGTCAGGAGTGACCATTGCCTTTTTACTCAGATGCACTGTGGGCAGCATCATGAGGTCAGTAACAATGACTTGGAGATCAAACTTTATGTTTGGTGCAGCTGCGTGATGTTGCGTGGGCCACAGCGTAAGATAGGAATGTACCGCCATTGAATTGAAATAGTATAAGTATACAGGTTAGTGACAACAGTGAACATCAGTGTCAGTGCTTGTCATTTGTCTGTTATACAACTGACTATCACATGAAATGTTACTTGGAATTAGAACAAAATAATGGCCGTTAATGCCGGTGTTTATTTTGTCGTTGGCGTGTTATAATATTCAGTATTATGTTACGTTTGATAAAAATGATGCTCATCATGCCAAACAGATACAGACCTTGTCAATAACCAATTCATTGCCACAACGGAAGATAGACCTTTATCAAATGTAACTGTTAAAAAGTGACCTAATATACAGTACTGGAATTGCCTATAATTCCAGTACTTAATATTAGGTCACTTTTTAACTGTTGCTACATAAAATGAGGTGGGTACAAAGCAGTTCATTTCCAGTGCAGAAACAGCACAATCAGTTCTGAAGCCAAGACGACAGACTTGGCAGGAAAATTAGTCATTTGAAACATGTCTTGTGCTTTCAATCGACCAATTAGTGACATAATCACAGGAAGATTAATTATGCATCAGACGCCAATTACAATTGATGTCTTGAGCAGTGCGTAAGTTAATACCATTGCTCTTTTGACCCAGACCTTTCTTGTTATGCTCAAAGCAGTGCCAAGGCGGTTGTTAGCATTGCGTGTGCACATGTGCGTGCATGTGTGCCAAACAGCCGCACGCCCACTGGACGCGGTTTTCTGGCTGGCTTCATTTTTGACACCTAATCACTTGTAATAGAATAAATAATTGCAGGAAGCGGAACGGGCCAGCGTGTGATCGTCCGTAGTCACGCATTACCTCCGAGTGAAGCTCCAAATGCTTCTGAGGTTTTCACATAATATTTACTGATGTACAGCAGCCTCGTTGTCACTGACAGCTCTCTACTGCGGCTTCTCTGACTGGCGCGAGAGTTTTTAGCTGACGTTGAAGGCAGCAGCTGCTGCATTAGACAAATTGGGGGTCTAACGAAGGTGGGCATTGCATCCTGCAAGTCTGCTAAATGTGGGTGCTGCTAAATATTTGTAACATGTTGGCATCGGTCTGTTGTTCATAAATATTAGTACTTTAGTTAAATATTGGCACAAATCTGTGTTTGCATTGAATACATTAATTAGATCAATAAAATTATATGGGTGTCTGGTTAAACTAATATTATGTTAACTAAATATGGGCCTGGGTCCGCTATTACTAAAAACGTGCTAATACTACTAATATTTTGCTGTTAACATGTATCCCCACTAAATGTGAGCATATGACTACTGAACTACTACTACACTGTACTAACACATTAGCTGATACTGGAGTTGCATTCATGAAACTTGGCTTAATTAAAGCAGGACTATTATAAATGGAAACAGACATGAGATTGATTAGAGTGAATTACACCAGCCCTGCTTACATCCTCAACATTACCACTGCCATGTTTCCTGTGGTTTGCCCTGCGAGTTCAGGCAGGACGATCTGTTTCAACCATCAAAGACCCGAGTGAGGTTTCCCTGCTCTGATCCCTCTCCCAGGCCCTGATATTGTCATCATTTCATGGACCGCAGAGTGTGACATTGGGCAGTTGGTTCTGATTGAGGAGCTGCTCCACTGAAGTGCCAGATTGACTCCAGACTCCAGAGGCAGGCCACTGATGCTGTATGTGTGTGTGTGTGGCCTGGTGTGTAGAGATGATGATGACCTGGTATGTCAAGTCATACTGGTGGCAGCTGCTGCAGCTTGGAGCACAGCTGTGTCCAGCTACACACTGGACTTAGTAATGCAGCAAGCACTAGCAGGCTGTGGTGGTCAACAGTGTTATTAGTGTACTGACCACATTGGTTAAACGGAGAAACAGAACTGAAGTCTGTTCCCATGAATCCCAGCACACACCAAACAGTGACTATGGAATTGTATGTTACCATGCAATAGGGAGGAACAGCAAATAGCCAATAGCACAATGTGTTACTGTGACAACACATACAGTCAGTCAACTGCTCTCATACTCAATGACTTACTTAATCCTCTTTGTTCCCACTGGTACATACGACAGACACAAGGGTTCTCCACCTTAGAACCAGCTGCTAGAGTTCCCATTCATTCTACAGTCTTCCTCCAGGGTTTTCTTTGTTGTCCACACTTTCTGTTTCCTACATGTGTCCATCTGTGTTTTGTAACACCCATCTCTGTCTTCTATTGGCAAGTGTGGTGTTCATACTGTCTTGTCTGGTAATTCTGAGCTTACATACTCAATGATGAAGGGCAGAAATGCTAGAATTTTGCATATATATTTCACAGTCTGACTGGTGAATGTATACATGTACATGACACATTTATGTAGAAATACACTTCTGCAATGCAGTTATGACAAACTGTGCTGCAATGTGCGCAAGTGCACAAAAATGCACCTCAAAAGCACCTTGGTGTCACTTGCACCTTTTTTGCCATTGCACGACGGAATGACAGAGAGGTTTATGGTAATGGCAGATGTGTACCTTAATGAAATGTGCCGCTGACATGACTAGCAAAGCATATGGTTATCACCAACAGTGGCACATAAGTAGAACCTGGGCTTCATTATTATTTTTGCAGGTCGTGTGGCCTTTGGCAGAGATTTATGAAAACACCAGATGTACTAATGCAAACAACCTGGTGTTAATGTCACCAGTGAGACACTGTGGTCACTCTGAATGATTTGTGATAATGATAGATACTGCTAAATGAAAAAAAATCTGGTCTTCACGTGACTCGCAGTCTGGCCATCACTAGAGAGATCTATGTTAATGGAATGTGTCCAGCTAAATAAACTCTGGACTTTGTATTTGTAGTACAGCAGGTCACATGTGGTTATCACTACAGAGATTTGTGAAAACGGCAGATGGCCAGCTAAATAAAACATGATTTAGATGATCTGGATTACAGGTTTATGATAATGTCGGATAACAGGGTCACCAGCAACTGGACCGGTCCACTGCAGTCAGATTTATTGTTACGGATTTGGTCAGATTCAACATTGTTTTTATTACACACATCATCATGAAGGTGCCTTTGCTGCACTGGAAGGTACTGATTGATGTCACCTGTGTGATGTGTGTGTGGCTGTGTGCCACCACGGTGATAGTTCTCATGTCATACGTCATAAGCTGTTGTTATGAACCGTGACATTACGTGAGATGTGTGCTAGTGTGTCGGTGACAATGGTGACAATGACGCGTCTGTTGTGTCTGGCTGTTCAGCCTGCAGGCAGCAGGTCACCAGGCAGCTGGCTTTGTTTTTGGAAGGACTATGGGAGAGATATATGTGGCCATTGCCCCGGATTGAGTTTCTTCCTTGTCTTGTGTTGGCTGCTAGTCTTGTCAAGTGATACCTTGCACCAGCTTGGAAAGTAAACATATTGGATTTCTGAACCAGCTGGGTACTTAGGGCTTACGTAATGGCATCACCTGGTGGGGTGCTCAACTGCTCATGGGTTTTTGGCTGCCCTACAGAGCTGGTTGTTGCAGGGAACCAAGAGGGTTGACAGACTTCATAGGATGCAGAGTTAATGGGGGTGGCACTTTGTAGAAGTAGGCCTGCTGTGTTTCTGGGTCTGTCTGTCTGTTGCATTGCTGTAGAGCACTGTATCAGTTGACACATGCGTGTGTGCATGTACACATGCACGCTGTGTTGTGGCTGGACTTGGTACACATTGTATACCTGATATGTGCATGTGGAAGCCACAGTGGACACAGATGTGTGGTATGAATGACTGTCACTGTCACTCTGATGACAGCTGTATATGATACAGTGTGGCTGTAGGGCATGTGACACAGTGAATTTTGTTTGTGTCATACAGTAAACCTAGACATGTGGCATGCTGTTTCCCATCACGCAACAGGGAAAGGTGTGGATTATTTTCAATGTGACCCCTTATTAAAATGCATTTCATATCCACCCATTCTTACAGTATTACTGGTGGGTGGTTTGCTATACAAGTATTAAACTCACTTGACCAATAACCATTTAAAAATATACCGTGCAGCATGCCAGGTAGTTATGGAGAATAATTGACGATAAACTTACAGTTAATTATTTGACAACCATGTGCAGATGGCATGATATGTCATGGAGTACACGTGCCACGAGGTCCAGGTTGGTACATGCCAGCTGCAGTGCAAATCTACATCACAGCTGTCAAATAGAAAAGTTGATGTTATTGCTACAAGATGTGGTAATTACAGAGAACTGACTGAAGATACCAAATTGTGTGTTTGTCTGAGTGGTACCACTCACCAGAGCTTACACTTGAGTGAATCTCATCAGGTAAATCTAATGGTTAGTTAACTTATTATGTGTGTTTTTAGGGTACTGGACATATCCATGATTCTTATGTTATAATTTCTACTTGGTTTAGTGTTAAATTCCCAAGGTAATATTATGTGGTTGGACTAAGGCATGTATACCCAGTGATGTAGCTAAACCATTGCACTGCCAGTTGAAAGAACTCGGGTTTGAATCCTGTGCTGCCATGTTGTACCTTTGGCAAGTCTGTTCACTTTACGTTGCTCTAGTTTACTCTGCTATGTGAATGATTACCTGGTTATATAAACAGTGGTAAGTCGTAAGGACTGTACAAGAACTTTAATGTTCATGTGGGATGGATATGTATTGTAAATTCAATAATGATCTGTAAAACTTGACCACTGCATCTGTTAACTACCTCATTCAGTTGGACACACAGGCAGCCTAGGACATGGTTACTACTTCAAATGATTCACACAAATTATAAAATGTTAACGGACAAATCCATTTTTCACAAATTACACCTGTGCTGGAATCTTTGACCTCTGAACTGTGGGTGTGAACTGTGGGTCTGCTCTAAAGCCCCAGGGCTGTTCCGACTTCCTACCTGGGTAAATTACATCCTGTAATCACTGCATTGCTGCCTTCTTGAATTCCTAGGTCTAGTCCCCTTCCTCTTGAGCAGGCTCCCTCTCCATCCTCTGTTCCGCTTTTAGATAGGTCTATTTATAAGATCGATCATGTTTTTTTAAATCAAATATCAAGTATGATGACCCACAAGCTTATTTATGAATTAAAAACTAGTATAAAAAAACTTCAATTAAATTTTTTGTTTGACTGAACTAATAAAAAGGGCAAAAGTGGGTACATTTAACCCATCTTAGTGTACTAGTTAAATTTACTTGTTACTCATCTTATTCATATTACATGATCTAATAATAAAACATATTATTTGGAGATTTCTGTAAAAAAAAGCACATTCAGTTATTAAGCCTACTACTCCGGTACAGTGTACATACGATATTTCTTAATCTATTGACACAGTACATTTTTGAACATGAATGAACATGTTTCGTGATGGGCTTTTAAAATCAGTAATCAAGACGGCAACTCCACCCTCTGTTGTGAATGTATGACGTAATGTGAGATAAAATAGCTCAGGATATTTGTGAATGGTCCTGAACAAACGCAATGTCAACGGTTATAATGCCATTGGTCTGAAATTGTATGTCACCCTACGAACAAAGAAGCAAAGAAATTGTACGTTGTTGTACGAATAAAGACCCGGGATAAAGAACTGTGTGATTATGCGGAATGAAAGAATGGTGGTGTTTTTATGTAATTGTGTTGGTTGGAATGTTATATGTGTAGATTGCATGTGGACACCACCTGTGACAGTGTCACATGGTGGAGACAGTGAGTGCAGTGGCATTGTGGGTGATTGATGCCTGGGTGAACAGACCAGGACGTCTGGGGGGAATGCACTTACACCCACACTGGGGATAGCAGCTCCCTTCGAATGACCTCTCTTGAACCTGAAGCAGTCCTCATGCAATATTTACATCCACATGCTGTGTTTACGTTGATGTTGTCACCCTCCCCTACCGACACAGGCAAGGGGTGTCTTCAGTAGTCTAGGCAGTGTCCCAGTCTCCAGGTGAGTTCATGAGCTGGTGACGATGTGGAAGGAACTTGAAGGCTGATGTCCTCCTGGTAGAAGGAGACTGACTGGGAGGGGAGGACTGTGTAGACAGGGATTTGGTGGGATTGGGAGAGGACTCAAAGGGGCGTGGGGACAACAATGAGAGGCAGGGAAGTAAAGAAGTGTAACTGAGGCAGTGCAGGAGCGTGTAAAGACAGGAGTCTTTTCGACTTCATTTATTCAATAATTCATCAGAATGTAGGCAAATTAATACAATTCTAGTTCTGAGCACTGATCAATGGGAAAAAGAGGATGAAACAATAGGTAAAAATTAAAGATTAGTATCAAATCCAGCCCCTTCCCGGAGCACGACATTACAGGGAAAACGGGAGAAGAACAACATTAGCTGAAGGCAGGAATTGTCCTTGCTTCTTCCACAGGATCTGGGACACTCAGGATGAGTTGGATGTGATGATAAATATATATAACACCTTGTACCTGGCCTTCATGGTGGATTGATAAGAATCCCAACGGGGGGGGGAGTAAAATACAGCCATTTCCTGTGGTGAGAAGTTTTATGACTGACGTGTTTACATGTGCTGCAAGGAGGGGGACAAGAGAGAATTTATCTACTGGCCCGTGCCGTGCTCACCTGAGTCTGACAATGTCACTGCACCGTCCACAATTGTGTGTGTTCCTAGCAAAAAGAGTCCATGGCAGTTTAAGTGAGAGTGAAACCACACACACTACAATGTGGCAGACATAATAGTGTAATAATTTATGGTTAAAATGTACTCTGCTCTTTGGAGTTCACCTCTAGGCAGCCTCGTTTGTTCTCGACCAAGTCAACAGTTCTGGAAGCAATCAGCCATGATGCGGTTGCTGCACCACAGTTATTCACTTGCTTTGTTCTGTGCTTGGGTGGCATGGTACTTATCTGAGTAGCTGAATGAACTGAGGCATTAGAGACTGGGTGAAATTTTCTAGTCTGAAAGTTCGGCCGCACATTGTCACTCCTTTTGTTTGAATAAAAATAAGAATTTTTTATCTGACCCAAATATGATATAGTACATCTAAGTCAAACATAAAAAGGTTGTTGTTGGTTCTTAATTTTGCATTAATGTATAACAATTTCGCCTTGTGCATGTTGCTTAATAATATAAATAAAGTTTGCCTTAAGGGTATGTCATTCTTATTTTTGTAACGTCAAGCTGTTGAATGTATTCAATCAAGATATAAATCTGGTATCACAGCAATTATTATGAAGAGAACGTGCAGATGAAAGTATGTTGAATCAAACTTAACAACTTCGTTGTTTCACATGGTTGGTCGTATTCACATGTTAGACATGTTCAAATATATGCGTGACGACTGCTGGTGGACAGTGGGTAGTTTGTAGGTCAAGGGCAGAATACTTTTGTTATTGTAATCTAACTGTCACTGTTGATAGAAAGAATTATGACATTATGGTAATGTACCTGGCTGGGTTGTTAGTGGTTAGGGTTAGGGGTAGATTGACATGACAGACTGCACTGTGGTGACCTATTGAGTGGTAACCGTAGCCCTATCTTGGATGTTGTCACAGTAGGCACTGACACACTGACTCAGTGACTGATTGGTCTCAGGGCCCCCATGTTACAAACTGGCTGTGGTTTTGGAAACTAAACAGATGTATTTGTTTTTAATACAGTGTTTATACCATTGTGATATGGTAAGAATCATGCATGGACTACACACATACATACATGCACACACGCATGCACGCACGCACGCACGCACGCACACACACACACACACACGACTGCTGAGTTTTGTTGCTTACACATCAACGGAGAGCATCAGTAATGTGTCTTCAGTAATGTTTGTTTACATGCAGTGCCAGTCTATGACATTGTATGATCACATAATAACCATGCCATGTTGTTTGTTGTAGGTAAGTCCATTGGTGACATACATGTGTGACACAATGCCCAGCTTGTGCATGTCAACTGGTGACATCCTGTGTGACAGCAGGTGTATTGTCTGCAGTGATGAGCGAATGTGGCCAGTAACAAAGGTAACCCTGTCTCTGGTAGTTGTGCATTACTCATCAACCTACACAAGTGGAACAGTGTACAGGGTATAGCTGCTGTGACGCATTTTTGGCCAGGACTGTATCTTCTAACTGTTCCACATCCCATGCTATGGTACAAGAGCTCGGTCCTAATTGTGTCTTCTGAGTGCATTCCAAGTTTAGTACCCCAGCTCTTTCTTGAGTAGCCCACTTTTCATGATTCATGGCCATCCACTGCAGAACTGGCTGCGTATTCACGGTCAAGCCCAACATAGCCCCATGTTCATGATGAAGATCATCTCCTTGATTCACCACCTACATCGATCTAACCAGCGCTCCTGAAACACCCTAAATGAGGTTCCTCAAAGGACAACGGTTACATAATGTTTATAATCAGGCAAAAGGCACCAGCAGTGCCACTTTAGGGTCTACAGTTACTCAGTGAAGCCACTTAGCCCTTCATAGCCATCCCTTCATGGCTTGTTAACTAGGTACACAGCCTGGGCACTGGCAGTACTTAGCTCTGTCAAGAGTGTTGACAAGGCTGATGTATGTGACACTTGTACAGCCAATGGGGCCATGTACAGGCTCTTAGTCTAGATAATGTTCCTTATTGAAGCTGTTCATTTGAACAGTGCAGTGGCACCAAATTTTTACTTTTTATTTGCTGATAATACAAAGAGTTGTGCTCTGACATTGTACAGGGCTTGGTGCACATAACCAATGTGCTAAACCGTAAATTATTTATGCTGAATGGAACGGATTGTGCAGTGAGAATGGGGAGTTCATGGTACATTAGGTGTCAGTCAACCGTGATTACCGCCACAGCGCAAGTGATGGAGACTCAAATACAGGAGTCGTGCTAATGGTAGTTGATATTTACTGTGTTTTTGTGCTGTGACAGGGCAGTGTGTTTGACAGGTTTATAATCACGTGTGAGTGCAGTGCCATTGTTTGTGGTGAGGACTTGTTGATCTTGTTGATCTTGTACAGACCCTTGAATGTACAGACCCCTGAATGTACAGACCCCTGAATGTACAGACCCCTGAATGTACAGACCCCTGAATGGAGTCAGCCCTGACAGTGCTGTCTGTGATAGAGAGAGTCCTGTAGAGTGCCTATGCAGGGCATCTCAGTGGTGTCACATGACATGGGTTCAGGACTGGGAAGCAGCTTCCGCAGCCAGAACAAGAAATACTGAGTTAGGGATAGAAACCATTACATGGGGCGTCCGTGACAGGGAGAAGGAAAGAATTCCATCAAAGGGATAGGAAAGAGAGTCCATGAAAGGGAGAGGGAATGGAATCCACAATAGGGAAAGGGTTCAGAGTCCATGATAAGGAGGGAGAAGGGAGTCTATAATATGAGAGGGAATGAAGTGCACAAAAGAGAGAGTGAAGGGAATCCTCAATGGGAGTGGGAAGGAAGTCCGCAATGGAAGGGAAGAAGAGGGAGAGAAGAGAGAGGGAGTTGGTAGACATTGTGTCACCAAGGCCCAGATAATTAGAATATTCCAAGAGAGTGCGTAGTGTGCCGTGCGTAAAATGTCATGTGTAGGCGTTGTGTGTCAATTGAATTCTTCAGTCTAAGTGAAAGCACCGAGCTGCTACGGCCGCCTTCAAAGTGCGGATGATTGAGGATAAGCGGGAATTAGTATGAATTAGAGGCTCCATCACTTACCCCGGCCCACAGCTGTACCACCCATCATTATGACAGTATAAAGTACACTGCCCGGAAACCCCCAGAAGAATCACTTCTAAGCTCTATTCACTACGAATGCGTACGTACGCTAATGCGCCTGCATTAGCACACATGCATGAGCAGACGTGCACGCATGCGAGTACATGCGTATGAGTGATTTTGTCCCGCTGTAAAGCTGCGTCGGCTCTGTGCATAAAATCCAGGCGTTATGTTGCGTGGCGGCTTATCAACATAGAGTGCCGAAGCGTCACGGTTGGAAACAGCTGGTGGTGACAGTCGTATTACCTGCGCCACAGAGCTTCCCTGGGTGTGTGCACCTTGATTGAACACCTCAACACATGCATCTGACCTGGCTGCAGCTGTCTTAACACCATGTAAAAACCCTCCTGCAACCAGGTGAGATATAGAACTTCTACATGAGGCGTCAACACACTAGGTGTATCTGGCTGGCTGCTAGAGGACAGGCTTGGTTGGCTATGTCAGGTGCAGTAAGCCAACTGCCTACAAATAACCCCCCATCCTGGGCGACTTATGGTGTATTGAAAATTAGCCGGCCATAAAATGGATGTCACTTTTATTCCGATTTAATTAAAACTGTGGCGTACTAGGTCATTTGTTGTCCTGGATTAATAATTGGTTCCTCATGAACACTTAACGTAGTCCGGGTTGTGTTACTAATCATTTGTAATATTACCCAGTAATCATTAGCATTATGAGTTGGATGTAAGCATGCATTTCTCATTTTTCCATTTCCGTGTATAAATTGCTTGTCCCAGTTTCACCAAGCAATATGCGTGTCAGAGGTAATTTCACAAGAGCTGTTTCTTCATTAGCACTTTTATCAAATATGTTATCTTTTTATGGCTTCTTACAATTGGTTCGACTTGATATCTTGCATGCGGGCAGTTGGCACTTATAATGAAAAGGTTCTTAGAATATTAATATTCCCGGGTATATTTAGATTGTCATTATTACCGAAGGTAAAAATAATTAATATATATGGCACGATATTAAAAATAATGTATGCAGGTATTATTACATTGAGATAAGGGCTACATAAATAACACCACCACCCTTAACTTGAATCACCCAACAAGGAGAGTAGAGTCATAAACCATTTGACATTATGTGCATCAAGATAAGCTGCTTTGACAGCACATCAACGGTAGACATGGACTAACATGTGCCGAGATCTATTTCCACATGAAGCAGTTGATAGATAAGTACATATCCCCGCCACATGTTCGTATCAGGCCACAGGGTTGTGCCTCGAGCTACCCACACCTTGGGCGTCAGTAGACGCCTAAAGTTGTTGAAGGCCAGATCAAAATATTCAGATCTTGCGCCATAGTCGGCCGAAAGAATGACTTCCAGCGATATTTTCAGCACGGAAACGATCAATCGGCAGGTCCAAGTAAGTGGAATGTCTTGATATGAATTAATCAGATCGTTTGATTGTGTAGACGTTGTAAAAGCGCCTTTCTAATCACTAATGGACTCTGTTTTGAGAGATCCAGCACAGCAAGGTATGAGTGATAGTGCCATTAGAGGGTGATAGCTCTCGTCTGTTTAAGAAGTGAAATATTGACAGGTATTATACATGTCTATGGCAACTTGACTGTGTGGGATTAGACACAGCTCTGTCTAAGTACATTATCATTAGCTTGCGTTTGTTTCATTGTAAACAGGATTTTTTAAGTCGTGTTGCCAATATACTATGCCGAAGGAAGGTGGCAGTGTTTTTATTTTTGATGTTTTGCCGTGCATTAAGTGATAGGTCACCCACACCCAGTTGAAACTTGTTAATGGTTATACCTATGTGTCTAGCCTATCAAAATATTAGCCTAGGAAATAATGTCAACAGTGGTGGTTCTCAAGCTGCAAATTAGGATAGAAATAAGTGAGTGAATCAATGGACAATTGAGCAACAGAACAAATGAATGACAAAGTGGCTGTCCACTTTCAATAAACCGCAGTCTATAATTATACAGTAGAAAGGACTCATACACTGTCCATGGAGATAGTATCAGTGAGATAGTCAAGGTCGCTTTGTGTTGGGTCAAACCACAAATACAAACACTACATTTGTAGTGCACACCTATGCTGACACCTACCAGACGCCTGAGGCAGTAATGACATTCATTAGAGCCACACATAGTGACTGGCCACAGATAATGAGAACCCCTGGAGGGCTGGCAGACAATGCAGTCACAACAGAGCACTGGTGTTGTACAGGACCAGGGGCAGTGGCTGGCTGGCACTGGTGGCAACATTTGCTTACAATGACACTGTGTTTGCTGTACAACTAACAGCTACAGGGGACACAGTGATGTCACAATCAACATACATTAGAGGGCCATGCTATCCTGGCTGTGACATGGCACACTGGCATAATATATACCCAGGTACACAGTACCATTGTTTTGTCTGTGGTGATGTTTATATTGCACAAGAAGCTTTATTTAACATCGGGTCACATGTGAATTTCATTTCATGACATGGTGTAGACTACAGACCAGTTTATACCAGTCTAGTTATTTCAGAAATATACAATAATTCATACACATAAACCATTTTCAAAGCATAACTGACAACATAATGTTTTGCCCCAGAAACATTTACATATTCAAAAATGGACTTTACCCATCCAAATGAAAAAAGCTGTGGAGACGAAAAAACACAAGTTGGATTTTTCAAAAATATAACCTGATACTAATACGTGTAATATGATAACTAATACACCACTGGTGATTCCCTGAGTATTTTTGTTGAAGATTTGTATACAATTTTACAAAAGACAGTAGCGTTTTTTATTTTTGTGAATACAACCATGATAAAAGTAGAATATTGTCCAACTTAGATGACATGTGACTGGTATTCCATGGGTGGTGTCGACATGGAAATAGAATATTGACTCTCTCATGTGACATGTAGACCATCATTCAGTGAATACTGTCAACATGGAAGTAGAATATGGTCTCATGTGTTGACAGATATCCAGTGAATACTGTCATCATGAAGGTAGCATGCCATGCCTTCTCATTTACTTCTTGACAGTCATTCAGTGAACATGTACTGTCAACATGGGAGCCGCATGTTGTTCCTTCTAATGTGACATGTTGACAGTCAATCAGTGAATACTGTCAACACAGAAGTAGAATCTTGCCCCTTCTCCTGTCACATGTTGACAGTCAATGGTTGTAGCTATCAACAACTCCACTGCATACATTACATGACACACACCAGGCAGTGCCCAGTGATTTACTGCAAACACAGATCCCTGCAAACTGGTGCCTGATGCAATCAGCATTGGTTCATTCAGCTGGAGTAACATTCCAGCCTCTACTGAGATACTGATCAGGCCACATTTGGGAGAAACTAAAAATGCATCAGTGTGGGTTGGTGCAGCTAGTCTGTAGTCTAGGCACGCTGATAATGTAGCCTGCTTTATGTGACCATACCAGGCACAATCGGCACAGTGTCATGTCTGTGTGTCATCTCGATCAACCCACTATCCATCTGTCTCTTCGAGGCGGCTCATCTCCCCACGAACTAGATCCCGGTTCAAATCCCAGGAAGGAACGGAAATGGTACAAATGTAATTGTGCTTTGACATCAACTGTTTTCAGAATGGCTCGGAGTTTTTTGCATGTTTTTCTCTCCAAGTGTCACTGTGTGTGATTGCGACAGCTGACATTGTAAACATAGCTACAGGAGGGCACAGGGCGGTTGACAGTGTCAGCTAGGAGGCAGGAAGTTGGGTTTGTTATGACAGTGTACTGAGTGTACAGATTATAGTTTGATTTGTAGTGCTTTTCAACATTTTAAATTGATGGGAAATTAAAATGTTTCCATTTAGTGTACATTATGAATACCATGCTGCTTGGATTTTCAATCTAGGGTACATGTTTGTTAGTTTGGGATCGGGGACTATGTTTATTAGCAACCTTAGGAGCTTCTACAAGTGTTCTGATATGATATACAGGCACCGCTGCAAATGTTTTGATATGTTATATGTTTTGTATCCAGCGTGCATGTTTGAAAAGTTCTATAGTTTATTAGTCACCCCGTGACTGTTAATTTGTGGCTCAAGTGGACTGGTTCTCCCGTAGAGTATTAGGGATGCCAACAAGAGGGCATACAGGGTTCACCCCAATCTCCCACACCACAGGTCCCTTAGTGTGGAGACCAGTCCACCATATGCTCAGGGTAGTGGGTGCACTTTTTTCAAGTGGATTGAAAGTGTTGCTGATACTAATGTGGCATTATAAATAACCAGGGCTTTCTGCAGCAGTGAGACTGTATCTACACAGGTAGGGTGGTTTGTGTTGACTTTCTGAGTGAGTTCTGGCCACTCTAGTCTGGGACTTAACACACAAAGCTCTGGCCAGAATGAAACATCCAGGTGCACGTCTTGACAGAACCTCTGTGCAGTTGTTTTTATAGTGAAGAATAGATGTGTGAAATATAATTATATGTGGGCCTTGGTAGTGGCAGTGGTGGCATTTTAATAGCATGCAGTGACACTGATTTATTATTAATATTTTTATGTTACAAAGGTGTAGACAGATTATGTTTAAATGTAATAGTTTCCCACCTTCACAGCATTAACAAATTGGTTGTATGGCCTTGGCGGATCACATAAAAGCAAACATCTCATCATAAGTTACCTACATAAAAATTACAGAAAATTATGTATTTACAACAGTGATGTTTTTGTGTGGTTTGCCACTTTTCATTTTTTAATAGGTAACCAAAATGTAGATGTATTTGTGATGCGCCTTTGTCATTTAGACCATCCTCCAATCAAAATGAGTTGTCAATCAATCAGTCAGTACAACTTTCTTTGTCCCTGTAAGGGCAATTACATTGGTGACAAATTGTATGTCTAACACGAACCCAGTGCACTATGTAAATATATCATAGACTTACACCAACAGACTATTCATTTACACTGGAATTGGAACCTGGGCGCCCAGGAGTAAACATCTAGGTTCTTCATGCCTAGCTGTTAGTTCCTGCCTTCCATCAAATAAACAAGTCTGACTGTGATTTCGCATTTGTTTGCTGTCAAATAAAATTGTGTCTGGTGAAAATATGTGATGTATGTAACTATTAACTACTAAAGTGAAGCAGGATGTTTTGGTTCTAGAGATAAGTCTGGCGCACTGTCCTAATGCTGGAGACAAACCACTTTGTCTTCTCGAGACAGATAACTCTTCCATACTGACACTGCCAGTGGTGCCGTGCCGCCTGGGTATGCAAGATGACTCGGTGTGTCTGCTGAAAGAGTAGTTTTTTTAAAGTAAATAACTCCAAATAAACCCTGATGAAGAAGCAATTCCAGCCTCTGGGTCTGGAACAAGATCAAGTGTGTTAGAGAGAGACCACCACTCTGTGAGTCCACGACAGGTGACACATTTACCCCCTCCCCTGTGGAACGTAAGGTGAACGAAGTTGACTAAGTTTCAAAATGGCGGCAGGTGGAATCAAACCATTGGCCGCATGCTCGACAGTGTGGTGCTGTAGCACATGACCAACACCCCCCATGAAGACATGAATGAATATTGAAAGAGATGAGGGGATCTCGACATGGCCAACGTAAATGTGAAGAGTAATTGTCAGTATCTATCATCAACTTAGATTTCTCCAGAAGTCACTGCAGGAATGCCTCTTGTGCAACAATGATTTTAAAATGATAACCTCTTGTACTACTGACTTTCATACATATTGTAATTTTTTTTCTAAAAAAATATGTGTATGACACAACTATCTGATCAAAATGATTAGGCTGTAATCAGGACACTGAATGCAGTGACAGAGTTAAGTATTGACTATCAGACCCATGGCTGCCATGCTCAGTTTCCTAATGAAGCAAAAGGCTGTTTAGCAAGTATCATTAGTCTAGCCCATCTGGGCCCCCAGCTAGACACTGGGAGGTAACTCAACCCTGCATCGAAGACCCTTCCCCCAAACCACAACCAATGTGTTACTCTATGTAATACACCACGTATGTTATGTACATGGTACACCATATTGGGGTCAGTGTGACTTGAGGGCCAACCTTGAAGATTTGCCTGGAAAGCCTCCTTTGAAGGTCTGTTATTGACCTAGAACTTTACCTTGAAAGATCACCATAAAAAACTGCCCTGAAAGGTTAGCTCAGAAGGCTCGAATCGAATGCAGTGTGCAGTAAAAAAGTGAACGTTGTGTTAGCATTCAGGAACAATATAAACATGTTATGCAACACGTTCCAGGCTGCCAAAGAATGTTTTTGTTTTATCATTTGTGTTAGTGGGTGTATGGTCAGTATATGGGTAGGAATCATCATGGACAGATGTTTTTTTTATATAAATTACACTTTCTCTTACTTATATGTACAATATAGTGTATATATTTTCCTGGCCAAGTTTCCAGTATAATTAGCAGGTAATGTCTGTCAGGTTGCCAGCGTTGGATAATTATTATGCTCTGAATGCCCATTTAAACTTTTCTTTGATGGTTTACCTACAAGTATAACCTAGTAGTAACAACATTTCCCACAAATTCCCAGCTAAGACTCTAAGAGGCACCCAGCTGCCAACCGTATCAATCTAGATGCCAAACTTTAGTTACCAGGCCTTAAAATACCAGGGAAATCCTAAAATAGGCAGGCACCAGTCCCAGTAGTGGGCCAGGGAAATCACAGAACTGCAATTAGTGTGTGTTTGCAGCACGTAGACCAGGAGCAAACATTGACTTGGCTTATTTGGAGCAGGTTCAGGAATCGTAATCCTCCACTCAACTAGGCTGTCGGAGCAGCCGTTGGACTAGTTTCTAACATGTGCAGCAGTTTACTGGTACAGCCTCCATCTGTGCATGGGTTATGTCAGTTTAGACGACCTTGTCTCACACGGAGCCATGGTTTGAAACTATTCCAAGAACGTGTATAATATGTCAACAGAAGGAAGGAAAACTGTTCACTTAGCATTACAAAGGTGCGGGATAATCTACCAGAAAGGATGCAACTGTGCTAATCATTAATTCATTTTAAAAATGGCTGATATACATTGGCATTGCAAAGACTTCTAGTGTAAAGGTGTCTTGTCAGGAAGTTGTAGAGGATTCCCACTGAAATGTTTTCATATCAAGGTAACACCCAACTGTTAAGAACCTAGATAAACCTACATGTTGTACCCTGTGACCACTGCTGACCAATGGATTCATTGGAGGGTCATTTGATGTGTGCCTCAATGGTATGTCAATTCCATCGCACCATCAAAAAAGCAGTTATATAATTTTCATTTGAGATGTACATTTTTATGTTTTTATTTAATATATTGCCTGTGATTAAATGCATAATTATTTCCTGCTGAGATTTTATGTATTCAGTTATGAGTAATTAAATTAACTAATTTTTATTGTTTTTGTGTACTTTTCATTAGTACAAAAATAAAATATTACTACAATGATGATTGAAATGTTTTAATTTGAGATAAATTAAGTGTCAGTAGATTCAGGTAATCCTAATGTGAGTAATGGGGGTTCCATTATATTAATGAAGCACTAACTAAATGAATTGCTGTACCAATCCATGATTGTTTCTTCCAGATACAACAGAAACATCACTATAATTACTTGTCAGATGAAACATGCACAGCGTGATTGTTGTTGGTGCTGCCATCTTGTGTATAACATGGTGCTTGCACGGCCGTACAGAAAATAGGTTATTAACAATATCTGATTCACCAGGTGGCAGCACCAACTGATTAGGCTGCAGTCAGTAGGCACATTGTGTGTGTTGGTTGGCTGATTCAGTGCCAGGGCAGTATGGCTTGTTACACTTCTTATGCTTCTGTTAGTTGTGGCTAACTACATAGCTAAATCGTTTAAATGTAGAAAAACCATGGTTTAGTCAGTGAACTGGACAGTTTTGATAGTATTGGTTTTTAGTATAATTGAAACTTTATGTCAGATGACAATTTAAATCAGGTAATGCCAGACTCTTTTCACTAAAATATGACACATATACTTATCTAGTATGAAAGTCATTTCAAATAATGCCATTCTGCCTGATATTTTGTTAGTTGACCCTAAACTTAGGCTAATGCTATGCATATCATTGCAGTGGTCCATTTTAAATGGTCCATTATAGCTCACCAATAGAGTACGAGATTATCACATTCTAAAGGACCAAGATTTGAGTCCATCTACTATGGTTTTGAAACATGGCAGTTTCATTCGGTAACCTAAATTTGTCAGTGTTTTTCAGATGCAACAACAAACACCATTGTTCCTTTCTGTCTGGAGCCTGCCATGGGGAGTAGGGGTGATAGATCACTGGGAAATGGAAAGCACATGGATTTGCTGGAATTACCGACTTACATGTGCAACGGTCTTGATTTAAAAAAGAACATGTGTGCATTATATTAGCTGCTGCCAAACGCCTGCTTTGATAACAGAGTAACTGCCAGAAGTACTGTGTTTACATGGATACTGATGCCAAGCAAAACTACGCATTATATTTAACTTCAGCAGGATGATTCTGATCTACTTTAGGATTTTATAATGCTATGCATAGTGTAAAATTATTTACTTGTTACGTGAATGACTGCCATTTTATGGTTTTCCAACACCTATTTTTATTTAATGCTTTCCAAGATGGCTGCTGGTATAGTTAGTGGTATCACTGGGCGGAGGAACAATTGCAACGTTTTTGCATGAAATGTGACAAGACTTCTCTGCAAAATGCATCAGAATAATTCACTAATTTACATCATGGCACAATTATTTTTGTTTATAATTGAGAAAGGGTCTACAAGCAATTTGCTTGTATTCCGTACTTATTGCTGATTGTCTGTTTTTAGTTGTATGTATGCAATAGTATGCATCCAATGTACGTATCCCATATTATTCTGTGACAATCACTCAATAAAGCAACTGTACTGTTAATTAAAGGATCACATATTAATTAATGGTATCTAGTTAACTCTAAAGGGTCCATCATTGTACACATTGTATACACAACCTGCATATGTACACACCGTTCCCACACTAGTTGTGCTGGGCATGAATGTAGAGATCAGTCTAAAAGTGAGCAGCCACTTCAGTTTCCTGAAGCCTGTCCCAGTGATTCAATAGAACCAACACTAACACCACCAATTTGTGTAGAGACAGTCACAAATTTGTGGTAGCCCCTAGGGCCCAGATGTAGTAAAGTGGTACTCACAGCTAAGTATAGGCTTGTTGATAGATAGGCTTGTAGTGACTGACCACTGCGAGTTTGTGCTGTCCATATGGCTAGTGTGAACCAGGCTTTCTTTCTTGGAATAGATGTCTTTGTTTACTGATTGGTAAGTGATTTCAAGGTTTCATGGAAATGATCACTTGTTTGCGTTGGGTCTGTCATCTTTAGCGGGACAGGATCAGAGGTCCAGTTTAATAAGGTTTATTTAATGTATTAGCTTGACACTAAATGTATAGTGTTACTTATTTCCTCCAGATAAACTTGGGGTAGTGCCTGCCCAGTGGAGAGTAATTGTTGCTGATTAAGATGTTTGTCCAGTTTCTGTGTGGTCAGTTATGGGTGGATAGAGTGGGGTTGGTTTGGGGTAATGCTGGAGTGTGGTAGGGTTTGGGTAGATGGGGATAACTTTTGGTTTGGTTTGGTAGTAGTATTACCAGGTAGCAGGGTGGATTTGTTGATTTGGAATGTTGGGATTAAGAAAATTTGCGTTGGTTTCCATTTGGGTAGGGTACAGTGGAAATGGTTGGGTTGGGGAGAGTGAAAATGGTTTGGTTGGGGTAGTGTGATTGTTTTTATGAGATGCAATGGTATTGGTTTGGATGGGGTTGTGTCTTGTAGCTAATGGAACAGGGTATGGTGAAGTTGTGTCAGTAAACACTGATGCCTGTAAATGTCTAAGACAATAACACTGTTTCCATGAGTGTTTGTCATGTAAACAAATACCTGTGCAAGTATGTACTGGTAACATGTGGTCAGGATGGTGTCGGTGTTATGCAGGTGTCTAATTTGTTTACCATGGTTCTGATGGACATTGGGCCAGTATGATACTTGGCATAGCAGTAGTGGTTCCCATGGTCAGCACACTGTTGTAAGACATAGTTAACATTCTACTGGTGTCACAACTCCTGTCTCTCTCTCTCCCCCCCTCTCCTGCTCTCTCTATCTCTCTCTCACTCTCTCTCCCCCCTCTCCTCCCCTCTCTCTCTCTCTCTCTCTCACCTCCCCTCTCACCACTCACACACACCACACACACACACACACACACACACACACACACACACACACACACACACACACACACACACACACACACACACACACACACACACACACACCACACACCTACACTCACACACACACACACCCTCTCTCTCTCTCCCCCTCCTCTCTCTCTCTCCCCCTCCTCTCTCTCTCTCTCAACTCCCTATGTAAAACTGTCACTATTTGTGATTTTAAACAAACCAATGACTATCTTATTCCCACCAACTACAGTGCATAGCTATCCCATGAAACCACCAATGTCCAACACTGTCAACTGTTCACATCCTTGTAGACCCACAGTTAAACCTATCTTATCTTCAGCCAGGGAAGTAGACGAAATGGCCTAGTAATAATACAATCTTCACACATGTCAGAATATAACATCTAGCCCTACTGTAATCAGTGGGTTGCCAGTTTGCTACATAGGAAGTATGACCATGTAATGTAGGGACACAGAGGTATTTGGACCTGTTTGTGCAGCACAGGTGGTATTTCTTGAAGTTGTGCCAGTGTTGTAGTGTGTGGTATGGTATGGCATCCACGGAGCTATAACCTTCTACTTGGTTGCCGGCATTGCAGGGATATCTCACAGCGTGGGCACGGTTTAATTAGCAGTGCATAATGTAATAGGAATTGTAGCTGACTCTGAGAATGAGTGATTGTTCCCGACACTAGAACTCCCTCTGTGATCAGTTTAGACTGTTGTGAACAAGGTTAATAAAATTTCACATTTGCAGTTGGTAAATGTTTTTAGAAAAATAAAATAATTGCACAGATAATTTTTTAAATAGTGCATCATTAATTTGGCTAAAAATATATATATATATATAAAATATTCATTTAAAAAAAATGTGTACCTTGTGAATGTATGATGTTTTATTTGTTGTTGTAATGTATCAAAACATAAAAACAAAGCCAGTTCACTTTAGCAGTGTTTTCATCAAAGTTTAAAAGACAGATCCGGTAAAATAGTAACAATCTAGTTTGTCCAATGATTATGCAAATATCAAAATGAGTTTGACATATGACCAGCAAAAACTGAAATAGAGGAATGCTCTTAAAATGATTCTAGTGCAATGCCTACTGCTGACAACTGCTGCATCCATTTTCTAGGAAAGATGTCTGTGCCTAGACTTGCTGTTGTATGGTGGTTAAACCAGGCAACATGTCGGCTAATTCAGGCCAGGTTCGTATTGGGTGCTGACTGAAGGCCCCGGGGCCAGTGCATGGGAAGACAGGGCAGACGGTGATGTATAGTATACACACACCTCTTCCCACTTACACTGTATACCCATCTGCAGCCCAGGTCCCTGCCTAAGGGAAGCTGGGAGGTGTGAGTTGTGGTTATTTCCCCCACTGACAGGTAGGTTGACATCAGCAGAGTGCCTGGAATGTGGTAGGGGATAGAGGGAGGCAAGTAAGGAATCACACATATTCTCCCTGGGACACTGGGAGTACACGGACCACGGGGAGTCAGCCTCCTCCCTGGCAGTGATCTGATCAGTGGACAGCGTCAGACTGGCGGGCTGTGTTCATGTAATATTGATAGACATTTGTGTGGCGACAGTTGGTGGTGAATCTGACAGACCCGGTCTGATACAGTGATTACCAGGGGACGTGTAGTCCTTGTGTAGGGCACTACTGTCAGCCCGTCTAGCCCAGGGATCAGTCAGTGGCGTGGGGAGACTCAGAGCTAGGTGTATGGTGAGTTAGCATTGCTCAGTGTTCCCCCTGCAGCTGTAGGCCCAGCAAGTAGTGCATCGCAAGTGGTGATAGACAGTCAGTGATACCAGCCGACCATTGGAGTGGCGCTCACAGCCGTCCATCTACCTGCACTGAACAATGGGGCGTCGCCGGTGCCTCATAGCGAGACCACACCGACTGCTATTTGCACCCCGCCCCACTAGGGGCGCCTGTTCACACGCATGAGCTCACCTGGTGAAGGCAGTGGCCGTATATACACCGTGTATGTGTGTACAGTGTTTGTTGTTGCTGCTCTGTGTGGTAGGGCGGGCGCAGGGCGATTACCGCTAACACAAACGCTTGTGCTTGAGTGAGTTCAACTGTTCAACTGGATGCCTCCTGTGATTGGAGATAATGCCGCCAGTAATCCCCATGTGACATCCCCCAGGCTGATGGGATAATGGATTATGTAAGCAACCACAATTGTCTGCATCACTGGCACTCAGCAGCCCACTGTGGTACCATATAGACGGATTATTTACATGAACACACGACTGGGAGAAAGTGAGGGAGCTGGACATTGGAACGACGGAGTGTGGAATATTGCCTGTTTGAGGGTGTACGAGACCATCGTAGGACCATGGAACGGGAATCTGTCTCGTGGACCGTGCGGTACACACATACCTCAGTGATACACCACATGTAAGTATACGGACGGTTTTATTGCAGGAAATAAATAAATAATAAACTTTGATGAAAAGAGTAGGCAGGGTATAAGGTTGGCTTGTCAGGCCTTTCGTATAAACAAAGGCGTGGCAAGGAATTGAAGGATAAGTAATTTGGTTTTATATAAATAATGATGTTGAATCATTTTGATCACTACCCACAGTTAGTTCACTGTCAATATATTTGTCTAGAGGTTGCAACATATACAGCGTGGTTTACAGTTCTACTTTTGATGTGAATTTGGTGGGTCTAGGAGAGATTACACATTTCCCTCCTGCGTCAGATCTTTTTCCCTGGGCATGGTCACCAGGTAGATGGCACAGGTTATAGTAGAGTCAGTCTTCTGAAAGCACAGGCAATGTGGGGAGAACTAAATTATACAAGTTTAAAAATGACAACTGTGGGGCTCAAATCCTGGTCATCTCAATTGCCAGTCCATCTCAGTCTAACAATTAGTTAACTAGCTTTCTCTATTATAGCCACCAAATTCAGGCTCAGTTTGTGATGTCCATTGTACAGTTACCCCTGTCCTGACTGGTGTAGTGTTGTGTGGGTGTAGATTGCTCAGACTTGTCCCAGCAACAGGTGGTGTCGTCCATGTGATACAACCACCTACAAGTGCCAGAGACATGGACCGCCTGGTCACAGGAAATGTTCTTTTTCTCCAAACATTGCTCAGGCTGTTGCCAGGTGACAACACTGATGTGATTGAGCCTTGTGGCATGATACAGCGCAGTAACATTGTCAAACAGCACGCGCGCTCATCACAGGCATGTGACATGTCAAACAGGTCCAGTCAGTCATCTGGGGAATTCATACTAAAAAAACACAAATGATATTAAAGGTACAAAGGACGATCGTGTTATGGCTTAAAATCATGCCATGTGCCTAATTATAGTTACTTAACAGCTTGATCAGGCAACTCTCTTTTAATAAACCACTAGATTTTTAATAAAATGTGACTGGTATAAATCTTTTCACATACACTCTGTACTGACATTTATAACTATTTTAGCTAGACAGACCAGAGCAGTGTTGGATGGCGGGGGGGGGGTGTGAGGGGACTGGGGGGGCTTCTACTGATAGCTCTCAAGGGAATCTTAATACATGTAGCTACAGTCATTACACAAACACATACCATTAACAAAACAATTGTTTCTACTGTATGAAAAAAGTATGTTCCCAGACCATGGCCACAATTAGGAACAACACGGCAATGGTCCACTTTTAGTTTTAAGTATTCATTTTCACATGGAATACATATAAATAGGTTACTTGATTCAAACTTGAATTATTCATGTTGTAAGTGTGGTTCCATAACGCATACATATATTTCTATAAACAAGCAGCCAGAAATGTGATTATGTAATTTATACTATTATCTGACATGACAGTTCATGGTAATATAATCGGATTGTACCTTTAAAAATGTGATATAGACAGAAACTACCGTGGCATTAGTAGTAAGGAGTATGGCATGGGTCATGTAAAAGAGCTATCACATCAAAAGTGCAGTAGTTATTACTAGCTGTTCACTGTGTCTGTTTGCATCAATTGTGAACACTAATGATGTCACATCATATCTGTAGTAATACGAGAACCCTCCTAAGTCACACACTGCCTCCTAAGTCACACACTACCTCCTAAGTCACTCACTACCTCCTAAGTCACACACTACCTCCTAAGTCACTCACTACCTCCTAAGTCACACACTACCTCCTAAGTCACTCACTACCTCCTAAGTCACACACTACCTCCTAAGTCACTCACTACCTCCTAAGTCACACACTACCTCCTAAGTCACACACTACCTCCTAAGTCACACACTACCTCCTAAGTCATTCACTACCCCCTTACTCACTTCTCTATATTCGCACAGATAGTTTCACTAACGCATTTCATTTATGACTGCGGGGTATAATCATACAGTATTTCTAGTTTAACGAAAACCTATTTTTAGGTAGATTTTCGTGAACATCGGATACATATTAGTTTCAGAAGTAGGGGCTCTTGCATTGGGACATGTTCCAAGGTGTTGTACACATACAATAGGGAGTGGCCCCTGAGTGGCACCATGTAACCTGTCTCCTTCATCAACTGTGTGTGTTCCCAAGACATTCGCTGACATCCATACAACTCAAGCTACACATAATTGGACACCATCTAAATGGACTCCTTACAATTCCGCACCCTGCCAATCCCACGCATAAATAGCGTTTAATTTGCACTCTGTAGATAGTCTCGGGTAAGGAAATAAATGACACGAAAAAAGTACATTTCCTATGTATTGTGATCTCAGCGTAAATATGTCTGCCATTATCTTGTTTCCTTCTTTTGGTTGTATCTTATCCGGCACTGCACTGCACTGTGGCACTGTTTTGTCCGAGTCATACAGTAGCCGGGTTTTATGTTGTAGATTGTATCGGTGGGTGTCCTCATTGAATTTGTCCAGATTTGAATGGGTTTGGAAGACAATTACTTTGTTTCTAGTACATTTTGTTAAATGACATGTATTTGTATTTGTAACTTGTATTTGTTTATTACCCAGTACTCTGTATCAGCTTGTGTGTACTTCTAACTTGTATTTGTTCATTACCCAGTACTCTGTATCAGCTTGTGTGTACTTCTAACTTGTATTTGTTCATTACCCGGTACTCTGTATCAGCTTGTGTGTTATATAATTAATCAGATGTGTAACTTAACACAAACGTGTGACAAAATAGCTACAAACATGTTTGTTGGAACATTGCTTTTGTTGTATCAGGAGGGTACATTAAGTTTATGTCAACAAAAATAGTGTGAGTCATACATCAGAAATACAAGACATTCACACAAGCCTGTAAATGAGCTATTTATGTGTTCATATTAAAAACACTTCCTTTTTCTGCTTTTTATTTGACCCATAGTTTTCCCACTGTTTCTTTTTGTAATCTTGAGATAGGCAAGGCACTCTCTGATTGGCCCACTTTAAACTGAATACAGCCACTGTACAGAGCACACAAAACTCACACAGTTGATCATAACATGTCAAATGTATCACACCAGGTATATCAGTATGTCGGTGTCATGATTTTCACAGACACGCACAGAGGGATGAGCCCTTTGTGACGGCGTGAGACTAGACTAGCACAACATTTCTCAGGCTGTTCGTGTGCCCGTAATAATGCACACGAATAAAGTGTGACAAATAAAGAACTTCACTCCAACCACGACTGGCATGCTTCAGAGAACACTCTCACGGTTTGCTGGCAACCTTCCGAACGTCGGCTTTAACCCGCGTTATTACTCAGCATTTACTGCCAGTTGCTGGGTGCCTCGTGATGTAAATGTTGCTATATTCCTGGAGGGCCATGGGCATTATTTGCCCACAAGTTACGCCTTTTTGAGGGGTGCATGCGTGTTCTTGGCCCACGATAGAAAACACGAGAAACTTGTTTATTATGCCGATGTATTATTAATTGCTAAAGTGTGTGATATTGTGGGCTTTCACACGGAAAGTGGCGCCCCGGGCATGCTAGTGACGCCAGTGTGTAATCAATACAGTTTTAAATGCCGCTGTTCAGTGCTGGCTCATTGACATTTGCCCTTTAAAATTAATGGTTGGTCTCTTTGTCGTGTAGTGTGGTGCCTAGAATAGATAATTATGATGATAATAATGTTTATTATCCACATCACGCCCACTTGAAATCGCTGGCCATCTTGTCAAATCCAATCCAGTTAAAAGGACCACACAGAGTATCTGATTAAAATGTTCATATTTATTAAAAAGCACAATACTTGTAATTGTATGAGTAACATTACATATACATTTTTTGTTTTCATAATTACAACAGGCATGTAAACTATAATTATGGCCTTTGTGGGCTATATGAAAAATTTATAAAATGGCAGAATGATATATTAAATATAAATAAATTACAAGGCTACAGATATATAAAAATTTGATTAAATCCTACATTTCCACTAACTATGATAAAGATATACTTGTACTGTATAGCGACAGTTTATGCGATACTGCATGGATCAACATGAATAAGAAAGAGATGAAGTTAATATGCCGGGTGTATCAGACTACAGAAGAACCATGCTGCAGCTTGAAGCCACACCGGCCATGTGTTGGGGGAGGGGCCAGTTATCAACAGTCAACACGGTTGTAAATCCTGCTCTATCTGCATGAATGCAGGTCAAGATGTTTACTCTCTCAAGAACATTAATCTTCCTCTAGATTCCCCCACTCCACTCTCTCTGGCCAAATCAGACACCACCTCCTCTTAAATGCACATTACACATCTATGGCAACAGTTCTCTGGGAAACTCTTGCTATTCACCATTCACAATACCTACAGCGTGTGAACAAGAAATTACTTCTCGCTGACAGTTATTCCACTGTCATTCCTCAGTCGCCTTTTAGTGGGCATTGTTTGACTTGAGAGACTTTCACGCTACCAACAGAGATTTTACACAAAAGCTATTAATCACACAAGTGGTGCTGTAGAGTGACTACCTGGGAACATTGTTGATCATTTGATGGAGTAAATTGTCTAGATAAGATAGAAGCATTAATCTGTCTGAACTGAGAAGACCTTGCTTTCTCTGTGTCATAAAGTGTGGCATGGACTTTTAAAATGCTGAGTAACTAGTGTCGTTAACATGTGGCATTTCAATGGATCTGTGAGATGAATTTGGTGGTTCTTCTTACCGTCTATTAGTGTTTGTAAATGTTTGTTTAACCCTATAATGCAGACACATTGATTACAGTTGTAGACGGATTGGTGGGTCAATGGTCCATTTCAATTATCACAACAGAACTGGAAAGACATCTTTGGGAGTTTGTTGCCACAGTAGAAACTGGAATATTCTACAATGCATTAATTGTATTTCCAGTGCACATACTTGCGTGGTTTACAACGCTTCCTGTTCTCTAGTTTTGGGGAGTTTTAGAGGGCAAATGTACGGTCAGTGCTGTAAAAAGTTAAAAGCCATAAGTGTCTGGGCCCATAATCATGAAGGGCTTGGATAATTAGTCTGTCATAAATATGGTGACAACCTTTCCTCCTAGGAGATTATGGGAAAATATCTAGTACCAAAATAACAGCGATTTTAAGATTATGACAAGTAGCTGAGGTTCACCATGGATTATGTAATAATCTAGCAAGCCTGTTCAGTATTTAATGGACTGGATATTTTCTCAGATATCCTATGAAAAAACTGCCCCTTGAACAGCTTTGTCATATGGAAGTCTTGATTTACAAATTCATAAATCCTTCAAAGGACTGTTGTGTCAATGTGGTTGACACCTGTAGACAGTCAGATTGTGCTGACACCACACCTCTCTTTCACCTGTCACAAATAATGTCACCTTCACCTCTAGATATAGCGTCATCCATCCTAATTTCACATGGATAGACAAATGGAAACTTTTATGAGAACACGTACAAAGCCGCCGCATTATTTACGGTTACAAAGCAGTTTGCATCTGGCGAGAACAAGAGGTGTGTGGTCGGTGCGAAGTAATGATGTATGCTATACATGTAGGTGTTGAAGGAATTTAGTAATTTAGCTGCGCTATAAATATGTCAGAAGGCTTTGTTGCCACGCTGGCCCAGCCTGGGCGTATGCGTGTGAAGACTGGAGATATTTTCCACCTGTAAGTCATGTCATTGTCACTAGTAGCAACTAGCTACGTCTGTCGACTAGAGTATGTTTTCATGTTTCTGCTATGTACACCGTGGGCAAGTGTTATTAGTCGTGTTATTGTGCTTTCGACCCTGAAATGTTAGTGATATATGAGGCCAGGTTTAGTCACTAGTTGAGGTCATGTTTTCTAAATTATCATCTTATGTATGTACGTGTACAGTAATTATTGTAAAATTCCTTCATAATAATAATAATTGCACATTTATTAAAAAATAGTTCTACCCTACCGAGAGCTATTTTGATGGAAATGTATTTTTTGTAAATATCAATTTGGAAATTACATCTTCTAGTTCTAGAATATTTTCTTTAAATGGCTTCCTGCACTTATACAAGCGTTCTGCAACACAATGACTCAGATGTACGTAAGCTGTTTAATATTAGGCTAAGTAACTAGTCCAGTTACTTTCCCACAGTATAGATGACCAATAGCCTTAGGCGGTAGGTGGACATTTAGGCAGAATAAAACCTTATCAGATCAATAAGAGAGATCAAGTCCGCATTAGCGTTTGCTGAAAGCTGAAGTTAAATGCCATCGGCTGTGGACAGTTGAAATAACAATAAAACATCAGCAGGGATTTATTCCTGATTAATGTGTGGTCTTAAATGATTGACGGTAATGTTTTCAACAACGACCCTCCCAAAAGGAAACATGAACCTAACTAGATTAGGGTACGTCTGTGATTTCCCTGATAAAACAAGATGTCTTTGTTGTGGTGTCCTACTGGAAGCAGATTGACAGGAAGATCCCAGTGGCAGTTCGGTGTCTTTTATGCATGCAACAATACAATAAGTACGGTAGTGTTTATTTCTGGCGTGCTGCTGGATTTATCGTCTGGTAATACAACTGGCGTGTCCTGTTGATTGAAATATTGTGTTTTTACAAACTCCCTCCCTGTCTCGACTACTTTTTACAAGTCTTATTGGCATGCATGGCCAATGAACCCACTTTACTACAACGCATGAGCCTGGGAAACTAAGCAGGTGCATTCAGAAGATGACAAATGTTATCATGATCTTACATTTGTGGAAATCCAATTGTTTTGCTGTATTCATGATAACATTTAACGTCCTGTAACAGTGTGCCTTTGTTAAACTGACAATTCTGTCAAGTGGAAGAGAGTGTGCTTGTTATATACTACACATCATGGACCATTCCTACACCTACATTTGAGTGTATGTAATAATGACATAATTATATACTCCTACCAGGTAGTCACTCAGTTCTGGTGCTAGTGTGTTCATAGTTAGGCATGCATCGCTGCATCCATACAAGTATACAGACATTAAATTTATAACACCATGTTGACAACGTGTGTGACCTAGGTCACTGTGTGCGACATACAGACCTGAGGACATGCGGTCATTGCTGTTTCATTTAGCTGCAAAAAGCACCCTACCTGTGTGGCATACACTAACTTGACCTCCTGTCTTTTCGACATGCCAGACTCACATCTTTGATCCCAATCAATTGTCTAACAAGTTCACAAGCCAGTTGGAAATTGGATGGCGTTTCTACCATTCCCAGCCAGTTCAGGGTAACAGTTGAATCAGAGTTTTCCCAGGGTAATTTTTTTCCTGTAGACGTTCAGTGTACATGCGAGAGCAGTTGTGTGAGGGGAAGTTAAACTGTATCCCATGTTTCCTGTCTCTCCCAAACATACTCCCGTCTTGGCTTTCATTCATACTTTTTGATACGGGGTGTTAGTTTTTCCGAGAGTTTTGACAGGTGAATCCATAGGCTGGTTGTCTTGGCCGACGTCAGACCGACATATCCTTGGGTGTCAAGAAGGGAAATCTATTCTTGTAGACACCTCGGCAGGATCGCCTTCCAGGGAAGACATTCTTTTTTACCTCCTGGAATGCAGATCATGAGCTCCCTGGATCAATGTACACGTTGCCTTTCTTGGAACTTTCTAGGAGCTCCCTTCTTGGAAGAATGCAAAAAATGAAAACCATCATAAATGTGCTACAGTGAGTGTGGTATGTCTGGGTGAGGGGTAAGAAATAATTTATTAGACGGCACAAGACAGACACTGTGGGAGTCGAAGAAGTTATTGGACACCAGCTCAGCACAGGTGTGATGGGGTTAGAGAGACATAGTCTGGTCATGTTTATCATGAAACGTGTTAGTAAGTGTGTAAGTAAATAATTTCCAAAACATTTATATCAACAATCAAGTATTACATATCCAGTGGGGAGCGGTGGTTGCGTGGTAGAGCGCCGGACTGTCAATCGAGGGGACGGTGGTTCAATCCCACCTATCGCCGTTTCGAAACTTAGGCAATTTCTTCACCCCACATTTGCCTGTGTTTTTCGGAAGAGACACTAAAAGCCGGTGGTCCCTTCTATCTAGTGTCTATGCCAGGGGAAGTAAAAGATCCCCACACAGGGGGTAAATGTGTAACCTGTAGTGGACTCACAAATTCTAGAGAACAACAACTCCTGCGTTAGCCCAAGTTTGGGCTGTTTGGAGGTAATCACTAGAGATTTTTAAAAAATACACCATTTTCAACATGTATATGAACAGTAAAATAATCAAGAATATTGATGGATAGTGGTGAAGCGAAGAGTAATATCAATGGTTTATGTTGAAATAATTGTATAACATGTCTTGTAAACTAGATTTATTCTTATTCACTGACTGCAATATGTGATTATGTGAACCATATGTTTTTTTAGATCATAACATAATAAATAGGTTGCTAGAAAAGGCTTTCAAGGAAAGACCTGGATGAAAAACTACGATTTCTTTTTGTTGGTCTGAGTGAGGAAATCTCACAAGGTGTGAACAGGAGACACTCCAGGGGGCTGCCCTGGGTGGGAGACTGGGAGTCAGAACTGGGAGTCCACCCTCTCCCCTGGCATTATGAATGAATTATTCCACTGTTGATGACAAGTAAACAGGTGTGTCTGCACCACTTGCACCCTGGTGTTGTCCCCGGTTTGACAACACAACAAGCAGCTGGGTTGTGGGGAGGCGGGAGAGGTTAATGGGAGTCAGGGAGAGTCTGGCTGATGGACAAGGAATGTTCTCCCGCAGCTGTGTCCCTCCGAATAGCCTTGCTTACTTACTATCTGGCTCTGGTTGCTCCTGCTATCCCAGATGCCTTCAACCATCCCCACTTCCCCCACCCCTCGTATCACACTTCTCCGGTTGTGTCTAGAGTGTTCAGCTGTCCTTGAAGTTCACCCCCCACTTTGTGACTGGGAGCAGGGATGAAAATTACTCAAATTAACCTGTTTCAAAATAACTGTTAAATGCAGTCGTTCACAAAGGAATTTGCCAGTTTGTATCACTATTCTGTTCTGTCTCGTAAATAAAGAATAAATCAGATTTGTTTCTTGACGAGTTCAGATGCCAACTTAATTTGTAACAGGTCATTGCTCATTCATTGTTGATTGCAGGTCAAATTTAGTTTGACCCAGAAATGTGTGAAATATGGTGTACCATAGATGCACCTTGATTATGTGGTCATACAAAGGGACATTTGCCCCAGGGATAAAATGGGATGTGGGAAATGTTGTTTGTTTTCCTTTCACCCAAGGCCCAGCCCACATCTCCCGCTGTGTTGTATTTTGGGAGCTGATGGTGTCAGGGTATCTGACTGTGTGATAATGAAGCACACGTGTGAGGAACTTAACATTATACTCCCTCCACTCCACACTGATTCATATAATCCTGGGGGTGTCACTGGCGGTTTATTATATATGGAGAGTCACTGCCAGTCCCATTGAGGTTTAGTGAGTTACGTTGTCAATATCAATAATATTAGTAAGTTAAATAAGTTACAGAGGTGTCACTGCCAGTCGTACATGAGTAAGTTAGGAGGGCAGGTGTCACTGCTAGGTATAGTTATAATTATGTTTGACAGGCGGGTGTCACTCAACCAGCTGTCATGCCAGACCTGCTAATTACCAGGCAGGTAATTGGGATGGATAAAGTAGCCAGTTGTAGGGTTACATAACAGAGGAAAGGGCAGCTAAGCTGGCCCAGGCCAAGTCACAAGGCACATGTTTTATTAATTCATTATGTAGATTTGATTCAGTTGCACCTAATGATCTCAAGGCAGGAGGCAGCAGGTGTAAACAGACTCGGGCTACTGGTGTTGCCTTCAACTCTTATGTAACTGTGGCACAACTGACCAGTCCCGTGTGCAGCACTGACCAAGACAGTCTTCCCATTTGGTTCGTACTTCAACATTCCTCTCGATCATTTGATATAGTTTGATCAACTGTCATATTTTATATTAGTTTTCATGTTTGTTCCTTGAGTTGTGTGTGTATTATTGTTTTGTGCATTTGACGTACAGCGGTGTTACAGATGATGTAAGACCACAATAAGGCGCTCATCCGCCATTCCCTGACCAAAGAGTACCATTTAAAAGCAGCATTTTGCAGGTTGTCTGAATTTCTGTGAGCACATATGTAGTGTGGAGTGATAAGAAATGATGTTTTCGTGCAGCGTGGCATCAGAGCTGTCAAATTACGACAGCTGTCAGTCGGTGCATTTCTGCGTATTGATACAGTTGTCATTTTGCTTGGTGATGTAATCAGGGGCAATCCGTGGGTGGTTCAAGCAGAAATGGAGGGGTGTAAGGTTTGAAAGAAGTTTGTTGGAGCCTGAGGTATTAAAAGTTCACAAATTTTTCACAGAACTTCTGTCTATGGAGGGTAAATATGCTGTGAAATTGTCAATAACAGAGCTGATCAAGATTAGTAGGAAATGAAGGAAACGTTATAATGGTCGCCTATGGAAAATGCAAATGTGGTCTGAGTACAGATGTCATAATTGTTACTTTGAAGACTTTTATGTTCTGCATCAGTCATTGTTATTTATGACATAGTTGGCCTAGTTCACACTGCCTGTGTCCCTGGCTGGAGCGTTGTGTTTGTCTGCAGTTTGTAGCCAGCCTCAGTCCTTGTTACATAAGCCTGAGTCAGTGACACCTGGCAGTGTGTGACAACTGTTGGGAAACCAGGGTCTATCCTTGATTTGTCCCTGGGTCTGCACCCCTCTTGTGACTTAGATAGTGGTAGGTCTAGCAGTTCACTTGCGGTACTCAAGTACCAGAAAACAGGTCCAGCATTGGGTAGATAACTAGTGCTAGCATTTATTTTGTATTTTATGTCAACATGATATAATATAATAATAATGTTTATTGATTTTATAAAACATCATATACATTGCACATAAATAGCCACACACTACCGGAAACTAACTAAAACTGTTGTATGTTTGACTAGCAAGAAGGTATTTGAACTGATTTTACCAACAAGTTTGTCCAGATAACCGTCCATTCCATGCTTTAGTAATAACATATTCCCTATGTTCATTCATATAACAGTTAAAGAAAACTACCCGATGGTATTCAAGTTTAACATAAAATGTGTTACTGGTAATATTCACCAGTAAAATACTGCCAGTTGAAATGCTTTGATTATTCATGTCGTCGTCCCCCAAGTAGCCCCCCAACCCCTCCCTCCCAGTGTAACTCATCCTGTTAGTAGATGATAATGAAATGAGAGAGTGACGTGTGAGATGGTGATGGTGCTGTGTGTACTCTGATTCACTTAGTACATGTTCACATGTGGGAGAATCAATGAAAACCTCATTTATTGCACACTGTATTTGGCCCACATGAGAGCACCAATGCTTGCTTCTCCGGTCCCTGCTGTGTTTATTCAGTGTTTGTATTCGGGCAATATTCTACCACACTGAGAGTTGTGGCAGTGACATTCCGTAATAATCAGTGATAACCAGAGGGAAAATAAAGCAGTGCGGGGGGGGGGGTAGAGGAGCATTGTTTAGGGGGAAACATTACAGAAACATTCTGGACAGTTGTCAGGAAGACACATTCATTCTGTATGCACAGTAGTTTTGCATCATATATTGTCACTATTACATTTGTAGAAACGATGTAGAATGATTGTATCGGAAGGTTAATGTTTAAAAATTGATTCTGTGCTTATATAGGCCCCACCAGTACCCAACTGATTAATGGTCAGATTTAGAGCAAATTCCATGAGTGCCTTATTTGACAGTTACTGACACTATAAGATGTCATTGTTATTAAGATTTCATTTATTAAATTATACATATTTCAAGAATTCTTGGTAAAAATAAATTTATTCTCATCTCATCATCATCTTATTTGTTGTATATTGTTATTGTATCCTGTCTTCCTATGCTGTACTGTTAAATTACTGATAATGTTAATTGGCAAATGAGATACTCTTAATTCACCCTGTACTGTGATCAAAGCTATTAACTCTACAGGGGCAAAGTCATTGAATACTATTCAACTATTTGTGTATTGGGGCTGTGAACAACAGTTATTGTCAACTGACCACCTGAGGTGACCACATCAATGGCATGTAGGTGTTATGTTGTGACAAACTAGTGACACTCAATTGACACCAGGTTACCATAGATACGGACATGAGTCCCTCTTGATCAGCCTCCAGTGTTTGTGGGCTTTGTACTGCCTTCAATCGGCCTGTGTTATCTAGAGAATGGTCAGTTACTTCATAACATTGGGACCAACAGTGGTCATTTCATCTGACCACAGCAGTGGTCATTTCATCTGACCACTCACTGGACAGCTCTTTCACTTGTCTTCCAACATCAGTGTGGGTCATTAGGCATGAGCCAAGGACAGTGGAGGAATGTAAGAAGGCCTAGAGTGGATCATCCAGCCTCCAGGCTCACTATAATTACGCTGACCACTGACTGACCATTGTGGACAGTACTGATGAACACAGTTGATGTGTGTTTGTACTGAGCCACAGTTGTGACACTGAGAACGTGACTGCCCTGTGATGGTCTCGTGACGGTTATTGCGATGCAGCCTTGAGGAATACATCGATATATCCATGCACTTGTCCACCAGCCTGCTCTGGGCAGTGCATTGTGGGGGATTTGTGTGATGACACTTGGTGACGGTGGTGTGACTGTCACCGTGTCATGGAGCTGGTTGCGCATGCCATGACAGCCGACCAGGTTGACAGCATGTACAGGTAGGTGTGTCTGTCTGTCTGTCTGGCAATTTGTCACCCACCCGATAGCATGTGATATATTATAGTACGGCAGTCACGCAGAGCGGAATACTCGTGACCTAGAAGCAGGCAGCAGTATTGATGAGGATGCCTTCGATACTGACACTTAAAGCAATTGTGTCAGTGGCTCGTGAACATCTACCGTTGTAGCTGCAGTAATCCAGTGACAGCGCTAATATCCTGATGTATTCAACTCAATAGATTACATAGTCAAATATTTCCGTTTGTGATAGTAGCAATCAGTGATTTGCGTGAGTCAGTCAGGTGTAATAATGATCAGTGAGATTCTACAGTCATTCCCCCAGTTGTGTACACTGGTCGTATTAGTAGTCTCATGCTCAGGTCAGACTTGTTGTTGCAAGCAAACACTGGTGGAAGATGGCCAGAGATTTAGTTTGTAGGTTGGTCCAAAGGGGGCGATATTGTCCAATGTGTTGGCTTCATCTAACTCTGTGGTTGGCTTACAAGTTGTCAATACAGTAAAGCAGTAGTACTGTTTACATAGTGCAATATCACTGTCTGCATGGTGTATTAATGTTGTTACAATTGTGTTAGCGAGGTGTGTTAACACGTAACACCTTAACGACTTTGTTGATACTGTTAATATGGCATGTTAACATGATTACATGAACATGTTAGCATTGTTAACAGAATATTTTCACACTGTTATGACACTGTTAACACAGGTGTGTTAACACTGCAATCACTGTGTGAACGCATGTTAATATAGACATTGTTAATATGTCATAGTGTTAATGCACTCTGCTAACTGTGTTGACATGACACTGTATGGTGTGTTAATACTACACATGACCAGCTGTTATTATCCAACACTACAAATGTATACACACAACTTGTGTGCTGCTCTTTTTCTACAAACTTATGCGCGAATATGCGTCACATACATGCATCAACTTATAGTATGAGTCGGTTACAATACATTTCCTCAGCACTAGCTAACCTCAGGGAGCCCAGTTTGAAAGGCGGAAACAGTGTCTGTTTTTGGCGAAATTATTCATGTGTTGAGACCAAAGGGTAAATAAGAAGGAAATGAAGAAAAAATTGAAAGTCGTGTAGTCAGACTAACAGCTGTGGAAAGCTGAGTCAGGACAAAAAGGCATGGTGTCAACGCAATATTTCGTCACTTGTGTGAGTCACATCTAGTGAACACAGACACATGTAAAGTGGTTGACATCTGTCGTAAAGTTCACGTGTGCTGTCTGTCTGCCCCTGTCACAATTTCTGTGTATTCATGAAAATAGGTCCAACCACAAGCTGTTACTGAGTTTAAGCGGTCTGCAATGTTTCTAAAATTGTCTGAACCAGTTGATCATCAAACAAAATTAATTTCTTACACGCAAGCATGCACACACGCACGCGTGCGTGTGCTCCCGCCCCCCCCCACACACACACACACACACACACACACACACACACACACACACACACACACACACACAAACACGCAGCCAATGTAATATGAATACTGGGTAAACATTAATAATGTAAATCAGTTGGCACATATATTGACATTATAGATAATTATATATATATATATATATATATATATCCCCCCACAGGACTGAAGTAGAGAAATGTCGTTAATAAACTTACAATGCTTCAGCTCCCTGGAGACTGGCTCTGTTAAGCAAGGCCAATTATTACCAGTGTCGGGTGTTAATAGGCTACATACATGTATTGATTTTTCCTACTGAAAGCCACACAAAAAGTGAACCACTTTCAGGCTTTTCCATGCTGTGTGCAAAATAATGACCCAGTTGCAATAGAAACCGTGCATTTGCATCTTTTCTTATCGACCGGTGGTACCATTTACATCAAAGCCTGCGCTTTTTTAACAGGAAATTAACATACAAAATGTTGCCGTAATTTGTCGCATAAGTCACTGGATCCTATGTTCATAGACCGGATTTATCCATCACTGTCTTGGGTATAATGGATAATTTATATGCTGCCAACCAACAACTCAACATTTAAACCTGTGCGTAGTTACTTCTTTTTAGGCTGCAAGAAACCATTGAAAAAGAGTGCCATAAAGTCTCACAGGCTTGCATTGTGCAAAGAAACATGAAGTGAAATAATGTTCTGCTTCCAATACACAATGCATACACGATGGAACCATGATGCAGCATTTTACTGTGATGTCAGTCACAGTGCTGCCATCTACTGGATAGTGTAGACTTCTGCTGGCAGTATTGGCTTCTTCTGGTCCACTGTAGACTTCTGCATCCATTCTTGCCTCTAATGATCTGTCTGTTTACTTGACCATTCGACTATTTGTTGAGGTGATTAATGAATTGTGTCTTTATCAGTTTTAATGTGCTCTCTGACAGCGTGGTATTCTCCATGGTTGTTTGTTATTTACCTGCTGCATCCAGGGCCCAGAGTAGAATTGGCAGACACAAAAAGAATGGTCAGTATAGGTCAGTCAAACTAATCATGTCTGACCACCCACCCCTGTTTGTCCTGGGTTCAGGGCTGGCTTGACTGATTACTCTAGCCATTAAGATGCAAACAGGAGGCAGTAATCTGATTACATCAGGTGATTGATTGAGTCATTATCACATCTCTCTGGTTGGTTCCCTTCCACAGCTGCTAGCCCTGCTTCCCTACTCCCTAGCAGGGATTGATGGGAGAATGGAGAGAGAAACTGTAGTGATAGTGACAGATAAGTTATTGATTTATGTATTTCTTGTGTATAAATGTTACGGATTACATACAAATGTTTTTGTGTTTGTTCAGGGATACAATGTTAGAAAGAACCTCAGAAACAGGTTTTTGTTGGGATATTTCCTTCCCCTCCCATACTCATTCTAAGGGACGTTTCCATTGTATTGACGAACAATGGCAAGCGATCTGTGCTTTTAGTACGCCATCGAAGGATACATTTCCTGTATACTGAAGTGCTTAGACACTGTAGGTGTACATAGCAGTAGCTCTTATAGGGACAAGACAAAAACATCACATGAAGTCATTGATCCATAGCCACATGTACAGTTACAAGTTCTTAGCAAATGCAGCGTGCCATGTGTGCATGCATGCATGTGTGCCCCTGTCTTTTGTGACAGCCAGACTTGTCCCCGTCCAGACACAGACAGGGGCAGCCAGACAGGCCCACAGATACAATATATTCCACAGATACAGATTGCCATTTGACATGACAGCGGTAACCCAATGTTGGCCACCACTAACACAGTAATTCTGAATGCCAAATGTTTATCTTGTCATCAGAATCGGCTCTCCCTCTCTAAATCTTGTTTGCTGGGAGTGGGAGACACAAGGCATTCATTCATTGATCATTCAATAACGCAGCTGCATGTCGGGGGAAATCAATAGGCATGTGTGTTTCCCAATGCATCATTGGTCAGGGATGGGGCACTGAATGCTAGGCAATGCTGGAAGATGGTGAAATGGATGGGCTTATGTCCAGAGTCGTGTCTGACGGGGAGTTTAGCTGGCCGGGTGAAAGTGGTGGGGCGATTGGTTACCTGTCAGGTGTTCTATACCTGGTTGGTGTACGTGGTAGTGAATAAGTAAGCGTGATGTACCCAGTCATGCCCGGGGGGAGGTCAGTCATTAATATTACATTGATGGATGCTGCGTCACTTCTCTCACAACTGGCTCAGATGGACGACTTCAAAAAGATCTCGATCGATCAATAACAGTGCTATATCGGGATCGGATCGGTGGCTGACTACGTTCAACTGTAATTGCAGTGAAGTGGCCCATCGAAGGGCTGTCGATCAAAGACAACCACTCAATCGAGAGTGCCATGATTCAAGTCAGTCTAATGCTGTTTCGAAACATCGGCGGTTTTTACCCCACTTTGACTCCGTTTAAATCCGAAGGCCACTTTCACCTGGTGTCTGGCACGGGAAGAAAAACGTGTCCCACTTGGAAATGTGAAAACTCGGAGCCAGTGATTGCGATCTAGACTATGCAAAAAGCGATGTTGGCGATGCATTAGCTACAGCCAAACACTTGTTCTGATAACAGGGTACTTGTGTTGTGAGTGGATCAAGTGTTAGCCCCACACCAGGTGTTTATGACCACATGGTATTATTGTTAATAATTAACAATTTGTCACTCAGAACAACCAAATACCAGACTAGCAGTACGTTCCAGTGTGGCTATCATGAAGTCATTAATTTATATAAATAGGAAGCCTTGTAACTGTTGCTGGTTGTTGAGACTGGGAGTTGTTACTGGGCTATAAAATGAGATGGGTTCCAGGGGAATAGCTAGGGAGTAATGACAGGGAGTCTGTCCAGCAGTAGGATCAGGTGTTGGGAAGATCACAGACCAGTGATGAGTCCATTAGTTGACTTCCTGTTGACACAGATTCCTAATTAGTGGTGTCAGTGTACCCGGCCGTCTCTGTTACATTATTGTGTAACATAGAACTATGTGTGGCGTCTGTGAACAGAAGTATATTCTTAGCACCTGCCATCATTATCACAGCCACATATGTATATGTTTCAGCAAATCCCCCCCCCCCCAGTCTAAAGTTACAGTTATCATAGGGTCTTCATAGAGACCACCTCAGGACTATGTCATTAGCAGTGATGCTAATGTTTATATTGGCACCTTTGAAATACACTGTTTCCACATTTGAAATACTTCTATATCAAATTTATGTTATCAGGTAATTTAAATGCAGTAAATTCACAATAATTTACTGATGGCTCATAATCTTGTTGGATGACCATGATTCACTCACTAGATGGCGCCCACAGGTTAACACCGCAGAGTTCGTGGAATAGATAAACTAGTTGCCCATTTGTCCACTAACATGCTATTTTAGCTCAGACTGCGAAACAGGCCGGGGGAGAATACGTCCCTGAGCTGCCAGTTTGTAGTCAAATGAGTTCAGGATCACTGTCTAACGACTGGTCGTCTACATACGACTGTCTTAAGATGAACACCAAGCCATGCCACACATAAAGAAAGGACTGTTTTTGTAACTGTATGCACAGAGTTTCACTACATAAGGTAAGTCCTTTGCTGTTGGTAACATAAACCTGAAATGCACTGGTGATGTGTCATCTTTTTGTAAGCCGGACCCATGCATGGGTTTCAGACTTTGGTCCCATGATCCCTGCTGAATGACCCTAGTACAAATGCTAGTTAGGGACAATCTCAAGATGTAATCCAGCGTTTCATGTAACATGTCTGATGTTGAAAATTATGTCAGTTTCATATAGTATCTAACATTCCTTATTTTCATTTGATTGTACTATTTGATGTTGTATCTTGATAAAAAAAAAAGCAGGCTGCACACAGTGCACACAGATGGGTCGGGAATTGACGCCTTCCGACATCTGTCGGTTCCACCATGCTGATTTAGTTACTGTGAACACCACCTGGGGGCAGTAACGGTTGCGCTGGCAGCGGAGTGTCTGGCCACGAATCCGCGTTGCCGTGGCAACAATGATTGACAATGACTGGCGGCAAATGAATTTATTCCAGAGGCTGCGAGCCAAAAATCTATAGAAGCAGCAGCAGCCGCCGCCAACGTAGGCTGAGACGCCGTGAATGGGTCTTGTGGTCGGTGATTAGGTCATTTGTGTGGGTCGCTTCGAACATGCCGGTTGACACTGTCACTTTCAACCTTCGTTTCGGCGGCATGTTATGCAACTGTGTCTGCAATTGATGCGGTTTACGACGCAGCAAGATGCCAAGGTAAAAATCAGCTCATTCCACGTTCGTTCGGTCGCAGTGGTAGTGATCTCTTGTATGTAGTGTTTGCTTGCGTCATTTTGGTGAATGGTTGGTTCAGTGACGGGGATGCTGGAGAAATTTAACAATATTGGATGAGATGATTGGTTGATGTCAATGCAGGTTGTGTCAGATCATAGATGCGAGGGGGTCAGGATCACGGATCATGTTTGTAGATGTCAGGGGGCTTGGATTACAGATCGTGTCTGGATGAAGGATGTCTGGATCAAAGATAGTATCTAGATGTCGGGGAGGGGGGGCTGGATCATAGATCATATCTGTTGTAATAAGGGGTCATTGCTCACAGATCATGTTTGTCTATGTGAGGGGACAGGTAGATCATGCCTGTAGATGTTGGAGTCTGACTCATGGATCATGTCTTTAGATGCCAGGTGCTAATCTCATGGATCACGCATGTGGTTGACTTTGGTTGTGAAGGGGCTTGACACATTAACAGATCATATATGTAAATGTCATAGGTTTGGGCTCACAGACCTTGTTAGAGGTCTACTTAACAGATCATAGATGTCAAAGTTCACAGAGAGTAAACGATATCTCTTATATCAGGATTCACAGATAATATACACTGGATCTCAATGACAGCAAGTTAGTTACACCTTACACCGTAGTTGACAGAATGACGCCAGTGTTTGAATATGGTCCGCTATACATGGATTGAAATGTTGCACGATTCAACAGTTGGCTTCAATGTCAGTTTGAATCTTGCTGTCAAATTGAATATTGTCATCATAGAAAACATATTCCATGTAGAAGTCAGTGGCCATTGGACTGTTTCCTGGTAGGTAGGTACTGGGAGAAATTAGATTGTAGCTATTGGTTTTGATGTTCCTAGAATTTGTCCACAACCGCCATGGCTTCCTATAACTGCATGATGCTTCAGCAGTGATCGATCCAGCAACTCTGTTAGATTTCCTTAACCGATATTGTTCATTTGTCCATATTACTCAACAGATCTGTCATCCTGTATTTAGCAGTACAGTGTCGCCATGGTAACCATGGGGAAGTTCAACAGGGAGAATCCATTCCCGGAGAGCAGAGGGCATACTGAGATCACGGTCTGTTCCTGGAAGTTGACCATCTGTTTGGTGGATTGATCATTTTAATTATATTTCACTCACATGAGTCACATCTGGTGAATGCTGTGTGCAGAAGCTGGCCAGCTGATTGGATTTCATGTGAATACTGGGTAGTGAGTTTGGACGACGACTTTGATGTTGTAATTATGTTAGGTGTGCACTGGACCTTTTGTCTGTGTCCACCCTGTTGTCACGGTCAGGCGGGAGTCTGTCATAAAGTGTGTCTGTCACAAAGTCACTGAGTGTTGTATAGAGTGTCTGTGTCATAATTATGGAGTGTGTCTTTGTGTACAGAGTGTACTTGTCATGCGGAGCGTGTCATGTAGAGTGTGTTATTGTGTGTCATAGACTGTGTGTGTTTGTTATGTACATGCACGCATGTGTCATAGAGTATTGTATACAGTGCACATATTTACTTTAGAGTGCATTATTTGTTATGTAATGTATATCATAACAGTCATTGAGCATGTGAGATATATTTAAAAATATATACATATAATATATATATATATATATAATGCATATACTGTGTATATGTATTATATATATATATATATATATATATATATATATATATATATATATATATATATATTATGACCTGTATTTATTAGACAGAGTATTTGTACAGAGACGGGAAGAGGGAAATATAAGCACGGACTTAAGGACCGGAGTAAGGAGAATGGGGGGAGAGTCATTTAGAGTATATATCTCATAAAAAATGTGTAAGTCAAGGAGTATCCTTTTGACCACGATTATATAGAATATGTGATATATAGTGCTGCGTGAATTGAGATGAACCATCTAGAGAGTTTACATCACACTCATACAGTGAAGAACATTTCTAATGATGACATCAGTGACCAAAGTATGAGTGAAAGTGTGTACTCATTCAACCTGTGGTATCATATCAACCGGTCTATGTCAGGTAAAGGCAACAGTAACATGGTGTCTATCTGTTTATATCCATTATATAAACAGTATTATTTATGGCGTTTATCCATAATATATGTCACATTCTGTTATGAAGTTCTCGCTGTGTGAGGTCCTGTGAGAGCTGGTGCATATACGCCACGCTTCACTGAACAATATTGACTCGGTCCAGCAGAGATTCCTTTGAATAATTAATGTCAGCATCCCTATAGTACATCTCAGTCCGCTTGCAGTGAGCTGGCACAAGTCACTCCCATCTGAAGGCTTGAGAATGCAAGCAGCAGGGGTTACAGCCATCACTTGTAGGGGGCAGCAGACAAGGTGACAAGTAGGCTGTAGTCCTCAGATATATGGAACTTGTAAGCACACTGTGAGGTAGTAAAAAACTGCCTCTTAGCACATGCCAGTTCACGTTAGCGACGGCTTATTTTGCCTCTGATGAATTTAGGTACTAGGATGTAAATGTAACTAAATATACAGCATCCTATAAGGTCACTGGTTTTAGGCAATGTTGGAGAAACCTACAGCTAATACAGAAATGCAAAATTTCATTGGAAAAGTATTGTAAAATGTAGATAAAAACTGCTTTCCGAGAAAAGGTTTTATTCAAGTTTTAGCTACAGCAATAATCATATTTGAAGTAGTCTGCCCTGAAACGGTAGTAGCGATAATAAATTAAATCCTGTAATAAATTGGTAATTAAAGGGCAGGTTTGGTGTAAAAAAAAACATTAACGAGTAACTTCTTTTAGTAGTCCTCATGGAGCAGTGCATCATCATTACTTTCCCGCATGCCTGTGTTTACTTTAGTGTGTTTAAAACATTATGTACATAGCAGGACGTAAAACGTTAATAAAAGACTGTAATGATATCACAGAGTCTGCAGAGGTCCCATGGCCATGGTTGTCACAGACACACCATCTAGACGACATCAGTCTCACCGTCTCTGCCAGTGTGATATCTTAACTGATCATCTCTATACACTGTACATCCGTGTATATGGAAATAAGGATTAGATCTCTGTACCACAGAACTGTCTGGGAGTCTCTGTGATAACTGTTTTGTGATAGCAAATTCAAAACTGTTACTCATGTGTTAAAATAATGGAAATGTTGTTGTTCCATGAAAAAAATTGTAGAATATTGGCAGGAATTCTTGGTGCAGAGGTGATACAAATTGTATGGTCTGCTTAATTGAAGACATGTCTTTCATGACACTATTATTTATTGATAGTACTGTATATCCATGTGAATCAGTGTACGTAAATTAAAATATCAAATGTGTAATAATTTAAATAAGATCAAACAGTTACTAGCAAATAATTACACAGTTATACAACGCATTCAGTGGGAGATGATTCATTATCTATACAAGCAGTGCCCACTTTTGAACTGGTCCCCGGGAATGATGAGTAAGTCCATGTCCGTGGATTGGTCCCTGGAGTCCTGTGTGGTCTGGCCGACAGATAAAGATGAGAGTTTCCAGAGACAAGGCAACTGGACATCTGCACCAATTACTTGGTAATTGACAGAGTCTTGCCTGGGGTGGATAATGAGGACTGGCTATTGAGTAGTGAGTGGTCACTTCAAGAGGTCAGTGGCTGAGTGATGGTGAATCAGAGGCACATTCTGGTCACTCTGTCCACCCTTCCAGTGTGTCCTTCCTGCTACTGTTTCATACCTGCTGCTGCTGGCCCATGGGTTCAGATCATATTTTGTCTCTGTGGGTTCAGATTGTATAATTTGGCACAGTGGTTTCAGACCACATTTTTGCCTCAGTGGGTTCAAATCATATTTTAATTTTCATAAAAGGAACACCCATAAAGGAACTACCAGATAGTGATTTTGAGATGGTGGCGCTTTTCAGTGATTTTTTGCAGCCTACAAAAATAATTCTGAATATAGGCGCGGTACCTTTACAGTGACTAGGCAGCGTTTGTGCTACAGACAGGTTCAAGTTTCTCGTTGCCTGATGGATGCACATGTGCATGTCAGTGAGGGAAGGTTTCCCAACGTTTAAAGCCAGACTCCTGTCTGTTTGCGTGACAAATGATGGCAGCATCTTCCATATTGATTTTCCTTTGCAAACAACATTTTTGCAATTGGTGAAAACACGACCGTGTGTCGGCCAGTGATATAACAAATGGAAAAATTTGAGTCTTTAAACCAGAATGGTAATTTTGTTGTGAGTCACTTTTAGCATTGGCGAATCAATAATACTCTTTGTATAATCCGTTCATTCAATTTGCTGACTTCCAATGGGTAGGAGGATGTTGGTAATCCACATGTTTTTTATGCCAAAGATTGTAGCTAATGTTTTTACACATCTGGGAAGGAAACCGATTCTACACGTGGATTATATGTCGTCGGCAAGTTCAAATCCAGCGATGTTGCTGATACAACTGTGTTAACCCATTTCCTAGCCAAGTCACATCATCATCTGATTTGCAACTTCTTTTTTGTTTCTGAATTTATTGCCCAATCCATCAACTGACAGTAAGTTTTTTATGAAACCTTTCGTGGCAGATGACGCAAGCACAACATTGTGCTCTCGAGAAACCTAATTAGGGGGCATCAATAATTTAGAAAAATTTAGAAAACATTCACTTTGATAACAGATATGTGACAAACAGACTGATTGAACTGTAACGTGACTAATTCATAGTGAAGTTTCACTTGATCTATGAAATGTTCTTTGATGATTTTATATTTGGTGATTTATTGTGTTGTTTCATTTCATCTATGAAGGGTTTTTCAGTGATTTTCACTTGTCTAGTGTATCTGGTTGTGAGATATCATACATTACTGTGGACAACAGTTAATTCGGGGAAGACGGTGATAAGAGAGGATAATAGAAACAGATCATATGTCACAGATGTCAACGCCTTCCCACGTCAGTAATTGTGGCCAGGAATCCACTAGACCTTAATATTTATCTGGCATTTTCCATCCCCAGGGATTGGAAGACTGGTTTGTTTGCTGTAATTGTAGTGAAATTTGTGGCAGCAGATCGTAGTCACAGTTCATGAAATAACATCATTGCATGATTTTATCTACAACATGCAGGATGAGGTATGTTTGTTTATTTGAAGTATGATGTGGATAGGACGACTACTTATTAGTGAATAGCTCAGTTTTATGCTGGAATATTAATTTATTACCCTGTTTTATGTCATGTCTGTGTGCAGTTTCCCCAGGCATCTGACAGGAGACACACTGTGGTCTGATTTCTACAGAGAATGTCAGCGCTGCCATCATTATGTGTGGGGAAGAGAAACCTCCAGGGAGCAGCGGTTGCATTGTGGGGGAGGGGCGATTGCATTGTTCAGGCAGGCAGGCCGTCCATCTCATTTGTGCACAGGCCTGAGTTTGCCAGCACGTGTGCATGTTCTGAGCACGTAGTGGATATCTGATGGCTGCCAGCCCACACACAGTCATTTTTGTATCGCATCTTTCTTTTGTGTGTGTCTGATCACAAATATCTGTAATAATGATGTGGGAAGAGTCATGGTAAGTGGGAGTCTGTGTGGGCGTTTAAAAGACGTCTGTCTGTGTAGTGAAAGCAGTGGTTGACCAAGTTTAGACTGGTCTGTAAATTAAGCTTTGTCTACAGTGCTGGTAGGCTGCTTATAGACTCATGCTGTGGATTGAATTACAGTCTTGAGTAGTCTGTCTTATTGCAGCAGACTAGTGAAGGTCTTTGGTACTAGTGCTGCTACCTGTCTGCTTCACGCACAAACACTTTGACCAGTGTCAGATAGGCGAAGGCAGTAATTAAATCAATAGTCACACATAGGAACCCATGGCTAGAAATTATTAATACACTTAAATTATTTCTTTCTTTGTTTATGCATCTGGATTGTTTGAGCCAGGTACATTGAACATTACTGGATGCTTAAAACCTTTTTAAAATATGGCGTTTTAAATGCCACTAGTGTGTGTTCTATTATATTTATGTCAACTGCATTTTCTTTCATATTTTATGTCATGAAGATGAAACCAATAACTGATGGTTGATATATTTCAAACGGTCTCAGTTATTATCTGATTACAGACCAAAGATTGCATCATTTAGCCAAGTTCTAAAGGTACTTGGATTAAGTTACACACCTGATTACAAAGGGTATTTTCACATTGCCTTAAGACACATCAAAGTAAGAAGTCCTCTAATCAAGCTCAAAGGTAAGTAGATAATGAGTCTGTTTGACTGAGGGGTGTTATGTCCAAATAAGGGGTGGACAGTTCCTGCAGGTCCACTGTCCCTGGGAGAGGTACACAACTGGAGACAGGGTGACAGTCACACCTGACAGGTGACAGCAGATGAAAGTGACACCTGGGCAGGACAGGCAGGATGGGAAGGCAGCAGTCAGGAGTGACAGGGCCCATATACTCTGTGAGTTAATCCCTACTACTAATTAAGCAGTGGGCAAGTCTCAGTCACCTGAAGTGGTGTCTGTGTCATTGACTGTCACACAATGGCAAGGTAATTGACATGAGCAGGTTAAAGTGTGGCCACTGGTCTAGTGTGCTCAGTCCAGCCCTGGCAGCTGGACATCAGAGTGGACCTACCACATACTGTCTAGAACAATCCAGCCCTGGCAGTTGGACATCACAGACCTACCATACACTGTCCAAAACGAACAAGTTGTGTGTCGGTTCATTCAGGAGTTGTCCAGGTGACTAGAGGTAGAGGAAAGGTAAGTGTGTTGTCCAGTCATGCAATTTGTTGGTGTGATCAGTGACAAGCTTGAATGATGTCCCCCAGACGTTTGGCAGATTGCTGATGTTTTTGTTGAGCTTGTGGTTGATGGTGACCTGTATGTGGCCTGCAGTGGGAGGCTCTGGGTGTGAGTAGGTGCTCTCAAGGTAGACCCTTCTCAGTATAGCGTGCTTCTGTTTTAGTTTATGTGTTCACCGATGCCAGTTTGGTGAGTTGCCATGTTGATATGTAAGGCCTGCAGTTGATCAGTTACGACTCAACTTGCCTGGGGCTTGGCAGGGCTTACTAAATGCCCAGGGCTTGGCATTGGGTGTCTTCATTGGTACCTACTGCCATCATGATGTTAGTCCTCTTTGAAGTTTGAACACACATTTTGTCATCTAGATGTGTAATGGCTGTAACCAGTTACCTGTAAATGTGTTATCAGTGTGGTATTTTAAATTGTTAGTTCCTGTCGCGATGTTGTATTGTAATGTTCCTGTAGGTATATCAGTGAACCAGCATGACTGGTTGCGCCAGTAACGCACGATAGCGTGGCAATTTAATGGATGACTAAACTAGTCCCCCCTTCTAGGATCCTCAGTTTGCCACTGTGTCTGTCACATTTTATTTGTATTTGTTCATCCGTGTCTAACAGAACCATGTACACATGTCACTGTAACCATCCGTACATGTGCAACAGTAAGGAAGTGGGTAATGTGATTTGTCACAGTGTGTCTATGTAACCACCCAGCCATGTGCTCTATGCTGACACATGGTCATTGACTCATTGTTTTGCCCCAGTTGTTTTAAACACTTCCTGGAAGCTGTTGACAAAAGCGCCCTGTCACACAGGGTAAGACTGTGTGGGTGGGGCACTTGATAACCCCAGGATATCATAGTATAGCTGATATTTAGACAGGGTACTTAGGAATGCCAGGTTCGTTTACTTATTTCATTGCCCACCCGTTTGGAACCATGTCTTACCCTCCACATGTGGGGATTGATACATCAGTAGATTGAAGCCGTCCATCTTATCTCTCACCAAATGTGTCATAAACACAGACATTAAGGGATTCTGTCCACCCAGTAGTGTTAGCTTGGAGACCCCCCAGGCAGTTGGGGGTGATTGATGGCTTGACCTGTGGATTCATTGCTGGCCAGTCTCTGGACTGTCACCAGTCACTCTGGTCACACCTGCTTTATTAATGTTGTCAGTAGCTAGCTCACAATAGTAACATCTGCTTTTAATTTGTTTACTTGTTAATGCTGGTTAATTCACTGGCTTTGAACGTTGTATGTTTACCTGTATGTTGACATTCTCTTCAACAGCCAGTATGTTGATGATTCTCAATATTATATCTCTCAGGGTAGAACCAGCATAACTAAGCCATCATATCAGCACCAAGCCACCCCTTTCATCAGTGTACTGACCTCACCCCAGGGGAGTATGGGGGAGCATCCACCCCCCATTATATACTTTGATACCCCATTAATGAGCCAGCTTCCCACCACTCCCCTGTTGAATATCAGGTAAACTGTCTAGGGGATCTGGTCAAAGATCAAAGTTTGCCATCAGTCTACTGTGACTGTCAGGCCGAGTGTCACAATGTATTCACTGGGGCCTTGAATGCCTGGACGAGTCGATTGACAGCCACAGACTGTCACCAAACCAGGCGGCATTCAGTCAGCATGAAATATGTGACATTCGTTAACCACATTGACTGGAATCGAGCCGCACTTGTAACCGCTCTATGACTTTCAGTGTCACTCGGCCAGGCTGATCAAACGCCGGTGGTTTTTGTGATAAACACAGGGACAGGGAGTTTTTGGCACATGCCCCATCAGAGTGGTGGTTGATAGTGGAGATATCGGGCTACACAGGGCTGCAGGGGCCAGCGCACTGGCACCAAGCTGATGTGGGTTCCCGCCACTCGGCTAACCAACTCTGCACCATGCAGGGCTGATCTTACCGGATCTTGCGATTATCAACAATTGCTCCTGGATTGCTCTATGGATCAGTGCTGGATTATGTGTTACATGGAATCGGGGATTATCTTTGTTGTTGAGTCAAACCGTGGAAGTTGAATGATGTTGGTGGATTCGTGTTACTGCATTGTTGTACCATCCTCTGTGTAGAGGGGAGACCTACTCCAAACAGGGATTTCAGGTGAGGCTGTAATATCACATGGGTTCAGTTGTTTTCAAGTGATGTTTTCTTGTCTTTTACTGCATTTTTTTCTCTCCAAGCTGGCTGTTTGTCAGCGCAGTGAGGCCAATGTCACCAAACACCTGTCAACCAGTCTTGATATTAATACTCATGCAGACAGAGGAAGTGGCTGATTAAAGGCACACAGAAGTCATCCTCTTACATTTCGGTGTCAATCAATCAGCTTGACTTGAGTCATGCATCTTAGCCATGTCAGGGGTGCCCTCGTTGACATTGACCGATTTGATGGTGAAGAACTTGACATTCAAGAAAATTTTGAAATACGCAGTGGGTCATTTTGACACTTGTTAGTGTGGTTAAATTAATGATGTTTTTCAAGTGTTTGACTTAGACAGGGACAAAGCAAAGCAAAACCAAAAGCAGTCTTTTCACAAGAGGCACAACTAGCGAATCCAATGGTCAGCCCTAAATTCTTTGTCAATGTTAATTCAATTGGAAACATGTCACAAAGTTCATCCTTTAATCATGTTTTTATCCGTGCTTTAGGTTAGTTGTCAAGGGTGACTCATTTTGAGATGATCTCAACCTTTAATTTTGATGTATGTCTAAGTTAAGCTTTCTGAGAACTGGGGAATTTTCTTCTTATGATTGGTGTTTGATCACGACACGTATCAATATCAGGGCAGCAGAAAGTTATTAGTGTCCGTGTTGTCTAGAACATAGGTTCCTCTTCAGGATGACTACAGAGTCAAGTGATGACGGTGTGACTTTGTCAGTTGACAGAAGACACTAAAACAAAGCAAACTGAACTTAGAAGAGTAAGTTAGACTGTTGTTGGTGTTAATGACAATGTATGATCATATCATCATGATGATGACAGCAGCTTTTACACTGATGTAGTTGTTGAGTAGGGTGACACAGTCTATGTAGCAGTGACTGGTGGGTTTCACACCAATGTAGCTGACATTACTGGAAACAACAGTAGCTGTGTGTTGGGCAGCTTGAGGGTAGCGGCAGACTGTTGCTGTGTAGCGGTAGTCTGCCGTAGTGTACCGCTACAGGCCCTGGCTGTAGACACTGCCACTAGCGACTGGCACAGTGCCGACCTGGCAACTACATGCCTCCGCCAACTGTTGCAGACTTTCATGGCATTGCGCGTGCAACATACAGGCTGGTATGCAACGAATGCCGTCTGCCACGACTTAGAAGCAGCGTTCAATTTCCGGCAACATATTCAGGAAATGTGTATTTATTTCTTAGGTGAAATATTTTCTGATTCCAAAAAAATTGTACTTGGAACAAAAAGGTACAAAGCCAGATGTTTTTTGTCATAAGTCAATGTTACAGATTATATACTGGGTGTGCTGTAATGTTTAGTCATACAAGTGTGTTTAATGAACCATAATTTGTAGATACAGAAATATTTTGAATGTTTCCCAGCCAAAGTGGTGACTTGTTGATTAACATCCATCTGACGTTTAGTATGAACCTTGAAAGTTGGTAAATTGCAATTCATGTGCAAAGACTAGTACACAGATGGCCACTACTGTCTGTAGCCAGGTACTCATTTATACATGTGAGTGGCCTAGAGCAACACAGGGTGAATGAACTCACAAACTTCAACACAGCAGCACAGGATTCGAACCCAAATTTTCTTAGACGACAATTCAAAGCTATAACTACTGTGCCACTGACCATAAATATGTGGGCGAAAAAAATGTAAACAGTGCCTGTGAAAACACCAAGCGTTTAACTTTTGTTCTCAGACTCCATTCACCGATCAACAGAAGAAATACAGATGTTTATTTCAACTGGTATCTAAATGGTTTGGTGGAAATTTATTAGATTGCGTACTTTTGTGGTGTGGGAGGTATTTTTTGCGTAATGGAGTGGTTTGATAGTGTTTGTTAGTGGTAATGTCGCGGTTTGTTGTACATCTATGGAAAAAATAGGGTTTTATGGCATAACAGTAGTTTTACTTTTGTTTACACTGCATTAAAGAATGTCTTTGTCAGAATATACAATACATTATTTGATATTTTGAATATTTAAAGAGTGAGCTAACAAAAGCCTATGGTTATTAGACCTTTGTATAAATCACTAAGTTTTACTTGTGATACATGCTGGTGGACTGATTAAGGCCATGTCTTGTGTTGTTGATGAATGGGGTAGTGTTAGTCTGAGCACCCTGTCAAGTGGTCTTGCTACAGATCAGTGGTTGCTGCTCGGGTTTGAAATGGAAAACAGTTTTTTGCCTATTCAGAAGCGGAACTCTGGCTGTGAAAATAGCTTTTTTCCTAACTTTAGATGATGGCGTCAGATAAGAGGGGTATGATTGACAGTATCTGGGCAGATAACAGCTGTACCTAGCCCTGTAGCTCAGTCTTGGTGCCTGCCACCAGCAGAGCTCCAGCAGTCAAACGCACCACTGAAATGGTTCATACTTTACTGCATCGTCAAGCAAGCAAGGCTAGGCCAAAACTGTAATTGACACTAAAAGGTTGTCCCAAAGACTCATAAAGTTAAAATGAACCAAGAAAAAACAGCATCTTCTGGGTTTCTAGTCTGTAGCGGGGCTAGTTTTTTAACAGAAGAATGTGGTTATCTATGTGTAAGGCTGAGTGCAGTTGTAGGGTTGTGTTGAAATGTACCCCTGGTAACTGCTTTTTTGTTGATGATGTAATCCTGAGGAGGTTGCTTAAGTTCAGGAAGTCCAACAAATGTGTCGCATTAAACGTGTGTGTGTGGGTTACCATGCATCATGGGTGAAATAAATGTATGTGGTAGTGCCACCTATTGAGTAGTATTAATGCATGCAATTTATACTTTGTGTGACGTGCTGGCAACTGTGTCACATCACTCACATGAGTTTAATCCAGTGGGTACTGATTGTGGTCTCGGACCCAATAATTGGAACCCTGGACGAGTATTGGTGAGATGACTGAGATAGCATAGTGATTAGAAAACACGGTTTTCTTTCTGGAGTTAAATCTTCTGAGACCCGCCTTGAAGTAGACCCACAGTGGTTGAATGAGCACTGGGAATACATGTGACCTGTGGTGTGTGACAGGAGGACTTGGTGACCCAGGTACACGACACCTGTGGTGAAGATGCTGCTGAGCCTGGCAACCGACCACCTTGTCTTGTGTCACTGACTCATTCATCATCATCAGTTTCCCATTAGTTTGTGGGCAGATTCCCCCTGGTCTTGTCAACACACTGGTCTTGTCAATGGGTTCTCCCTGGCTACTCTTGCCATGACCACTGATCACCCCCTCCCCTTTCTTCCAGAGCCTGGTGCCTCCCTCCCCTCTTCTCAGCGTTAAACCATGGAGCCAAGGAAACATCATAATATTTACCACTCACACACCCTGTTTATGGGAGAGCAGAGACAGGCAGCAGGGGCTTGACCCAGGGATCAGAGGCACATCCTGTGTCGACTGTTTACCAGCGTCTGCAGTCAACAGGTCTTTAATTCACAGAACCAGTGATGTCTGTGTTGTGTACGTCACATGTGTTCACAGCCATTGGTTCATGTGGCTTGTAAATAATTTCACTGAGTAACTCATGGCTACGCACCGCTATTGATTTTTCCTTCAAAACCGTGAATAAAAATGAGTCAAGCTGCTCCATTGGCCACATGCAAAATTGCAGTTCAGTTCTATTGGAAACAGTACTGTTTGTTGATTGATTGTTTTTTCTCATCAGTCTGCAATATTTATTTGTAAAACTAGCATTCCAGCCAAATCATGTCATTTTTTTGGAAAATGTTAATCAAATAAGAAAATTGCCCAAACTGACTAGATTCTATCTTTGCATGGACAGGATCTTTCCATTATTGATGATCCTTCCCTCTTTGTCGCATGTATAAAATATAATATATTACATAAGCTACCAACAACCAACTCGACATTTTAACTAGTCAAAATGACACTGGTACAAGTGGTGTAAATTAACCTACAAATGTGTTCATTGCCATTTCTTCTGTTGTAAAAAATCCTTGAAATAGGGTACTGTCTAAAAACCACTGTCAGTGTATTTGTGTCCTCACTCCTCTGTGGAAGGAATATGCCTCTAGGGTGACATGGGATATTTAGTTACCCCTGGACCAATACTGTAGGTCACTTCCTGGGGTGGTAGCTGGACTGATACACTTGTGACAGGGTAGGGTGTTAGTGCTGTTATGACACTGGGGGTCACTAAACTAACATCAATGTCCAGAGATGTACAGGGTTTCTGTGTGAGGTCATTAAACCCTACCTCCCCACCACATTGGACTTTGAACCACCTCATTGGTGGCTTTCTGAGAAGTTACTCAGTGTTATGAGAACAATGACATGTGGGTGTAGTGTGTGGACGTAGCAGGTTGTAGATGTAACAAGTAACAACATGTACGGATAAAAGGCCAGAGACAAGTATCACACCATGTAATGTAATGTACACTGTGGATGTAAGCTTCTTTTACAATGTCAGTTGATATAACAGGCTGTAAATGTAACAGGCTGCTGATGCATTATTACTGGGAAATGTAGCGGTATGGATTGCGTTTATTTGTGATTTATTTCCGTGTCTTGGAGGTAATAATTCCTACGCGGGTTAACTCGCCATTTCAGAGGGACAGTTGTAAAGTTCAGGCAGACTGCACCAGTAATTCATCCTACCCTGCCCTATCTGTACTGGTATTGCCCAATGAGTCACCCTTCTTGGTACAAGGATTGCTCCATAAATCACCCCCAAGTGTTCTGGTGAATGATACATCCACTCCAGCTGTGTGGTCTGTGGAAGTTCTCCACCTAACTTATTATTGGTCAGCACAGCCTTATGGACAATCTAATCTGCGACAGACCCAGCCTGTGATGCAAATGGGTAGGTAAGAGATTGTGGAGCTGGGCAGAGAGAAATCAAGTGAGCAGTTTATAGCTGTAGCTGATAAACACAAGTACTGTTTCCAGAAGTCAGGCCCTACTTAGTGACCCCTGTAATTGCTGCTGATAAACCCTCCTGTAATTTGCCCCAGGCTGCATTTCTCATGTCCACAGCTATTTCGTCTGATACTTCAAGACGTGGCTTGCTTGGGTGTGGGAGATAGCCTTCCTCAGGCACCTGTAGCTACTGCAGGCTGTCTCAGTAAGACTTGGGAGGTAGGCTTCCTCAGGCACCTGTAGCTACTGCAGGGTGTCTCAGTAAGACTTGGGAGGTAGACTTCCTCAGGCACCTGTAGCTACTGCAGGCTGTCTCAGTAAGACTTGGGAGGTAGACTTCCTCAGGCACCTGTGGCTACTGCAGGCTGTCTCAGTAAGACTTGGTAGGTAGACTTCCTCAGGCACCTGTAGCTACTGCAGGCTGTCTCAGTAAGACTTGGGAGGTAGACTTCCTCAGGCACCTGTAGCTACTGCAGGCTGTCTCAGTAAGACTTGGGAGGTAGACTTCCTCAGGCACCTGTAGCTACTGCAGGCTGTCTCAGTAAGACTTGGGAGGTAGACTTCCTCAGGCACCTGTAGCTACTGCAGGCTGTCTCAGTAGAACTTGGGAGGTAGGCTTCCTCAAGCACCAGTAGCGAAGGTGTCAACTTTGAATGAAAAAGCAATTCTTAATATGATGTCAACCCAAAAGGTGATGTCAACCATGGGGACCCTGGGGGTGATGTCAACCCAGGGGGTGATATAAACCCTGGGGGTGATGTCAACCCTCAGGGTGATGTTGTATTCTCTCTGTAACATCTTGTAAAGCAGGGTTCATGGTTCAGTAGTCAGGTGTTGACCACGAGGCCAGGATGTTGTTGGGTGAAGTAACTAAGTGCTGTTCAGAAGAACGTGGCCAAACAGCATAGATCCGTGGCCTACTCCAATCAGTCCACTGTGTAAGTATCTGTCTGGTACCTTGGTGACACTTACATAGACATATACACAGCACATATACACAGTCACTTATTCATAACAGTCATCGTGCCAGGTGATATGGTCACGTTGTCACCAGACCTATATTTTGATCTTAGATGTGACTGGTGCTGGTAGGAGATCTAGTGACTAAGCATAATTACAGGGTCACGCACGACTGACAATGATCACACATAGGGTGATTGGACGTGAGTCATACGTTCTAATGACGTTATGGTTTGTTTACATGTTGTCAGAGGTATTTGAGGTGATAACGTGACAACATGTGTTCGTTGAGGTCGCGGTTGACTGACCACCACAGGTGTGGCCATGTCATACACTGCTCGGAATGTCCTGCGTCAGACATAATCAATATCTGCATGTGTCAAGTGTGTGGCTGTTGTGTCTTCGTGTTGTACCAGACGCTGGTTACTGGTGTAAGAGTATTTCAAGGAGGTTATTGCTAGTTTGTTAGAATACTATTTCATAGTAGTTGTTTATAGGTGAGTTTATTGTGAATTATGTAACCTAATATGTTATCACTAGCTTGATTATTACATCATCTTGGCTCACATACCAAGCTATGCTTTATAATTTATTGGCCTGTCCTATTTGTTTGTCGAGAACTTTGAAAATGTATGTATATAATTCTGTAGTAATTGATTAAAAATAAGGTGGAAGCAATTCAAACCATAAATCCGATATCACATTTTATCGGTATATTTTTTTAACATTAACATATTTTTGAAAATCTGGCACAGGGTAGCGCAGAATAGGTATATATGGAAACAGCACATCGGGGCCTTTTGTCCAACCATAGGAACCAACGGCTGCACATTGATGATAACGATTAGACGATATTTTGGTGTGGATTGACTGTAAAGATGTTACTGTATTCTGTCAGTGATGTTTACGTGCTGGTGTCTGTGCTTGCAGTGAGAGTAAGAAGGGTGGTTCGAGGGCGAGGGCCGGCCCGTCTCATCCCCAGCAGCCTGGTGTCGCAGATCTCAAGCAGCGGTCGGCATCGCTGTCAGCGCCCCCTACCCCGGTGGCTCGAGTGCGCAAGTCGCCGTCCGTCTGTGCGGGCCACACGCCGACGGGCACGGGCAGCTGAAACTGCAGCGACAGCGCTCGTACAAACGCAACGAGGAGGAGGAGAAGGTGAGGAAGTCTCGCGGCTGGGCCAACGCCTACGAGCTCTCGCAGGACCTGCACGACAAGCAGCTCGAGCTGCTACAGCGCAAGTATGGCGGCCAGATGCGCACACGCCGTGCAGCGTGCATCATCCAGCACGCCTACCGCCAGCACTGCATGAACAAGAACTTCCAGAAGCTGTGCTCGGAAATCGGCGAGAATCGGTTGTCGCGGCGCTTCTCCGAGTTCGGACGCAGCAAGACGATCTGGTCAGACATGGTGGTGACCATCGAGAACAGCATGGGTGGGATGAACGGGGACAGGGAGTTCCACTCCGAACGCTACATCGGCGGCGGTCAGTCGTCCAGCGAGGTGGGCAGTGGTGGCCAGGGGATACACGTGAAGACCACCAGTTCACAGTCGGCGGTCAAGACTGCGGTGCGAGTCATGCAGAAGTCGTACAGCCTCAATCTGACATCGCATGATCATCCGCATCACAACAAGGATCAGAGGCGCCCGTTGCATCGGTCAGCTGGCGTTGACCTGACAGCGATCGACGAGAGCGACCGACTGCGGACGCGTTCACCGTTGACGATGACATCACCACGGCCCGCCATGTGGCCAAACGAGGCAAACAACAATAGAAGTTTATACGCGGAGATAAATGACAGTAGCGCGAGTGATGGGTCACCGACCCCCCACGAACCGGTCGTCGATGTACCGAGTGTAAACTTTGAACAGCTGTTAGAGAGCAAAGAAACGGACATCGTCAACGACGGTGTCAACAATGAACAGACTCGGCTACGAGCGTCACAGACAGGAGGCTTATCCACGACGTACACATGTTCACATTCACGCACACCGAGCACCGACTACTCGTATCCAATGTTCTCACCAGGGGGTACTCCGTCCCCATGTGACATGACATATGAGGACTTCCGGACTCCATTCACCAATGGGCTGGGGAAGCACGTTGAGATTCGCGTCGAGGACATGTGTGATGACTACCTCGCGAACCCCACCCACAACGGCGATATGTCGGACGATGACACGCTGACGCGTATCTATGCCAACACGGAGGTGCACCTGCGCAAGAGACGCGACCTCCCGACGGACGACACTGACACAAATGGTGTCAAAAGTGGGACAGGGAAGAAGCCGTCATCGCCCGAAGCGTCTCCCATATGGAAGCGCAAAAGTATGGGGAGTGCAACGGGCAGCGATGACATGAAACGCATGAGTAATATATCGGAGACGAGCGAGCCAGACAGTGTCGACGGGCTGCTCCGGAGCGGCTCCCAGGACCGGCTGTCGAGCTCCGCAAGCAGCTCTGACACGACGAGTCTGAGCAGTGAGATGAGCACGTACAACCGCAGTGTGCCCGTGATGTCGACGTCGTCCAGTAGGCGGGGCCACCATTCGTCTGGCAGCAGCAGCACATCGAGTGTGCCCAGCGTACCGCCCAAGGTGACAGACAGGCAGCGAAAGCGGGCCTATCGCATCGGACTTAATCTCTTCAACAAGTAAGTTGTCACTTGCCATTGTGCATTGTTTGTGTAGAAACTTGTTTTTCCTCATATTTGCTTGAGCACTGTATACTATTGTGATTCTGATTTACCGTTACGATGAGAGTCCATTAGTGGTAGTCCCCCTGGTCAACCCGAACCTGGGAGTTCAGATCTGGTCTCTCTCCATCTACACATGAACCGAGGTATACATAGTGGTTTGCTCCAATGTAAATTGTGAGTACAATAGCGGTCTGTCCCCATCTGTACATAGTAGTACTAGTCGGCTCATCCTGTGTGGAGCTTGTACTAGTCGGCTCATCCTGTGTGGAGCTTGTACTAGTTGGCTCATCCTGTGTGGAGCGTGTACTAGTCGGCTCATCCTGTGTGGAGCGTGTACTAGTCGGCTCATCCTGTGTGGAGCTTGTACTGGTCGGCTCATCCTGTGTGGAGCTTGTACTGGTCGGCTCATCCTGTGTGGAGCTTGTACTGTCGGCTCATCCTGTGTGGAGCGTGTACTAGTCGGCTCATCCTGTGTGGAGCTTGTACTGGTCGGCTCATCCTGTGTGGAGCTTGTACTAGTCGGCTCATCCTGTGTGGAGCTTGTACTGGTCGGCTCATCCTGTGTGGAGCTTGTACTAGTCGGCTCATCCTGTGTGGAGCTTGTACTAGTCGGCTCATCCTGTGTGGAGCTTGTACTAGTCGGCTCATCCTGTGTGGAGCTTGTACTAGTCGGCTCATCCTGTGTGGAGCTTGTACTAGTCGGCTCATCCTGTGTGGAGCTTGTACTAGTCGGCTCATCCTGTGTGGAGCTTGTACTAGTCGGCTCATCCTGTGTGGAGCTTGTACTAGTCGGCTCATCCTGTGTGGAGCGTGTACTAGTCGGCTCATCCTGTGTGGAGCTTGTACTAGTCGGCTCATCCTGTGTGGAGCTTGTACTAGTCGGCTCATCCTGTGTGGAGCTTGTACTAGTCGGCTCATCCTGTGTGGAGCTTGTACTAGTCGGCTCATCCTGTGTGGAGCTTGTACTAGTCGGCTCATCCTGTGTGGAGCTTGTACTAGTCGGCTCATCCTGTGTGAGCTGTACTAGTCGGCTCATCCTGTGTGAGCTGTGTACTGTCGGCTCATCCTGTGTGGAGCTTGTACTAGTCGGCTCATCCTGTGTGAGCTTGTACTGTCGGCTCATCCTGTGTGGAGCTTGTACTGTCGGCTCATCCTGTGTGAGCTTGTACTAGTCGGCTCATCCTGTGTGGAGCTTGTACTAGTCGGCTCATCCTGTGTGGAGCTTGTACTAGTCGGCTCATCCTGTGTGGAGCGTGTACTAGTCGGCTCATCCTGTGTAGAGCTTGTACTAGTCGGCTCATCCTGTGTGGAGCTTGTACTAGTCGGCTCATCCTGTGTAGAGCTTGTACTAGTCGGCTCATCCTGTGTGGAGCTTGTACTAGTCGGCTCATCCTGTGTAGAGCTTGTACTAGTCGGCTCATCCTGTGTAGAGCTTGTACTAGTCGGCTCATCCTGTGTGGAGCTTGTACTAGTCGGCTCATCCTGTGTAGAGCTTGTACTAGTCGGCTCATCCTGTGTGGAGCTTGTACTAGTCGGCTCATCCTGTGTAGAGCTTGTACTAGTCGGCTCATCCTGTGTGGAGCTTGTACTAGTCGGCTCATCCTGTGTGGAGCTTGTACTAGTCGGCTCATCCTGTGTAGAGCTTGTACTAGTCGGCTCATCCTGTGTAGAGCTTGTACTAGTCGGCTCATCCTGTGTAGAGCTTGTACTAGTCGGCTCATCCTGTGTAGAGCTTGTACTAGTCGGCTCATCCTGTGTGGAGCTTGTACTAGTCGGCTCATCCTGTGTAGAGCTTGTACTAGTCGGCTCATCCTGTGTAGAGCTTGTACTAGTCGGCTCATCCTGTGTAGAGCTTGTACTAGTCGGCTCATCCTGTGTAGAGCTTGTACTAGTCGGCTCATCCTGTGTGGAGCTTGTACTAGTCGGCTCATCCTGTGTGGAGCTGTGTGGCTCATCCTGTGTGAGCTGTACTAGTCGCTCATCCTGTGTGGAGCTTGTACTAGTCGGCTCATCCTGTGTAGAGCTTGTACTAGTCGGCTCATCCTGTGTAGAGCTTGTACTAGTCGGCTCATCCTGTGTAGAGCTTGTACTAGTCGGCTCATCCTGTGTAGAGCTTGTACTAGTCGGCTCATCCTGTGTGGAGCGTGTACTAGTCGGCTCATCCTGTGTGGAGCTTGTACTAGTCGGCTCATCCTGTGTAGAGCTTGTACTAGTCGGCTCATCCTGTGTAGAGCTTGTACTAGTCGGCTCATCCTGTGTGGAGCTTGTACTAGTCGGCTCATCCTGTGTAGAGCTTGTACTAGTCGGCTCATCCTGTGTGGAGCTTGTACTAGTCGGCTCATCCTGTGTAGAGCTTGTACTAGTCGGCTCATCCTGTGTAGAGCTTGTACTAGTCGGCTCATCCTGTGTAGAGCTTGTACTAGTCGGCTCATCCTGTGTAGAGCGTGTACTAGTCGGCTCATCCTGTGTAGAGCTTGTACTAGTCGGCTCATCCTGTGTAGAGCTTGTACTAGTCGGCTCATCCTGTGTAGAGCTTGGCAACACAGCGAGTATCTGACCCAGGATCTGACCCAGTAGACAACAGTACAATTCAACATTGCTGCTGCGTAAAACTAGGACATTTTAATTTATTTCTTGTTTAGCTGAGTGGTGTCAGTGTGGTGGACCACAGTGTCCTCGCTGGCAGCAGTCTTTGTGCAGTGAAAGTGCTGTGAATGGACAGAAGGACCACATAGTAGGCAGCATTCATTTGTCTCATCTATCTCTGACAGATAATACAGCTCACCCGGGGTGACAATCTGTGTTCACTGCAGGCATTTATGCAGGATCAAATATGTACCAGTCCAGGAATGACCTGGTACATACAAGATAGGCACACAATTATACATTCCAGTCCAATCCCATATTATATACATATTATTATACTTGTTATCTGTGCAGTAATACTTGCATGTATACAGCTGACACAATTTGTTAATGTATACATGAATACATATAAATAACAGTAGGGATCAGTAAACTATTGTAATACACACATACCGAGGTACATGCATCGTGGTTTTCTCTAAAATTTCTACCTGTTCAACCTAAAATTTCTACCTGTCCAAAACGAACTGAGCTAATCCATCCTAAAGATGGGTGGATGGGTCTAGTTATGTATGTCCCTATAACAAGCAAAATCTGCTGTGGATTAAAAACTCTGCCCTTTTACGTGAGTGATACTGTGCTGCATGAAGTTGTAGTACTGCTACAGCAAAGACTGATTCACTTGAAGCAGTGTGGTGTGTTAGTCACGTACGTAAGCCTGCCTCTACAGCTGGTAGAAACGATGTTTGTCAACCAGTGTGACATCATGACCATTGCTTTTGTTATTCTGTTCCATTGTTGTTGATTGCCTTCCTGTGCTGTTGAACCATTGGCGTTGCACTCACGTTTTGACACGTTAATATGTTAATAGCAATCATGACATTTCTTACAACATGTCAAAAATCAATGTAACAGGATATTGATTGATGCGCAGCAGTTCATTATCTAAGTGTATCACAGGCATTGATTAAACATCAACATGAAGGTCAGATGTAAACATGAAAGTTAAATTTTCCGGTAAAAACAATTATGAGCTTATTGCACTAAATGTTTGCACCATTCTAAATATTAATTTCCCCTCCTGCTGATGGCATTACAAGTAAATATTTGTTTGTGTTTGTCACAAAAACCTGTAGTAGACCTTGTCACCTCACATCACCCAGGTAAGCTGGCTATTGACTGCTTAATTGGACAGTAACAATACAACATACAGTGTATATATGTATATGCATCAATGAACACCAACTTTAGGTAAACAAATCTACATGGCTGTCATGGTGTCTTGTTATGAAATATTTCAGGTGGCAAAATGGGCCCATATCCGAGAGGTTTGGTTCATCAGACTAAAATAACCAACCCTAAGTAAATGTAAATAGATCTTACACAAGCTTGCCACTGGGACTCCAGCTGTGTGGTAGACTGTCTTGTAGACCCCAAAACTGTCACCCAACCCCAGCACCCGACACCCAGTCTCAGACACCCTACCCATCGTTATCAGGCCAGAGTTTCGCTTATCTTGAGCTCAGTTATGTTTTCTTATTTGCAGGAAGCCTGAGAAGGGTATCAAATACCTGATAGAGAAGCGGTTTATAGACGACAGACCAAGAACGGTGGCCAAGTTCCTGATCACGCGCAAGGGTCTGAGTAAACAGGTCATTGGCGAGTACCTGGGCAACTTGCAGAAGGAGTTCAACAGCAAAGTGCTCGAGTAAGTCTTCTTTACTGCGGTGATTATAGTTCAAATGAACCAGTCGGTTAACTTCCACGTGGAAACATGAGGGAAGAACCCTGTACCATTGATGAAAGATGCAGTATTTATCCCATAATTATGGAATATGCCATATGTGAAGGGAGGGGTGGCAATCATATCGCTAGTCTCTCTCAGCCACACAGAATCTGTCCTGTTTTACATCTGGCCTTGGGTGCTGATGATAAGTTAGTTACACACAATTGAGTCTAATATTTTAAAACTACATATGATGTGAAATGGACCATTTAAAGTATACGCATACTTGTAGACTACTAGTAGTACGTCCAGTTAACTTAGTGTGATACTTTGTGATGATTAACTGCAAGTACAACTAGCAATGATGTATACCCAAAACGTACTTTTTCCACGGTTCGGTGCAATTAATCTTGATCGATTAATCACATGTGGAATCAATAAAAGTAATTTTAAAACATTTTAAGTTTACTAAATTCGTCTTGTTCATCGCAACTGGTGAACTAGACAGGAATGTTTCTGGCTGTACCTCGCATGCAGTATCTAGTGTCTCTGGCCTGACCATATGTTGTGTTGTAGGTGCTTCACGAATGAGATTGACCTGTCTGGTCTGCAGGTCGACGTGGCACTCCGTCTCTTCCAGACGTACTTCCGCATGCCTGTAAGTACTCACTACTTGCCTTATATACTCACTACCTTGTCGTGCTTAAAGTACTCATTACTTTCTTGTCTGTTAAATGCTCATTACTGTTACATGTTTGTACTTTCCTCCCTCGTAAAGGTTATTTCATCCACTATCAGGTGTATCCCTATCGTTTCAAGTCATTTCAGTCTGCCGAAAACTACTTTAATTTTCACCAGTACTTCATTGTAATCTTCTCTCATCTTCATTCCAGTTTTCACCTTCTGAATGTTATGTTTACATTTCCTCCTGACCCAACCACCTAAAAGATGGTATCACGTATGTGGTCAACACTGGCATGTTTTTAGTTTTAGCCAATGTAAAGTTTGTATTAATTGTGTACAAGCACATTTACATTCATTTTTTTGCATTTGGACTTCTCGTGTACGTGTGTTATAAAATAGTTTCTGGCAGTAACAACTGCGTTGTTGCACACATCTGGAGATGTTGAATATGTTTGTTTGCTGTTTGTCTGTAGGGGGAGGCACAGAAGATTGAGAGACTGATGGAGGTGAGACTGGTCTCTACTTTCTCACAACAACTGTATACTATAAAGTACTATCATGGTCACTCCACTTGGCCATAGTGCACACTTGTTTGGTTGTAATGCACATTCTGTTTGGCTGCATTGTACATTCTACATGGTCGTAACATACAGTCTACATGGTCGTAACATACAGTCTACTTGGTCGTAACATAGAGTCTACATGGTCGTAACATACATTCTACATGATCATAACATACATTCTACATGGTCGTAACATACAGTCTACATGGTCGTAACATATAGTCTACTTGGTCGTAACATACAGTCTACATGGTCGTAACATACATTCTACATGATCGTAACATACATTCTACATGGTGGTAACATAAAGTCTACATGATCGTAACATACATTCTACATGGTCGTAACATACACTAATGTCTAACACAGTCTACATGGTCGTAACATACATTCTACATGATCGTAACATACAGTCTACATGGTCGTAACATACATCTACATGATCGTAACATACAGTCTACATGGTCGTAACATACAGTCTACATGATCGTAACATACAGTCTACATGATCGTAACATACAGTCTACATGATCGTAACATACAGTCTACATGGTCGTAACATACAGTCTACTGGTCGTAACATACAGTCTACATGGTCGTAACATACATCTACATGATCGTAACATACAGTCTACATGATCGTAACATACAGTCTACATGATCGTAACTACAGTACAGTCGTAACATACAGTAACTACATTTGTACATGTTGGTAACATACAGTCTACATGATCATAACATACAGTTTACATGATCGTAACATACAGTCTACATGATCGTAACATACAGTCTACATGGATCGTAACTTACAGTCTACATGATCGTAACATACATAATAATCTGAACATTCTGTGACATGTTTGTGTACATCATTCGTGTAATAATGATTATTGTTATAATACTGATTATTGTTATAATTATGAAGTCTAAGCTAAAACATGACAAACATTGTAGTCTATGATCTTCATCAAAGACATGTCATTCCCAAACTTACTTCTAAAATAAACAACAGTTTTGGTAGATGTTCTCATTGGCTAATATCGTCATGTGACAGGCCTACGCGACGCGCTACGTCGAGTGTAACCCGGAGCAAGCGAAGAAGTTCCAGACACCCAGCAGCATATTCCTACTCGCGTTTGCCATCATCATGCTCAACACAGACCTGCACAACAAGAACATCAAGGCGGAGAGACGCATGAAGCTGCCTGACTTCATCAAGAACCTGCGAGGTAAGGCTGGCCACAAGTCTCCTACGTCTACACCCTGCCGTCACCAAGTCAGTCCAACGACTGCAGTGTCTGTGGCGCAGGGACTAGAGCTTCAAACTCTCGACTAAGAGAACCCGGGTTCGAATCCTGTGTTGTCATGTCAAAGCCTGGGCACGTTTGCTCGCTGTAGATTGCTTCAGTTCATGTAGCTGTATGAATGAGTGCCTGGCTGTAGAGAATGGTGGATATTTGTGTACAAATTGTCTTCGCGCTTTAATTGCAGAGAAGTCTAGATGGTATTTGATTGAACACGTTTACCAACGAGTGAAGTATAAAGTGTCTTCATCAGTCCTGAGGACTGGACACTGAGCTTTACCTTTACCTTTACCTTTACCTGGTGTAATTGTAGACTACAGAAGTAGGTGACCAGTGGAATTTAGTTTCAGATTAGAAATGTGTAGTATTGATGACTTCTGTGTTTGGTTTGTGGATCTGTGAATGGGTGGAAGGTTGTTTATGATACATGCAGTGTTATGTGGTCGTGGTGTTCTCTCTGTGTGGATGTGTGGAACTGTCTTGTCATGTCGTCATCATCATCACATTTTGGTCAGTGTTGTCATATTGTGTTGATGTCATTATGTATTGTGGTCACTGTGTGGTCACAAGATGTTATGATCAGATTACATTATGGTCACAGTGTGGTCACGTCACACTGTGGTTTGGTCACCGCTGTCACTGACCATGTCATGTGGTCGTAGGTCTGGACAACGGTGAAGACATGGACCCGGACCTGCTGACCGGCATCTACACGCGCATCCAGGCGTGTGAGTTCAAGCACGGCACTGACCACGTCACACAGGTCATGAAGGTGGAACAGATGATCGTCGGCAAGTGTCCGGTAAGTGGACTCATCAGTGACCCCTGTCAGGCGGGTCCACTACACTCTTGACCTCACCCTTGGTGTGTCATGTTGCTGTGTTGACATGCAGTGACAGTGAAGTCATTGCATGGCAACATACATGTAATGACACTCCAGTGGACTTCTTTCCGTGCTCGAAATTGTTAAGTGGGTGTGTTCGCTGAACCGTGAATGAACTTGTTAACTTGGGTTCGTTGAAGCATGCAGGAACTTGTTACACTTGTGTGTTCGTTGAGCCGTGAACAGACTTGTCAAACTTGTTGGTTCGTTGAACCACATGTTGAACATCTTACAATTGTCTGTTCGTTGAAGCGTGAATGTGACGTAATCAGATTCTGCTTGTTTCTATATTTGTGATGGTCTTACATGTTCTTATGCAACCTCTGCTAATGCTAGTGACCCAATGATGTAAGCTGGCTCCAAAGAAGAAAGAGTACAAAGGAGAGCCACCAAAATGATACCAAAACTCAGGAATATTAGTTATGAAATGCGTCTAAAAGAATGTGGTTTAACAACACTAGAAACCAGAAGATTGAGAGGAGATCAGATTGAGGTGTTTAAAATAATGAATGGATATGAATATATTGACAGAAATATTTTTTTCACAGTCAAGGAAGAGAGAAGGACTAGAGGACATGGAGTTACATTAGCAAAGAAGCAGTGTAGACTAGATATTAGAAAATTTTCATTTTCACAAAGAACAGTAAACGAATGGAACAGATTATCAGCTGATTGTGTAGGTGCTAGTAGTGTTAATATATTTAAAAATAAAATCGACATATACCTAAGAAGGGCGGGGTATACTTAGATAGATAGGTTGGACTCTCGATAAGCCAAATGGCTTCCTAGTCCACCTGCCATCTAGAGTTGAATCTCTAGGTGGCAATCTTGTTAAATCTTGTTAAATGTTCCTTCAGTGAGTACAAATGTTAAATTACTAGACATACCTTAGTTCATTTAAAACTGCCTTCATCTTGACTGTGAATCCAGTAACTTGTAAAAGTATTAATAACCTTGTTACATAAGTGTATAGACTAGTACTTAATAACAAGAGGGCAACGTACTTATATTGCTGTATGAGGGTTTTCATATTTTTTGTGAATTTCAGCTGGAATTTAAGAAAAATATCAATTACATTGATTTTAGGTGTCTGTTTTTTAGGTGTTTTACAAACAAGGATTATTTTGTTTTACTCACCCGAGCTGGGTAAAACAGCAGACAAGTTATGAATGTTTAAAATATGACATATTCATTAAAGAGCGTTGTCTAAATTGTTACTTGTAACTATAATTTTCCAACGGACAGGGTGGGTCTCTTGCAATGTCCGAACACAGAAGTCAATAAAATATGGAACCCTCATAAAATGATATGCTTAGTATTAGTCTTATCAGATTGGGCAACCAAAACTAATTTCATAGTTTCTCCTATGATTTCTTCGACATTAAATAACATGTTCGGATGAAATAGCTAAGATGTTGTAACTGATAGTAAATAATTGACAAGATCAAAGTGTGTGCCGGTTGAGACAAGTGAAGTGTAGTTGTAGACATCAGTAAAATAATGGCTGCCAGCTGCTGGGGCCACAACCATGTAATGTAGACGTCTGGCGTTTCTCTCTCTGTCTCTGTAAAGACAGTGGGGCAAGTGTTTTCATTTGAGACAACAGCCACATGTCGTGTATCATGTGACATTGTACACATTCATGTCCACTGTTTATATAACACAGGATACGGGGCGTGCTGTAGAATAAATAAGGTGAATTGTCCAAAAACAAGCGAGCAGTGATTAATTGCCCGGGATGTCATTGTCAGAAAACATTAGAAAGTTTCCTTTTTCCCCAAATAAACAAGGGTAGTTTACGTGGGGAGAAGTACTCATAAAAGCTGTTGAAAGTGGCAGATGAGAAATGTTGTGGTGAAGCTGTACCAAACCCAAGTCTGCTAACCCAGTACAGGGTTTGTCATATCATATCACATCAGGTTGCTATTACTCAACCATGGTGGTACATAAAATAACATATTTATTTATTTATTTATAATGTGGTTTTATGGACAGAGACGCATTGTGAAATGTTGAATTTGTTTAAATCTCATATGGGTACTTGTTCTGTCCTGGTATTGATGACAATTTGCAGTGTATAAAGTTTATTTGAAAAGAAGACCAGATGTTAAACACATGAAATCGCTGAACAGGAATAAACCATTCTCATCAGATAATTATGAATGGTGTATTGCTCTGAATTAATATAATTATATTTCAGTTTTATTTTGTCCATCGAATAATATATTGTCAGTGAAGTATTTTTTGAACAAACACAGAAAAATACCATTTAAACTCAAATATTACCCCATTGCAGATTTGTCCGTTAGATTCAACTAGAATGAACCTTGTTTGTAGCACATTTAGTCTGTACCACGTTGCCTCTGTTCACAGCCCCTCGCTCTGCCTCACCGCCGCCTCGTTTGTTACTGTCGCCTCTACGAAGTTCACGACCCCAACAAGCGCGAGAAACTGGGGCTGCATCAGCGAGAAGTGTTCCTCTTCAACGATATTCTCATGGTACGAACCGTTGGACTACACAATACCAGTTAGTGACATATGACATGTCACCAGTTAGTGACACTGAAAAGCCACATTTATTCCAGTATTATTGTAATTTGCAAGTATCATCGTATCATTTAATGATACAGGTCCAGCGTGCTTTGTCGTGTTATCTGTTGATGTCACTGTGTCTAATTACAAGTAATGATGTCACTCGTTAATGACACTAGCAGTGTCACTTGTTGCGGTGACAGCGACCAGTTAGAATTATTGTTGTTTGTGACAGTAGCAACTGTGTCACTGAGTGGTTGTGATAAGTTGTGCCATTATCATTTCATGACATTTATAGCATCAGCGCCATCAGTGAATTGGCAGAAGTCGCAGTTTTGTACAGTATTCTAAAAAAATCTTAATCTTAAAAAAATGTACTGGACTAATCACTAGAAATTATTGCTACAATAAAATATGTATTTCAAATTTTGTAGTTACGTGTGCATGTGACGTAACATCCTTGTTAAACAAACACATGTCGCTGTGTCACCGTTGCTAGCCTAGAGCTTGTGTGTGCAGGTGACAAAGATCTTGAGCAAGAAGAAGGGCATCATCAGCTACAGCTTCAGACAGTCCTTCCCTCTGTGTGGGGTGCAGGTGTACCTCTTTGAGACGCCACGTAAGTGTCTCATCTCTATAGCACACTTCTTTGTGATGTTGTGTTAGTTTACAGTCGGAAACAATCTTGTTTCAGCATGAACATTGTACAGTATTATCTCAAATAGACTGGTTGTCACATATCAGTTGTTGTGACAAATTAATTATTGGTTCTCTACAACAACATATCAACATAGCTGCCTACAATGGATCATGTACAGTTCTTGGTAACAACTCTTAATATAAACCATATATTAGTTTTTCTCAATACTACAAAAAATTATTTTATCTCCCTGCTTTGAAAGCCTCCTGGTGTAACCATGTGAAAGCCGTCGTGGCGCTTTAGAACCTGGTGTGCAAGTGGTAGTTTTTAAGTAGCGCCTGTTAGTGTTGCCTTGGGTTTACTTCTGCTGTAATGGCTGCAGATTACCAGTTCGGGATACGTCTGACAACAAACATCGACAACAAAATTCTTATAACATTCAATGCCCGCAACGAACACGACCGGTGTAAATTCGTCGAAGACATCAAGGAAGCGATAATAGAGGTGGGTCACTTTGGTTTATGATCAAATTATCAAACTAAAATGTAATGGTCGGTTGATCGATTGATTGGCCAGGTTGCTGCCAACCTTCAAGCAATTTTCTGACTGGTTAATTTATGCGTATAATTGCTATGAACGTTGTTTTTTTAATTCCCTATCTGACAGATAGAGATATTGCAAACTAAAATGTTTTCTCTTTTCTGTGACCTACAGAAATATGAAATTACACAAGTTCAAAAATTAAATTTCCGCAAAATCAGACTATAGCAAAGATGTTTCATTTATCTGATATGTTGTTTTATATGTCATTTTAGATATGTAGATTCAGTAAAAAGAGATGCTTGTTTTAGATGAACGAAATGGAAACATTGAGGATCGCTGAAGAGTTGCATCGACAAACCATGTCCCAGCATTCCTTCAATCGTCACAGCAAGGATTCGGGGGTCATTGACATTGATGTGCTGACACCTGGTGACACGACCATCAACCGGCTATCTGCACCCGAATGTCGGGGATTAAAGAAGAACACACTATCAAATTCACTTATAGATCTATCAGAGGGTATGTAGTCCCCAAAGCCCCCTCCTCTCTCTCTCTGTCAGCTGCCTCATCAACAGGGTTATTTTACCTGCTCATAGTTTGGTAGGTTTATTTAGTACCACAATACTCAGCATATTCACCACAATACCACAGCAACCACAATACTTGGCACAGTCACAGCCATCAAAATACTCAGCAGTCACAGCAATATTTAGTACTGTCACAGCAACACTAAGCACACTCGCAATACTTGACATACTCAGCAAAGTCACCACAGTACTTGGCTGTCACAGTAATGCTCAGTACAGTCACAGCAATACTCAGTACAGTCACAGCAATGCTCAGTACAGTCACAGCAATACTCAGTACAGTCACAGCAATGCTCAGTACAGTCACAGCAATACTCAGTACAGTCACAGCAATACTCAGTACAGTCACAACAATACTCAGTACAGTCACAATAATACTCAGTACAGTCACAGCAATACTCAGTACAGTCACAACAATACTCGGCACAGCCACCACAACATGTGACAGTCATCACAACACCACAATGCTGACCACTGTTACCGTAGCCATGGTTATAATATAAAAGAGATCAAATTAACATACTTATGTGAACTGTGCTACAGTGGTGCCACCTGCTGTTTTATATTATAAAGTTAACAGTGGCGCCACCTTGCGTGTACTGTCAGAAACGCTAATAGTACTGCATGATTTGCATACCAGATACTTGGTTGATTTTCTGTAAATATTATTAACTTAACGTGTTACCTGTAACATTTGTCATGAATCTACATGCAAATTACAACCAGTCTGACTTCCAAAGTCGCACAATGTTTCAAGGATATGATTTCAGTCTTGTTGCCATGGATACGTGACTGCTGGCGTGTGTTGCTATGGTGACTGTGCATGTTGCAGGTGGCATGCGGCGGGGTAGCGGGGGCTCCCTCGACAGTGGCATGGCCTCGACAAGCTCCGGCAGCAATGGAAGTCGCGAGATCCCGACCAATGGGAAGCAGCCCACTGGGAAGGGGAGAGAGAGTGGGGAGAGAGGGGATGGGGGGAACTCTTCCCGCTTCAACCTGTTCAGCAAGAAGACAAAGACGTCCAAGACGTCGGTCTCCGGGGTGCCGTCCTGCACGTCCGAGGTGTGACCTCTGCAGAGGTCGTCTGTAGAGGTCAATTGAGGTCACACCGGGTGACAATCATGAACTAGAGGACGTGCAGTGGTGACGTGTCTGGCAATCCAGGGTCATTGCAGTCCCGCTAGCCAGTCGAGACTGCTGATGGACACATAGTGGTCAAGTCTTAGGCCAATTCAGCACGGATGACCGAACGTACTTGTAGTTGAGTCGTGTGTGACTGCGGCGGTTGCGAGGTGGCTGGACCACTTTTGTTTCATCTCCGCGCATGGGCTGGGACAAACGAAGAAGCCGTAGTGTAGATGTAGGACACATGGAGGCAGAAAGCTCTGCCGGCCTTCTGCTTCCATCGCTGATATTACTGTGACATTGTACCGAGGCAGCCCACACCTTACACTGGGACTGTGTGTCTCATTTGGACTGCACATACCAACTACTGCCAATGTGTCATTAGAGTATACACCTCATTGAGAGTATACACCTCATTGAGAGTATACACCTCATTGAGAGTATACACCTCATTGAGAGTATACACCTCATATAGAGTATACAATGTCTTTAACTCATACATCTCATTGAGAGTGTTCTAGATCTCATTGAGAACATTATGCCTCATTGAGTCTGCACGAAATAACGTCACTACAGCATTGTCAGTTCTTGTTTAAAAATTGCATTTAAGAAAACTGGTAAAATTTCCTCCACATTGATAAGTGCATGGTTTGTCGTGCTAAATCAGTATTCACAACGTTACACTGTCCTATGATTATATCATATATCATATATCCGATATAGGAATTTTGACATTACATGTATTAAGAAGGATGTATGGCGTTTATATAAACTCATTTGCTACTGTCTTTACTGGAAGCTAGGATTAAATTAATTCAGCCATGACTTGGTCTATATAGTGTGACCCAGATGTTTAGTGGGCATGTGCGATGGGTGACCATTAGCTACGGTAATGTGAGGGACACTAGTTAGTTTTGAAAATAGACTTGACTGTCGTCATTGCAAGAAATAACTCCTAAATTTTGTACTCAGACTTGAAGGATAAGAGGGTGTAAAGGAGGGTGGAGATTTTTTGAGGTTGTATTCTAACGCAAAAGAACGTTTCCAATAGTCATATTTTTTAATATGAGTGATACGTTTCTAACATGTACTAATCAAATCTTGGTTATTATGATTTATTTACATTTCCTTGAAATAGGCGATTTTCTAAAGGTTGCATTTTATGATAACTTGGTGGAGGTGTGACTACAGAACCCCCCCCCCAGTTACTGGCCTACCCCCCCCCCAATAGTGCCCTGCCTAACCACTAATCCCATAACAATATAAAGGCATTGGCTCAAGAGATTGTAGCCTACTCTGATGATTCAAGCAAAATGTTGTTACATTGCTGATGTGGTATGTTGTAATGAGCTGCTGGTGTAGCTATAATACTGTGCACCTGTCATATACCTGCTGCTTCTGGCTTCCCAGCCAGGTTTGGAGAGTCAAATAGCTGGATCATAGGAACATAGTGTAATCACGGAGTCTCTGTGAATTACTGGCTCTCCTTAATTAGGTGGTATTGCTCTGATGATAACGTGGCATTTAGTGTCGACTGTGACAAATCTTTTGTTGTCATGTTGGCGAAATCAGCAGAATATAAAATTGCTGGACTTGTTCAAAATGTATCAAAATTAACAAAATTGGTCTGGTTGTGTAGACTGTTTATATGAATAAATTTAACTCTTCCAAGATTGTCAGAAAGTGTGCAATCTGGCTAGACTGACTATGCATATTACTTTGAATCTGAACGCCAACAAATTTGATTCATGGCAATATGAATGGTGGAAGGAGGCATAAAAGTGTTAATGAGGAGACAGAAAATGTGCGTTTGTATTACTACACCATTCACATAACTAATTCTACGCAATGGCGACATATTCGAATGTGACTTCACCTGAAAAGGTGCTTCAAGTGGATCACTACATGTTCCATGTGACGCATTTAGATGAATATAATTGTTAGGAATATTGAAAATGTATTACCTGGGATGGTATTTTAGCCCAGTGCTGAAACTTGGGCACTCATGCTGGGGCAGTGACAACTGCCGTGTAACTCGCGATGTGTATATAGGTGATGATTGGTATTTATTTTTACGTTTCACGGCCAGCCACAAACTGCATTTGTGTGTGTCGGAACTGTGTTTGCGTGTGCATGCGCGTGTGTCCGCGTGTATGAATTTGTACAAGTTGACCTGGATGGAGACGTGTGGAAGAGTTTTGCATAAGCCTGAACATTTTGTTCTACTGCAAGTATGCTGTGTTTATTTAGTGTATCTGTGCATGTTTGTCAGGCAGTTGTTTCATAGTTAAGTGTATGTGTCGCAATGCACGTGCACTGAAAACCCATTTTTGGGGGTAAAAGAAAGTGTGAATGCCGCATTTTATGGAACTAAACATGGCCGCCACTCAAGTATAACTTGATGAAAGTATAGCATAATGCATATGTAATGTATATAAATGTATCTACACAAAAGCGGCAAACAAATACTGAAAAGCCTCGCTGAACAGAAATGGTTGTTTTAGGACAACTAGAAGGTAATGAGACAATATGGCGTACGTCATGTGACTTGCGCTTATCTGCAGACATGCATTTGTTGGCAGCGCAAGTCAGCCCAATGGCAGAATGTCCTGTATGTGTTCAGTGTGTGAACGTAGCTGAACATTAGTGAACAATATACACGGTTCATGAATAATAAATGATGTAACTAAATAAAGAATGTGTTTCTTTTTTTTCTCATTTGTTAACGTCCTTTTCTGCAAGGATTATTTTAAAAGTCAACTTTTTAACATAAAATGCATTTTTCAATACTACATGGTACCTTCCAATGTTCCCACTAGGTCAGTTTTTCTCAACTGGATGATTTAGCCCCAACAACTGCCCCCCAGTCATGTTTGCCCCCCCCCCCCATCATGGGCTTTAATCTCCATGACCCTCACCATTCACACAGGAATTTTCTTTTCTTTAATTGTTTAAGAACATCTTCACATGCTGTGGCTGATTGCGTCAGTACCAGTTCTCTACCCCTGGCACACCCCTTTCTAAAGGGATGTCTGATTGCCTGTTAACATCAACCAATGAAACCGCCTACAAGGTCAATTATTATATTATTTTGGGTGATATCAGCCACAAGCTTCTTATATTACATGGTGTTTAGGGCGTGAATGGGTTATTATAATGAGTCAATATTATTGGGATTCCACCAGTCATCTATCCATCTTGAAATTGGGGCGGGTATTTGCGCTGTTCCCACGGCTGGCACAGTAGCAACTGGAAAAGTCAGTGGCTATAGTTGCATACTTCCATTCCCCACACTCCCCAACTTTACAGAGACAATCAGCAGGGGTGGTTTTGACCCCGTGCTTGCAAGGATGTTGAAGAGGAACTTGAATATATTCCTGTTTTATGACATTTGTATAGGGCTATCTCACGGAGTCTGGTTAATCGAGGCTGTCCTTTTCCGAGTTGACCAAACCTTGTTTTATTAAGATATTTATTATGTAGATATATGAAATGTTCTGCTCCTGTTGGACGCATCATTTATATTATCTGATACACAAAAAAAGACAACGAAAATATAATCTTTTGTTTTTCTTTGTTCTGGTATTTTGTGTACGCAGATTTATAGTGTTGTACATTTTTGTTACTTCGATCGGTTTGCCGCGGTAGTGTCTCGTGATTGGGCGAGGGTATCGGCATGCGGTTTCCAAAACTACCTGTGTTTACGTGTTATCCTCTGTCTATCTTGTGCTGTCCATTAGTTTACGACATATAATAATTACTACATACTCGTAAAATGTTATTACCAAGTAAGATCGAGATATTGACTATAATAAGAAATAAACGAGGTTAAACTAGCATATATATTTTTGAACAGATCGAAAAACGTGTTGATAACATGAACCATAAATTATTTTGATCATCCTCGTTGCCATGTGTGTTACTGTCGCATTGATCAATAGTAACAAAATTGCCCATTGTACATATGCAGGCAGCGGAATGGTAAATTAATGGGTTACAGGTTGATACTGCAATTGTTTGTCGTTTGCGCGATTAATTTTAGCTTACCATTGCACAATATGTGAAACAATTGTATAGCGTTTGGGAAAATGTTGGTGTATGTGAGATAAAATATTGTTTCCTAGGTGTTTTTAATGTATATCTCAGAATGCAATGCTCTTTAGCAATAGTAATTAATGCATTGTGGGATGCCAAAAAAGTAGTTGAAAGTATTGGGCTTGACAAATCTTGAAACTGCAGTTCACGTATGTTCAAAAAATCGTCCAACTGCACTTACGTGAGGCAAAACACCGGGAATTGTTGTCGTGATGATATGCTATTAGAAACCGGAGCCTTTAAACGTACTAAGCAGTTCAGACAGGCATTTTTGTATCACGTGACCAAAACGATACGCCATTTGGAGACAAACAGAAACATAAAACATTTTAATGTTATACATTGTTGAATTTCTATATGTGCATTTGGGTGTTTTAAAAACAATATTGGAAAAAGTATCGTACATATAGGGAAAATACGTTAACAAACTAAGCACTACATCTTGTTTCGGGTGTTAAATTAAAGCTACTGAGCGATAATAGGTACAATATATCGTATTTTATATTAACTTCTGCGACGTTATAGAAATGCATAATCACAGTAACATATATAAATGTGCCGTTTGAAGGCTGCCTTGAAGTCGCAATCACCATCTTTGAGTTTGGGCAAACAATCATGGCGAGTTTCTTTGTGAAACAGGACGCCACAGAGACTGGTGTGGAAAGGAAGGCAAAATACTGTCTTAGTCTTAGATATGGAGCCTGTCAAGACAAGATTTGTATTAATTTTGGTTTTGCGTTGGCTCAAGCTTGAGCAGGAAGGAAAGATGGGCTGTGAATGCGGCGAGTCGGTTATTGTTGGGACAGCTAGTGTGGCTGTCAATCCGCTTGGTGACAGCAGTGACACCGGTGTGTCAGTGAGTTGACAGCTGTGACACAGGACTTAGTCATGATCCCACCAGGGGGAGGCGTTGTCCTGCAATGTCCAGGGCTTTATGCAGGACCAAACTATTGCTAGTCACACATGTTTTGGTGGACACATGGATGCACCTGCATGGATGTTAACTGTTAAGCCCAGCTTACAAACTTTAAAATGTGTTTGGTGACCTGGACTACAAACACACACGTGACACCATTTACACTCATTTCGTTGGCATAACTGAAAATATCTGGTTTTGGAACATCTTTTTTGCTGCTTAATTTTTTACCGGTCCACCACCCGTCTACTACCAGTCCACCCATGGATATTTTTACTCTTCCCGGTTTTTACCCATCCAAATGAAGGGTCCCTGCATAAAGCTATGGCAGTGTCTAGTGCAGGAAGCTGCATTGCTAGAAGGGAAACTATTATTATTACATACAGCAGACAACTTGAATGGACTGCTACACCTGGTGGAGGGCGTGCAGTGCATCAAAGATGGTGAGTTGGGGGTGATTGTTGCCAGTCTTGGGCCTGAGGTTGTGTCCATCCAGGCAGTGGACAGGATGTTGACAGTTCAGGAGATGGCTGTAGTCGATCCTGGTCATCTCACCGACACTGGATACGTTGAAGATCTCGATCGAGCAGGTGATAGTAGAGAATGGTGGCAAACAGGGTTGGGTCGAAATAAACATTTTGAGATCAAAACAAATACAACTTGTCCACATCAAATACATATACTTTGCTTTTTCAGAATTCAATTCAAATAAAATATCAAATTTACAATTCAGTTACATAGTCTGAAACTGAATGGTGCCAACTGCCAAGTGCAAATTGCTTCAGACAGAGGGCATGTCATGAGCAAGGAGGGGGTGAAAAAGTTTACGTATTCGTGACTGGCCAACACCGACAACCCAGGCTGAGTTCCTTTCTGGGCCTGGCATCACTACCGCCAGTCTGTGGCATCACTACCGCCAGTCTGTGGCATCACTACCCCCAGTCTGTGGCATCACTACCGCCAGTCTGTGGCATCACTACCGCCAGTCTGTGGCATCACTACCGCCAGTCTGTGGCATCACTACTGACAGTCTGTGGCATCACTACCGCCAGTCTGTGGCATCACTACCGCCAGTCTGTGGCATCACTACTGACAGTCTGTGGCATCACTACCGCCAGTCTGTGGCATCACTACCGCCAGTCTGTGGCAAATTGTGCCAAGGTAGCTGCACCCTTACATGTACTCACAGGCAAGGAAGATGTGAAAGGGCGAAAGGCAACAAAGGTCTTGGATTGGTCTGAGGAGACTGCTGCTGCATTTACCTCCTTGAAGCAGGCCCCGTGTAGCACCTCAGTTCTGACCTATCCTTGCCGTGATTACACGGTTTATGTTAGTGGTGTAGACATTTGTGGCGTGCTTCAACGCTAAATATGGTTTTGTGCTATTCAAATATGACATTTGACTGCTCTGTGTTGTGTTATTGTTGAATGATAAATAAACAAAAGTCAAATGTTGTGTACAACCTTTGGATAATTATATAAGCAGCTGCTTATATAATTATCCAATTCATCCTGGTGACTGGTGAATATGATATAATGAACATATCTACACTGAAAATATTGATAAGAGTCCTTACTTACAATACTCATATACATCACATTGAAGAACAAAACATAATTTTACAAGACACTGAAATGTTAACTTGTCTCTACAGAAATATTTGGAATATTAGCATTGCTGCACAAACATAGTGTCTTGGCACATTCATAGTGTCTTGGCACAGCCATAGTGTCTTGGCACAGGCAGCCAGTAGCCAGTTATTTGTAGGTTGGTCTGAAATGCTAATGAACTCGTAATCTAAGTAACCGGATCAAAATTTGAATTAGAAAGACAAATATAATGTTTTAGTCGTAATACGTATTATTATAAATCTTATTCCACAAAAGGTTTGTTTTATTTTATGTGAGGGCCAGGCAGAAATATGGTTAATTTGAGTGATAAAACTAAACAATTGAATAAAGATTGCTCTCATGTTAATGACATTTTATTATTAACTGGAGTGTCGTTGACTGTTATACAAGTTAGACGTAAAGAGACTACAGGTCAAAAACTACAGGTTCTTGATGACATGTAACCAGTGGATACGTGTAACATTAATTGCTTGTTAATGTTATTAGATTAGTGTGTATGAATTCTCAGAACTATTAGTGTGTGGCTCCTCAGAAGTATCCGTGCTTGATTCTCTGACACGAAATGACTAGTTATATAACCATTCACTGCTACGTAGCATTACATGATTGAAAAAGATTGTCCGAGATGAAAAGGTTTGTCGTTTGAATAGATCCAGACTGTCCACTGGCGGCACACTTTGTGACTTGTCGTGACTTGTAAAAACAACCAACTCTGCCAGAGTCTTATACCTGTACAGAGAGATCACTGGCAGTGACTAGATTGCCTGTATAGTCCTGTCTAATTTCTAGAATTGTAAGGGACAAATGGTAATTTGAAGGTAACTTTTTAAACGTGATCATTGATGGTTTGTTATTCGTATTTTCACATCACACGTTACATACAGAGCATTGATTACAGAACAGAGGAATAGGCCAGGGTAGGGAAGAGAGGTAGAGAGATGGGTGGAGCGAGGCAGGGTCATGATAGAGGGGGGCTAGGCAGGGAGAGAGACCGTGGGAGGAAGTGGGAAGGAGAGGGTTGGGTGGGAGGGAGGGAGGTAACAGAAGGTGGAGAGAGAATGGAGGGAGAGAAAGGACAGGAGGGGAGAGAGGGAGAATGGGAGGATGAGCAAGGGAGGGAAAGGACAGGAGAGACTGGGAACAAGAGTGGAATGGAGAAATAAAGAGCAGAAGGGGGAGAGAGTGGGAAGGAGGAAGAGAAAGGAGAGACAGAATGGGGAGGAGTTTGACTGACGTGTGGAGAATGAGAGAGGAAAACAGAGAAAGAATGGGAAGAAAGGAGGGAGAGAGAAAGGGAGAATGACTAAGAGTCGAACAGGAGGGAGGGAAGGAGGGAATGGGAAGGAGAGAATTGGAATGGAGGGACAGAGATAATGGAAGGCTGTGAGAGAGCTAGAAGGAGAGAAAGGGCAGTAGGGGAGAGTGGGAAGGAGGGAGGGAGAGGGTGGTAGGAAGGGGGAGAGAATTTGAGGGAGAGTAAGTGGGAGGTTGTGAGAGTGATGGAAAGGGCAGTAGGGAGGCAGAGAGAGATACAGTGAGCAATATGGAGAAGGCAGGAGAGTCCAGGAAGGAGAGAAAGTTTGAGATAGAGAGGAGGGAGAGAGCATGGGGGAAGAGTGACAGAGGGGAGGTGAGAGACAGAAATAAACACTTATATGGAGGGAGGCAGGGAGGCAGGGAGGCAGGGAGGCAGGGAGGCAGGGAGGGAACGATCACATGGATGGACGGATAGACTTAATAAGAGAGCACAAGAGAGAGAATTGAAGGAGTGGGTGAGTGAGTGAGTGAGTGAGTGAGTGAGTGAGTGAGTGAGTGAGTGAGTGAGTGAGGAGAGGAGATGAGTTTTAGAAGAGGAGAGAATGAGTGGGTGGCAGAGGGTGGAGTGAGTGGGAAAAGTGGTGAGTGAGTGAGAGAGTGAGAGAGTGCATGGATGGGTGGGTGGGTGGGTAGGCGGACGGAGGGAGCGAGTGAGTGAGTGGGTGAGTGAGTAGTGACTGAGTGACTGAGTAGTGGGAGTGGGGGTGGGTGAGTGAGGTGGAGTGAGTGAGTGAGTGAGTGAGTGAGTGAGTGAGTGAGTGAGTCAGACAGACAGACAGACAGACAGACAGATTGACAGACAGACAGACAGACAGACAGAAGGAGACTGAGTTTTGTAGGAGAGAAATAGAGGGAAGATGTTTGCTAGATGGGTGGAGATATCGGGAACGAGTGTGTCTGTCTATCTGTATGTCTGTCTGTGTCTGTCTACCACTCTCTGTGTGTGTACGTATGCACATGCATACATACGTGCATGTTAACGCGCCTTAATATCGTTGTGGCAATAAGGAAAAGACGGAACAGGAGGGGAAGGAGTGAGAGGGAGGGAGTGAAAGTGGGAGAGAGTGGGAGGGAGGGTGGGCGAGTGCTGGATGGAGGGAGAGAATCAGGGAGGAGTTTGAGAGACATGTGGTGAGAGAGAGAGAGAGAGAGCGACAGGGAGAGGAGAAGGAGAATAGTCTACTTTGACCCACGTGTGACAGAATATACATAAAGTATTACATAAATATGTCTAAATATGCACATAAAAGATGCACGTTACCGGGCCGGGAGACTCCTCTAGAATTTCTGTTAGCAATCACTATCCCTTTTGATAAAATTAGAGTCATTGTGAAACAAATACGCTATTCTAGTGAGGAAAAACAAGCATATTGTTTATACGTAGATATGACATTTGATCTTCAAACATTCCTGTCATGTCTGTATGGATGCAAGTGCATGTGTGTTTGCGTGCAATATGCGCCTTCATGAGTACATTAACTGACTAATAAATGAGGTAGATTATATTTAAGACATTTCTTTGCAAATCCGTGTTTGACTCTGTAGGTATATATTTTATGTTTAATACATTTGTCATGACCATGTACATTAAAGGGAGGACGGATGGATGAAGGGAGGGGGAGAGGGAGGGAGGGAGCATTTGACTGTTAGGTGGGGTAAGAGAGACAGACAAACAGGGACAGACACAAAGAGGGAAAAAAGGATTCATCAGGAGGGAGAGAAGTAGGGAGGAGGGGAAGGAGGGAGATAGAGGAATGGGGGAGGAGTTTGTGGTGTGAAAAAAGTTGAACAGTGCACGCAGCTTCTAGAACTCTCCAGTGCAGCAATATCAGATAATTACAGAGAACCACAATGGAGGGGAAGATGGGAAGGGAATACACTTGAGGGAGGTAGGGGAAGACAGGGAGGCACATACACATGGGGGAGGGGAAGATGGAAGGCACATACACTTTGGGGGAGGGGGGAAGATGGGAAGGCACATACATTTTGGGGAAGGGAGGGGAAGATGGGAAGGCACACTTGGAGGAGAGAGGGGAAATGGGAAGGCACATACATTTTGGGGAAGGAAGGGGAAGATGGGAAGGCACACTTGGAGGAGAGAGGGGAAATGGGAAGGCACACACTTGGTGTAAGAGAGGGGAAGACGGGAAGGCACATACACTTTGGGGAAGGGAGGGAAAGATGTGATGGCACATACACTTCTGGAGAAGGGGGAGATGGGAAGGCACATACAATTGGGGGAGAGAGAGGAAGTTGGGAAGACACGTACACTTGGGGAGAAGGGAGGGTAATGTGGGAAGGTACATACACATGGGGGAAGGGAGAGGAAGATGGGGAGGCACATACACTTGGGGGAAGAGGAGAAAATAGCTGCAAACAGGGTCATAGTCTCTGACCAGCAAACAAACAGGCGTAAGAACATAAATCTTCTTACCATTTCTGATGTAAAAAGATTGCTCTCATGTTACAGTTACTGACATTTTGTTCCTAACTGGAGTCTGCTTGACTCTTATACCAGTTAGTAGCACAGGTTTTAAATGACTGCAGAGTCTAAAACCATGGCTGTGTTCTTCATGACATGTAATCAGTGAACATGTAACATTTATTGCTTGTTATTAGTGTGTGTGCATTCTCAGAGGTATCCGTGGCCTACTGTTTGTGTGCTTGAGTATCTCGTATGAAATTACCAGATTGTCTGGGATCCAGACCAACCTGTTTACTTGCTGCACATGTGTGTCTGACTTGGTGAAACAACCAACTCTGCCACAGTGTCTTATACCTGTACAGAAAGATCACTGGCAGTGACTAGACTGCCTGTAGGGTGATGATGGGGGGGGCAGGAAATGATGGAGACAGAAGGGGTTGGATAGAGCGGTGGTCGCGCGGTAGAGCGCCGGACTGTCAATCGAGGGGACGGTGGTTCAATCCCACCTACCGCCGTTTCGAAACTTAGGCAATTTCTTCACCCCACATTTGCCTGTGTCTTTCGGAAGAGACACTAAAAGCCGGTGGTCCCTTCTATCTGGTGTCTATGCCAGGGGAAGTAAAAGATCCCACACAGGGGGTAAATGTGTAACCTGTAGTGGACTCACAAATTCTACAGAAAACAACTCCTGCGTTAGCCCAAGTTTGGGCTGTTTGGAGGTAATCACCTAAGACCTGAGTGAGTGAGTGAGTGAGTGAGTGAGTGAGTGAGTGAGTGAGTGAGTGAGTGAGTGAGTGAGTGGGTGGGTGGGTGAGTGAGTGAGTGAGTGGGTGAGTGGGTGAGTGGGTGAGTGAGTGAGAGATACAGACAAACAGAGAGACATACAGAGAGGCAGACAGACAGATGACAGATTGACAGACAGACGGAGGGAGACAGAGTTTTGTAGATAGGAGGAGAGAAATAGAGGGAAGGTGTTTGCTAGACGAGTGGAGATATCGGGAACGAGTCTGTCTGTGTATCTGTGTCTGTCTGTGTTTGTCTACCACTCTGTGTGTGTGTGTGTGTGTGTGTGTGTGTGTGTGTGTGTGTGTGTGTGTGTGTGTGTGTGTGTGTGTGTGTGTGTGTGTGTGTGTGTGTGTGTGTGTGTGTGTACGTATGCACATGCATACATACGTGCATGCAAGCATGTGAACGCGTCTCAATGTCATTGTGGCAATAAAGTACAAAACAGCTTAATGTTTTTTTTCAAAGCATGAACTTCACCTAGATCTATTGAGAGAGGAATTAATGCGGCTAATAGACATGAGGGGGTCCAGCCGTCCTACCTACGTCTCGGTGCTGGCAAACTTACAATCTGATCAACTACAAACATTATGAGTTGTAATTAAATCCATGCATGCTTCCACTGTGATCACTGTCGTGTGCACTGGAAGCTATGCAATTTGTTATGAAGCCATTATTTGTATTGTCAAAGTTTCAGGACAACGGGCGACCCTGCATGGTTGTCATTGACCCACTACAAGAACATAAAACGTGTCTGGTCTGAGACATGGGCCAGTGTGTCCCGAGTCATGATCACAGCAAAGTTAATCTGCTGAGATAAGGTGAACAGTTACTTTGAGATCATAATTGTGTTTTTTTATTAAAGGAACCAGTGCCTAGTTTAACAAGTATAGGCTTGTAGTGTGTAGGAATATTCCACCGCAGCAGTGGTCTCACAGCCACACTCAGTGAGAGAATTACGAGATCATTATTGAGCCGGATCATCCCAGATGTCGCCACGGTACACATATTTCAGCTTTTAATTCGTTAGTGGCGATGACCACTATCAGTTGGTTGGTTATTATTAGGGACCATTTATGGTTCACTTCACGAGAAACATATCGCTTACCCCATGGGTAGTTACAAGGCGTGTGTCTGAGGGTGACTCATCCTGGAGCGCCAGGTTCAGTGCTGCTGATTGTGTCCGTCCCAACCATCAGTACCCCTGGCAGATTCCTATGCAAAACTTGTCTTTTAAGTTCAGCCAATGAAATCACTCATAAGAAGTGTGGTCAGCCTTGATCATGTTAAATGCAGTGTTTGAGATGTAGAAGCAAATATTTGAATACACACAAAAAATCGTTCAGCAGCTTATGTAAGTGGCCAGAGACGTCGTTAAAATGGAATTCCAAGAAATTGTCTATCCATCTTCAAATTGAGACAGGTATTTGCATCGTTCCCACAGACAAGACAGTCACGACTGGAGAAATCAGAAAAGTTGTTAGACATCCGTACTTCGTATAGGGGATTCACCAGGAGTAGTTTCCATGGCAAACAGTCTGGCTTGCGAGGATTGGGTGACCAGATACCTCCAGCTGCTCCCCCAGAGGCTCGACAAAGACTTACACGGACATTGTAACTAAATAAATATTGTTCGGACTGAGCCAGAGCTACATCACCACTGTGTTCATAACATCAGAAGTTGGAGGGAGGGTTGATTGGTGTGGAATATTTTTACAGTGATATTCAATGTCTTTCCCATGCACCAAATATTCCCACCTGATTCCACCCACTTGAGAATCACCTACAATGGGACCGTTTTGCTATGCTGGGTAATAGTTTTGCCAGTCACAAATGTTGTGGTATTTTGTGGCATATTGACTCAACAGCCAGTTGAAATACGTATTTATGATCTGAAATAATCTATACGCATTTTCAAGACAACTGACAATATTTATGATTTGTGCTTTTTGCTCCTTATTTTTGTGACATCCAGTGACATTTCTACCCACCCAAAAATGTTTTACCCGTCCAAATGATGGGTGGACAGGTCTCTACATAAAGTCGTGGACCCACCTATCACTTGCTGTACTGTTGGTGTGTGAGATTTCATACGTATGTTTTTGTCCAAATTTCAACAAAGAGTTTATCATTATTTTGAATATGTATCGTGGAATGGTTAAAAACAAGTATGGCCAATGAGGTGTGGGCCTACTGCCTAATATAAAATGGTGGCCAATGTGTCAAAGAAGGCAAATGAAAAAGCTGGAAACACGGTTAATTATTCATCACAGTTGGGATTGTGTGTCTGTGTGTTCATGCTTGATCGCACGTGTTTTGTTGCTGGACTAGAAGAGTGACACTTACTAGACACCAAGTCTTACACAAGAAGACAGGTCTAGGCAGGAAGATCTTTCCTGGTCTTGGTGAACCTGATTTACTCACAAGTTGCTGTTTAGTGCGTGTCACTTGTAAGTTGCTGTGTCGTCTGATTTATTCACAATTTGTTGTCATGTGTGATTTTTAAGAGTCGCAAGTTGCTGTTATGTGTGATTTACTCACAGTTTTTTGTTATATGTGATTTTTAATAGTCGCAAGTTGCTGTTATGTGTGATTTACTCAATTTTTTTATATGTGATTTTTAATACTTACAAGTTGTTGTCATGCATGATTTTTAATACTAACAATTTGTTGTTATGTGTGATTTTTAATACTCACAAATTGTTGTTATGTGTGATTTTTAATACTCACAAATTGTTGTTATGTGTGATTTTTAATACTCACAAATTGTTGTTATGTGTGATTTTTAATACTCACAAATTGTTGTTATGTGTGATTTTTAATACTCACAAATTGTTGTTATGTGTGATTTTTAATACTCACAAATTGTTGTTATGTGTGATTTTTAATACTCACAAATTGTTGTTATGTGTGATTTACTCACAAGTTGTTGTCATGTGTGATTTTTAATACTTACAAATTGTTGTTATGTGTGATTTTTAATACTCACAAATTGTTGTTATGTGTGATTTACTCACAAGTTGTTGTCATGTGTGATTTTTAATACTCACAATTTGTTGTCATATGTGATTTACTCACATGTTGATATCATGCTTGTTTCTCTCAAAAAATTGTTTGTGATGTGTGATTTAATGATTACTCACATGTTGCAGTCATGAATGATTTACTCACAAGTTTCTTGTCATGTGTCGTTCACTTATAAGTTGTTGTTAGATATGATTTATTTGTAAGTTGCTGTTAAATGTGACTCACCTTAAATTATTGATAACTGTGATCCACTCAGCTGGATATATGTTGTTATTAAATGTAGTTGATTCGTAAGTTGCTGTATGCAGTAGTTAGTTGGTACACCACTGGCCAAAACTGGCTGGTGTTAAATTCAAATAGATTTCTGGGGCAAAAAGTGCAAATGTTAATGACATGTGTATGATTAGATGCAGTATTATTAATTGTATTTCTGTGTTGTTTTTTGTATAAAAAGCAACTTCTAAGTATATTATTCTATAACAAGCTTCTTCAAAGTGTGTAATAATATAAAAGTAAAGTAATATAAAACCACTTCTTGCAAATGTAATGCTATGTTGATTTAACAATTGTCAAATGGTTTCAGTTAAAACAAAATTAAATGTGACTTATTTTTATATATTCATCTGTTTGTTTGCTTGTTATAAAATGGGGAATTTTTGTCCTTTTTGCATATCATGATAACCGGAATATTACGTCGAAGACAATCTTCAACATCAAGCAATGGGTAAGTGGTAATCACTAACCAGTAAAACAATAAGTTGTCACTGTGTTATATGACAAGGAACCAGTTGCTTATTGTTTCATGCACCCATTGGTGAGCTAGTGGGAATAACTTCCAAGAGCCACCGTTTACTTCCAATTGTTCTGTTTCTGTGACTGATGCAAGTCTGTGAAGGTGGAAGAAATAATTTAACTGAACTTTGGGAAATATATTCACTGAACTGAATGACACATAGTGTGAGAAAACATGTGTTTTATGAGAATAATTTGTCGAGCAGTGTTTAGTAGATCAGACCTTCAAAGTATCAAACCAATTGTGAATCTTCTTGTTGTCTTGTTGACGTCTGGATAAGTTTGTTCACCCATCACTGTGTCAGCACTAAGATGTGTACCTGGATGTAGATAACACACCTGACAGGTGTTTCAGCAGATAAAGTGTATAACATTATAACCCTCTGAAGCACCATGTATGAGAACTTACCTACCTGACGTATGTGAAATTGTGAACTTTAGCCTTGATATGATGTCTTGGTGTTGTTACTTTGGCAGCTTCAAGTCGCAGCAATGAAGAACAGCAAGCAGCTGTCCCTAGTGATGAAGACATAGGTAAGACAATGTTTCATAGACTACAACAGTCTAGTGTAGCCAATAGGTTCATGTGAATGTGGTAATGTAAGTCTATGATGTGATTTTGTATGTGTATGTTATGCAGTCAAAAAGATCTGCTCAAAGGTCATATTATGTGAGAAAATAAATTTACCCATCAGCATGTAAACTGCTTCTGGATTATGATAATTTTATACGTTGTTCTGTGAATGTTTGCCACATTATAAATTGCCTGTTAAGTGTACATGTAGTTACAAAATGTGGTGTCGTTTTCATATTGGCTGACTGCTTGGGTCAGATGTACCTTCAGTAAATTGACCCAAGTTCCCACATTTGTTTGATATACAAGTGTAGACATTAATGTAGCCAATTTAGAACAAATTACACATGTATTATCAGGTTAAATGGTGTATGAAACTAAATACATTGTATTGTAGTGTAAAAATTGCATTTTTTCGAAAGCACTGCATTTGTATGTTTGTTTATTTCCTTATATTAGCATCTTGTTTACAGTTGGCTAAAAGTTTAAGAAAACACTGCAATAAAGACTAACCTTAGTATTTATATTTTCTAGATGACTTTGATGTTATTTCCTGATAGCATCATTTTAATTGTGAAGTTTGATACTAAGGTCATTGAAAATGTTAAGCATGACTGTGGCTATATGACATACTACACTGCAGTGCTATAAGATGTTGTCATTTCTCTCCTGTAGATGTGCTGGGTGACAGGAGCCTGGACCGAATTGCCGTGTGTCTCGGCAACGTTTATTTTCGTCTTGGGCTATTACTTAACTTGGCGCGGCCCTTCATTGACCAACTTGAACTGAAGTTCCCGAAAGACCTCTATCGCCTCAACTTCGAGGTTCTTGTGAGGTGGCGTGATGACAACCGTCACTGACCCAACATGGTCAACAGTCTTATCGAGGTCCTGCAGATGTTGGGCAAAAACGACGTTGTCGAGATCGTTCGAGATGGTGAGTGTGTTATTTTGTTTACATTTTTATATGCTTACTTCAATCATACATATATGGCATTCAGTTTTACTAATTGGTCTAGTTATAAAACAAAAAAGGCTAAATAGTATTTCACTAGTACCCCACGAGGTACCTTAAGTTAGGACTGTTTGAGTAAGTGCTCAAAACTATTTCTTTTTGAGATGTTCCTTAAACTGTTGCAGAGTTTCAATTTTGGCTCTTTATATTTTTGCACTTAAAAGTCCACCACAGAAAATGTCCAGAGGTGAGGCGTAATGTTAATAAAAGTTGTTGAAAAGATGTGGATTGAATAAGTGTTGAATTAGATTAGAGAGTCATTAACATACTGTATTAGGAGTTTATTAGTGTAAGGTTATTGGTGAGTATAATAGATCTGATGCGTGCTATTTTGACATACATATTGCAATGTCATCACATCAGAGTCCATGGTCCATGGGTGACATCAGGATATTAGTGAGTATAAAATGTCTTGTTAATGTCATCTGAAGTCATTCAGAGTTCATGGTCCATGAGTGACATGAGATTATTAGTGAATGTCTTGTTAATGTCATCTCAAGTCATTCAGGGTCCATGGGTGACATGAGATTATTAGTGACATGTCTTGCTAATGTCGTCTCAAGTCATTCAGGGTCCATGGGTGACAAAATTTTTATTTTAGTCACAGGGTCCTGGTCATGGGTGATGAGATTTTAGTGAGGATGCGTCCAAGCATATATGTCCATAGTATTATACATGTCTTGTAATGTCGTCTCAAGTCATTCAGTATGGCCTAGAAATGACATGTCTTGTTAATGTCGTCTCAAGTCATTCAGGGTCCATGGTCCATGGGTGACATGAGATTATTAGTGACATGTCTTGTTAATGGTCCATGGCATTCAGTATGTATGTTGGAATGTGACGAGTCTTGTATCAATTAGGGGGTGCCATGCAAGGAAACTATGTACACAAATATGCATTACAATAAGTATCATAATTATTTCAAAGAGGAAATTATTGATTAAGGATATATGAACATTTGTCCATGTTAGTTAGGTTTATTGGAGCATGTCTTGTTAAAATAAATAGGCATCCATGTGGCATTCCCACATATTGTACTTTTTAGAAAATAGGATTGAAAACGATTAACTACATTGTTTACTTTTCTTCTCGTGATGTTTCGTCTCATTATCACTGATTGTCATCAGGCAACTACCACTAGATGGCAGCAGGAGTACTATGTAGCACTGCCACCGAAGGGTGACCTGGCCACAGTCTGGTAGACCATCTTCCGGAGTTTATCGTTGGCACGTGTACATTGTCGCCATCTAGCAGTAGTAATCTGAGAAAGTTCGCTGATAGAGAAACAAACTTTTACAAGAAAAACAGTGAACTGATCGTGCAAAGAATAACAGTTTGAACCACCCTGTCTGTGAACCTCTAATGTGAACTGTCTATACTCATGTGAATGTTTTATGTATTACAGAGGTGATCACCCAGCTAAAGGAGGACAAACGAACTTGTCGAGGTACTCTTTCATTTATACCTTCTTAAATTTAGCAGTCTGTGTAATATACTAATTTGTAATATGTCTTACTCAGCTAAAACTAGGATGTTGGCCGTAGGGTGTAGATTACATATTTATGTGAAACAATATGATTATAGTTCACAGAATCATTGTATAGAAAACCTGTGTTTGCATATATAATATATTTTGAGCAGTGTAGTTATTTAATATGGTGTAATTATTACCATACGTTATAAATTGGGATATATACACAGAAAGTGTGCTTAAACATATTACATCTATCACATCCTAAACAATTTACAGTGCTGTGTCAGATATGACAAAATTAAGTTCACAAGCATGCTGTGTGTTACCATAACCCGGTAGAAATATAATCCTGAAAAAAAGAATTTAATAACATAATGGATCATATATTTCAGTAGAATAAACTTAATGGATATTGTTTGTTTGGCATTTATAGAAGATTTCAAAAGATACTACTGTTTGTATTAATAATAAAATTAAAACATGTCCTTGTTCCACGTTGATGAAAAGTCAATCCTGACATAAGCATTGTCTATATTTCAGAGAGGGGTCTACGCGAACAACAGCAGAGGAAGGCCGCTGAAGGTGAGGCTTCGTTTTTAGTTTCGCTGATTTAACAGACTTTATATAATTTGCAAGAAAAGGCAAAGCTATATGGGTCAAGATCTTTCTTGAGCCTGGCACTGATGTGGTCAGTGCCATTTTTATATTATAAGAATAGTCAGTAGATTAAACATCAAAAGATCAGCAGCCTATATCTTGCCTAAATTTGTGTGTGTTGAAAATTGTCCCAAGCCAATAGTATCGAGATCAATTACATTCCAGAATTATCATGACATCTCTTCTGTAAATACATGGCATAGAGTGACAAGTACCACCCACAATTGGGGCACTCAACCAGCAAATACTGAGAGTACACTTACATGCTAGAGGGTGGGGTCAGACCAGCACTGCTCAGTGGGTGTTTCTGGCCCCACTGCGAGATGGCCACCACAAGACTGCTGGTGGACAGCTGACGTCAACCACAACTGACATCCTTGCAGCACCCAAGGCTGTCACTGAGATGGTCTGATGCCAGTGCCAAGGAGACTGTTCATCACTGAGGTGTTCCTGCAGATGACAGGACTTGCAATGTCCAGACCTCTGCTTGTGTAGCAAACAGTGTCAGAAGACAATGAGTCACACTTTGAAAATAATTGTGTATCCATTGACAGTAATGATGACTATTTTGCAGTATACCGGGTAACAACAGTAGTATACAAACCAGACATATATGTGAAATACACACAGCTGTGTAATGGTGGTGTTATAATGGCAGTTAATAAATGAAAATGCAGGCACATACTTGTTTCCAATGTATACATGTTTATATGCTGTGTTACATGTATTTTATTCTGTCATAACATGTACAATTGTCACAAACTAATAATTCCATTATTCTTATGTGACTGTAATTCATCCTATTTGATTGATTCCTTGTCCCCAAGTTTAGCCAACACCTTAAAAAGACTGACATGGATTAGCAGCTGAAGTATTGAGAAATACAAGTTTTCAAAGTTCACCATTAAAAAATCCAAGCTGGCCCCCAAATATAACTTTACAAATGTAAGTGATTTGTGTTTCTATAGCTTATGAAAACTGTTTGTACTTCTTGCAAATTCAGTGTGTGAGTTTCGTACACCCATGTGGGTGACTCCTTCAAATGTACACACCGATTTAAAGTCTTGGCTGAAATAGGATCATTGTTAAGAAGTGCATTGGTGGTAATCTAGTTCAATTAATGGAGGTGACAATCAACATCTGAAACAGTACCAACTTTAAGTAAACAATAGTATTAATTTTGGATATGCAGAATATTAATTGTTTAATATTTGCAGTCATGGACAATTGGGAAATGACAGATTGGGCAGTTGATGTCTAGAGGCCATAGAAGGTTAAGTGAAGTTATTGGAAGTTGATCAAATGTGGAATCTGACATGGGCATTGTATTTATTTCAGACAAAGTTCGTCAGCTGGAAGAGACAATCAAGCGTGAAAGAGAGCAAAGAAAGGCCGCTGAAGGTAAGATTACATTGTCAGTGATCTTTACCCAGTTGTCTCCAAGTTGTGTAATATGATGATCTTCTGTTTCTGTGATATAAATAGACTGGGTCATCTTTGTCACATTCAGTCCCCCAAAGTGTCCTGTCTCGTACGGTCTTTACCCAGTTGTCTCTGAGTCGTGTTGTCATTGTGAGATCTCAGTCAGATGTCGTCTCTCGGAGATCTGGGTGCAGTAGGTGTAACACGTCATTGATGTGTCTACAGAGTAGATGTGTACTGGCATGACCTGACAGTAGGTGTGTACTGGCATGACCTGACAGTAGGTGTGTACTGGCATGACCTGACAGTAGGTGTGTACTGGCATGACCTGACAGTAGGTGTGTACTGGCATGACCTGACAGTAGGTGTGTACTGGCATGACCTGACAGTAGGTGTGTACTGGCATGACCTGACAGTAGGTGTGTACTGGCATGACCTGACAGTAGGTGTGTACTGGCATGACCTGACAGTAGGTGTGTACTGGCATGACCTGACAGTGGCCCACTGCAGGGCCAGTTGTGCAGGGATGTGTTTAGACATACGCGACATGTGGCCAAACATTGACTTCTGCTTTCTCCTTACTCTCTGTGACAGCAGTTGTGTGTGTCAGGGTGGATACAGATCTCTGGTTGAGATCACCCTATTTGGCCACAACATGTCCAGTGTTGAGAGCAGGTGGCATCTGTGGCAGACGTCCAGTTGTTGAAGTATCGTGGCTGTCACCGCCCTGCTTCTGTAGTTATACAGCATAAGTGACACAACCGTGGGATTGTACACCATGCTTCATTTGCTTAAAGGGATTTTGGGCCTACGTATCAGATTATCCACTGGAATGCGACATTGCCCAGCAAGCACCGATGTTGCACAACTTTTGTGCTGCAGAGCGGAGATGCTGGCATCTTGTTGGATCTCTATTGCTCATTTCCTCTTGGCAGGAACCTACTTCACTGGTCTCATTGGTGTACATATATCAGGTGTTATATGTATGTGGTCCATTGTTGCCTTGTTGACAAATAAGTTCCATTTTGAGAACTCAGTGCAATGGCGGTCAATGTCACACCAAGTGGCTCTTGTTCCTCATCTGTGAGGTGTACATCATCTGTGAGGTGTGCATCATCTGCGAGGTGGGCATCATCTGCGAGGTGTGCATTCTGTGAGGTGTACATCATCTGTGAGGTGTGCCTTATCTGTGAGGTGTACATCATATGTGAGGTGGGCATCATCTGCGAGGTGTGCATTCTGTGAGGTGTACATCATCTGTGAGGTGTGCCTTATCTGTGAGGTGTACATCATATGTGAGGTGTGCATCATCTGCGAGGTGTGCATTCTGTGAGGTATACATCATCTGTGAGGTGTGCCTTATCTGTGAAGTGTACATCATATGTGAGGTGTGCATCATCTGTGAGGAGTGCATCATCTGTGAGGTGTACATCATCTGTGAGGTCTGCATCATCTGTGAGGTGTGCATCATCTGTGACATATACATCATCTGTGAGGTGTGCATCATATGTGAGGTGTGCATCATCTGTGAGGTGTGCATCATCTGTGAGGTGTACATCACCTGTGAGGTGTGCATCATCTGTGAGGTGTGCATTGTCTGTGAGATGTACATCATCTGTGAGGTCTGCATCATCTGTGAGGTGTGCATCATCTGTGAGGTGTACATCACCTGTGAGATGTGCATAATATGTTAGGTGTGCATCATATGTGAGGTGTACATCATCTGTTAGGTGTGCATCATCTGTGAGGTCTGCATCATCTGTGAGGTGTGCATCATCTGTGAGGTGTACATCATCTGTGAGGTATGCATCATCTGTGAGGTGTACATCATCTGTGAGGTGTGCATCATCTATGAGGTCTGCATCATCTGTGAGGTGTGCATCATCTGTGAGGTGTACATCATCTGTGAGGTATGCATCATCTGTGAGGTGTACGTCATATGTGAGGTGTGCATCATCTATGAGGTCTGCATCATCTGTGAGGTGTACATCATCTGTGAGGTATGCATCATCTGTGAGGTGTGCATCATCTGTGAGGTCTGCATCATATGTGAGGTGTACATCATCTGTGAGGTATGCATCATCTGTGAGGTGTGCATCATCTGTGAGGTCTGCATCATCTGTGAGGTGTACATCATCTGTGAGGTCTGCATCATCTGTGAGGTGTACATCATCTGTGAGGTCTACATCATCTGTGAGGTGTACATCATCTGTGAGGTCTGCATCATCTGTGAGGTGTACATCATCTGTGAGGTCTGCATCATCTGCATATTAATTCCCACTCCAGTGGCATGTCTAGGGCCAAAGAGGGAGGATCTGGTCTAGTTGTGTTTTGTCTGACACTGCCAGTGATGTAGCAAGATAGTATGTAACTAGAACAGGAGATTGACTGTCACCTTGTGGACAGTCCAGTGTCAATCCAACCTGACTGTACAGATCTCACTCGAACCATCAGGTGTGACCCAGTGAGGAGGGGTACAGGTCAGAGGTCGTCATTGTTACAATCAGCAAGATGGAGGAAGTCTAGTATTCTGTGACGTTGTATGGTGTCAAATGCATGGGACGTGTTAATCATCTAGAAATGCCAGAGCCATGACATTACTCCAGACATCAGCATCCACTGGGTCCATTCAATGTCCACACACTTGTGACCCTGCTTGAAACCGCTTTTATGTGGCCAGGAAAATAAGTTGACCTTGTTCTGGATCCCCAGAGAATAAGTGTGGATAGGACTTTGTGGATACTTTTGAGAAGTACAGTAGGTCTGAGGTTGCACAAAGGGCTGAGCTGTTTCTTTGGTTTTGTCAATGCCACCTGGTGACCTCTGTCCACTGCTCTGAGTGGACTGTGTGCCTCAAACACTGTGGTCATTTGTACATGATGACTGTCAAAATGGTTTTTCTCGCAATCTTCAGTAACTTTTTTTTTCTTCAAGTTGGGCCCAGTTGCGCAGCCTTCCTTACTGATTTGACGGTGTTGTTAGTTAATATATATATATATATATATATATATATATATATATATATATATATATATATATATATAAAATTATAAAAATATATATATATATATACATATAAAAATTTATATATCACACATAATATATATATATATATATACATATATACATACATATATAATATATATATATATATATATATATATATATATATTATATACATACATACATATATATGTATATTATAATATCAGATATACATATTTGTATGTGTGTGTATATATATATATATATATATATATATATATATATATATATATATGTATATATAATCTGTAGAAAAACAATCAAAATATTATATTTAGTTTTGTTCCAGTTTAGTGAAGTTGACTAAAATGTCATAATGGAGATGATGTTAATAACTTGTACCCTGCAGTGTAGCATACAATTGGGGAAAACAACCTCTATGTGAAGATATTCTGTGTCCATACTTCTTCAGTGCACAAAACTGCACATGCACATGCCAATTTTGAAAAACATGTTTTGACCAAAACTGAAACGACCTACTGTCTGTTTGGTTGTTTTTACTGCTATACTAAACCATGAAGGCAAATCCTGACCCATACAAACCACATACATGTAGTTCCCTGTTTCCCTGCGTTTAGAATGTGCATTGCTCAGTTGACTTAGTTTGTGTTTGTTTACATCATATTTCACATGTTCTGTTGCAGCCTCCTCTCACAACAACCAGCAGCGCCTCCTGGTGGTGGGAGGGCTGACACCCAAGAAAGAAGGCACTGGGGAGGATGACCACCAGAAGATCACGTATTTGAACACGGAAACTATGTGTTGGAAGCTGTTGACCGAGGTACCTCAGTCTGTCAGGAGACTGTATGGTGTGTGCCAGGTCGCCAGGGACCTGCTGATGCTCACAGGTGGGTCTGTGGGTGGTGTGGCACAGAGCGTCTGCTGGCAGCTGAACCTGCTCACCAAGACATGGACCCAGTTGCCATCAATGGCCACACCACGCTGCTATCACCGGAGTGTCCTTGTGGGGGACCACGTGATTGTAGTGGGTGGGGAAGATGGCAACAACAAGGTGACTGGGTCCACTGAACAGTTCAGTCTGACGCAGCATCAGTGGACGCCTCTGCCAGCCATGCCCTGGCCAGTGTTCGTCCCCGCCACCACCAGTCATGGCCACAAGGTCTTTGTGTTCGGAGGCCGTGATGATGACAACAAGAACTTGTTATGCACACGTGCCTATGACACGAAGGCAGGCAAGTGGCTCACCCTGGGGGACATGCCTGAGGTGTGTGACCTGGGTGCTGCTGTCTCCCTGGGGCAGTATGTCTACCTGGTGGGAGGTGGCAGCAGGTCATGTCTCAGGTATGACCCAGCCACTGACAGCTGGAGGAAGCTGAGTCAGCCACGCCTGCAACATGCCAACGCCCCGGCTGTCGTGTGGCAGGGTGGTATAGTGGTGGCAGGGGGCAAAGGTGATTCGCAAACATTCAAGGAAATTGAGTATTACAACCCTGGCACAGATGAGTGGTCAGACTGGCAGACATCACTGGAGGTGGAACTGGACACACATCGTCTGTTCAGTGTGACACTCCCTGGTGTCTGACAATGAGGTCACTCATCCTGACACACACTATACACACATCGTCTGTTCAGTGTGACCCTCCCTGGTGTCTGACAATGAGGTCACTCATCCTGACACACACTATACACACATCGTCTGTTCAGTGTGACACTCCCTGGTGTCTGACAATGAGGTCACTCATCCTGACACACACTATACACACATCGTCTGTTCAGTGTGACACTCCCTGGTGTCTGACAATGAGGACACTCATCCTGACACACACTATACACACATCGTCTGTTCAGTGTGACCCTCCCTGGTGTCTGACAATGAGGTCACTCATCCTGACACACACTATACACACATCGTCTGTTCAGTGTGACACTCCCTGGTGTCTGACAATGAGGTCATTCATCCTGACACACACTATACACACATCGTCTGTTCAGTGTGACCCTCCCTGGTGTCTGACAATGAGGTCACTCATCCTGACACACACTATACACACATCGTCTGTTCAGTGTGACCCTCCCTGGTGTCTGACAATGAGGTCACTCATCCTGACACACACTATACACACATCGTCTGTTCAGTGTGACCCTCCTGGTGTCTGACAATGAGGTCACTCATCCTGACACACACTATACACACATCGTCTGTTCAGTGTGACCCTCCCTGGTGTCTGACAATGAGGTCACTCATCCTGACACACACTATACACACATCGTCTGTTCAGTGTGACCCTCCCTGGTGTCTGACAATGAGGTCACTCATCCTGACACACACTATACACACATCGTCTGTTCAGTGTGACCCTCCCTGGTGTCTGACAATGAGGTCATTCATCCCTGACACACACCTATACAACACATCTCTGTTCAGTGTGACCCTCCCTGGTGTCTGACAATGAGATCACTCATCCTGACACACACTATACACACTCGTCTGTTCAGTGTGACCCTCCCTGGTGTCTGACAATGAGTCACTCATCCTGACACACACTATACACACATCGTCTGTTCAGTGTGACCCTCCCTGGTGTCTGACAATGAGTCACTCATCCTGACACACACTATACACACATCGTCTGTTAGTGTGACACTCCCTGGTGTCACAATGAGGTCATCACCCTGACACAAACTATACACACATCGTCTGTTCAGTGTGACACTCCCTGGTGTCTGACAATGAGGTCACTCATCCTGACACACACTATACACACATCGTCTGTTCAGTGTGACACTCCCTGGTGTCTGACAATGAGGTCACTCATCCTGACACAACTATACACACATCGTCTGTTCAGTGTGACCCTCCCTGGTGTCTGACAATGAGGTCACTCATCCTGACACACACTATACACACATCGTCTGTTCAGTGTGACCCTCCCTGGTGTCTGACAATGAGGTCACTCATCCTGACACACACTATACACACATCGTCTGTTCAGTGTGACCCTCCCTGGTGTCTGACAATGAGGTCACTCATCCTGACACACACTATACACACATCGTCTGTTCAGTGTGACACTCCCTGGTGTCTGACAATGAGGTCACTCATCCTGACACACACTATACACACATCGTCTGTTCAGTGTGACCCTCCCTGGTGTCTGACAATGAGGTCATTCATCCTGACACACACTATACACACATCGTCTGTTCAGTGTGACACTCCCTGGTGTCTGACAATGAGGTCACTCATCCTGACACACACTATACACACATCGTCTGTTCAGTGTGACACTCCCTGGTGTCTGACAATGAGGTCATTCATCCTGACACACACTATACACACATCGTCTGTTCAGTGTGACACTCCCTGGTGTCTGACAATGAGGTCACTCATCCTGACACACACTATACACACATCGTCTGTTCAGTGTGACACCCCCCTGGTGTCTGACAATGAGGTCACTCATCCTGACACACACTATACACACATATGACTGACTTTGGTCCATGGTCGACGCTAACTATATCTCGTTTTAGGCACACTTTATGAATAAATCCTATAAAATATGGATGGGACTGACCCACCCATCCCATCAAAACTATTCTACAAATACAAACTACATTTTGACTTTGCTGCCTTGTTATCAATAAGTATTACATTTACTTACCTGTTAATGCATGTGTATATTTTCATGGAAGAATTTCCACACCTGGTAAACATGTGCTCTCTCACCAGTGGAACTGAACAAATAAAACGTGTCAGCGGCAGATTGGAAAACAATTTAAAATAACAAAAAAATTAACCTGTGTATATTGTGTGTAATTTGAGTTAAAAAATCAGTGTGGCATATGGAACGCAAGTTCTGCCAAAAAAGACTTGTACATTTTTTTATTTGAGTTAAATGTGTCAGTATGGCATATGGAACAGTTGTGCAAAAAACGAAAAAATAACAAAAAAAATTACCTTTGTATATTGTGTCTAATTTGAGTTAAACATGTCAGTGTGGCACATGAGACAAAAAAGTTTAAAAAAATTAACCTTTACATGTTGTGTGCTAATCTGAGTTAAATGTGTCAATGTGACATATAAAAGGCAACAGTTGTGGGGAAAAAAGAAAAAATAACAAAAAAATAAACCTTTATACATTGTGTGCTAATCTGAGCCAAATGTGTCAGTGTGACATATAAAAGGAAACTGTTGTGCAAAAAAAGAAAAAATAACCAAAAAATTACCTTTATAACACTCGGTGTTATTTTGCTTTGGGTGAACTTGTTTATCCAGTCACATTGTGTTTGTGACTCTGACGGGTTCACAGCCAGGTAGATCTACAGTGTGAATAGTTTGTGTATATTTATGCCGAGAGCACTGTTTGGTTGACTTACTAAAATGAGTGACAGAAGAATGTCCACATGTGGTAAATGTGTGCTCTCTCACCAGTAGATGTGTATGTCACCTGTGTCAGTTTGGCAGGTAGAAGCCAACTGGTGTGTAAACACGGGGTGGATGTTGTAGGAGAATGGGTGTGTGGGGTGGATGTGTGTGGGGTGCATGTGTTGAGGGGGTGGGTGAATGTGTGTTAGGGTGCCTGTTTTGGGGTGTTTGTGTTTTGAATGGTGAAAGCATGCATGTGTAGGAGGGGGTTTAGGAATATGTGGGGTGCGTATGTTGAGGGTGTTATGAAGGATGGGTGGATGTGTGGGGGTGAATGTTTTGTCATGTGCATGTGTTGTCATGTGCATGTGTTGTCTTGTGCATGTTTTGTCGTGTGCATATGTTGTCGTGTGCATGTTTTGATGTGTGCATGTGTTGTTGTGTGCATGTTTTGTTGTGTGCATGTGTTGTCGTGTGCATGTTTTGTTGTGTGCATGTGTTGTCGTGTGCATGTTTTGTTGTGTGCATGTGTTGTGTTGTGCATGTTTTGTTGTGTGCATGTGTTGTTGTGTGCATGTGTTGTCTTGTGCATGTTTTGTTGTGTGCATGTGTTGTCTTGTACATGTTTTGTTGTGTGCATGTGTTGTTTGTGCATGTTTTGATGTGTGCATGTGTTGTTGTGTGCATGTTTTGTTGTGTGCATATGTTGTCGTGTGCATGTTTTGTTGTGTGCATGTGTTGTTGTGTGCATGTTTTGTTGTGTGCATATGTTGTCGTGTGCATGTTTTGTTGTGTGCATGTGTTGTCGTGTGCATGTTTTGTTGTGTGCATGTGTTGTGTTGTGCATGTGTTGTCGTGTGCATGTGTTGTCTTGTGCATGTTTTGCTGTGTGCATGTGTTGTGTTGTGCATGTGCTGTTGTATGCATGTGTTTTCGTGTGCATGTGTTGTCTTGTGCATGTTTTGTTGTGTGCATGTGTTGTCTTGTACATGTTTTGTTGTGTGCATGTGTTGTCTTGTGCATGTTTTGTTGTGTGCATGTGTTGTCTTGTACATGTTTTGTTGTGTGCATGTGTTGTCTTGTACATGTTTTGTTGTGTGCATGTGTTGTCTTGTACATGTTTTGTTGTGTGCATGTGTTGTCTTGTACATGTTTTGTTGTGTGCATGTGTTGTCTTGTACATGTTTTGTTGTGTGCATGTGTTGTCTTGTACATGTTTTGTTGTGTGCATGTGTTGTCTTGTACATGCTTTTGTTGTGTGCATGTGTTGTCTTGTACATGTTTTGTTGTGTGCATGTGTTGTCTTGTACATGCTTTGTTGTGTGCATGTGTTGTCTTGTACATGTTTTGTTGTGTGCATGTGTTGTCTTGTGCATGTTTTGTTGTGTGCATGTGTTGTCTTGTACATGTTTTGTTGTGTGCATGTGTTGTCTTGTACATGTTTTGTTGTGTGCATGTGTTGTCTTGTACATGTTTTGTTGTGTGCATGTGTTGTCTTGTACATGTTTTGTTGTGTGCATGTGTTGTCTTGTACATGTTTTGTTGTGTGCATGTGTTGTCTTGTACATGCTTTGTTGTGTGCATGTGTTGTCTTGTACATGTTTTGTTGTGTGCATGTGTTGTCTTGTACATGTTTTGTTGTGTGCATGTGTTGTCTTGTACATGCTTTGTTGTGTGCATGTGTTGTCTTGTACATGTTTTGTTGTGTGCATGTGTTGTCTTGTACATGTTTTGTTGTGTGCATGTGTTGTCTTGTGCATGCTTTGTTGTGTGCATGTGTTGTCTTGTACATGCTTTGTTGTGTGCATGTGTTGTCTTGTACATGTTTTGTTGTGTGCATGTGTTGTCTTGTGCATGTTTTGTTGTGTGCATGTGTTGTCTTGTACGTTTTGTTGTGTGCATGTGTTGTCTTGTACATGCTTTGTTGTGTGCATGTGTTGTCTTGTACATGTTTTGTTGTGTGCCTGTGTTGTCTTGTACATGTTTTGTTGTGTGCATGTTATCTTGTGCATGCTTTGTTGTGTGCATGTGTTGTAGTGACCACATGTTCTCCATTTGTTTCTAATGTGTAAATGGTGTGGAATGTGTATCTAATGTGGAGTGTGTATGTGGTGTAGAGTGTGTATGTGGTGTTTGAGGTAGTTGTGTTTTTAATCTCGTTTTATAAATCCTGCTGCACTGAACTCTCGCTATGTGGACTAAATCAGGTAAAATCAATTCGAATGGATCTTATATTGATGAGTACATAACACAGCCCTGGCTGAAAGTGATTTCAAAGTAGGTCCTTTTTAAGTGACAGTTTCTTATATTTTACCAGGCGTCCGTGTAGCAAGAGTTCTCTGTAGTTTGTTGGTTCTTCAATATGTTTGTGTACAAATTGTCTGAACTATATATTTTTCCATGAATGCAAATGTTGTACTGTAAATGTATATTATGATGTTTATGAAAATAAAATCATTCATTTACTCACAAACGTTGTCAAGTGTGTGTTTGCGATATCTTTATTCGAAGGATGTCATCTTCAAAATGGTTCAGTAAAGAATAAAGATTTCAACAGGTTGCGAGTATTCAACATTGTGCTGGATCTGGCCCCGTCACTTTGCAAAGTTCAAATAAACATATACGAGGAAGTGGTACCAGGAAGTGGTACCAGGAAGTGGTACCAGGAAGTGGTATCAGGAAGTGGTCAATGTTGATTCAAACCACTAGTCACATCGTCAAATGTTGTGGTTCTACAGGTCCTGCTGTTGAATGTGGGTGTTTTAAAGATATTTTTTTCATTCAAAATCATAACTGCCACATTACATAGTGTGTGATGGTTTAAAAAGAAATCCATTTTTGGAGTTTTCAAATTTCTATGACAATCCATAATTATATATACACACGGAACAAACCGGTAGTGTAATTCTTGTTTTGGTAGGATTTATTCCAAGGATGACATACATTTTCTACAACCAAAATTTCAATAAAAACATTGTACACATTGCATCATTACATGGTGACACAAATATTTGTCTTTTAAGTCACAAGCACCACATTTATTGGAAAGAATGTTTACCTTTCTGTCTACGCTTAATGATGGATAACATCAGGAGCGATTTATATCATATAGATGTAAATATCAATGTATCGTATTAAATGCAAAATAGTGGTGTTTCTGTCATTAAAAATGTCGCATATCATAATCCTTACATTAACCACCATCTTACAAGAATATCTGACAGAGCCCAGTAATCTTATCGTAATCATTCATGGTCCCTTGATGGTCCTATAACAGAAGGACCATAAGAAAATCAAAACAAACTAGATTTCTATCTTATACAAAACCGAATACAGTGTAAATGACCTAGACTCTGTGATAAGGCAAGACGCGTCACGTGAGTTCGCTGTACTCAGATGTCCCGTGATTTGGCCCACCGAGATGTACAACGCCAATTGTGCGATCCTTTGATGCTGTCACGAGATCTTGACATCGAAGGTCAAGGAAACTTTGATTTTAATTGGTTTATATAGACACAATTAACTAAGAGATGTCTCATTGTCTATAAAAACAAACGATTCATTTTATGCAACTTCCTGTCCTCAGACACATTGGTTAAACTTAATAAGACTGCCTCTGACACTTGTCTGGTATCTGGGCCCACATCAAATGTGTCGCTATAACAGACATCGTTTTTATTTGAGATACAGTCCAAGCAAATCATGGTCTGCTTCTAGCAGAAATTAAGGTGTGTCAGGTTAGAGATTGGATTGTGGGGAAATGAGGTATTGGAATTTCAGATATTTTATACAGCATGTGTGTGAAGGAAGGCTACTTTATTGGGACTATGTGACAACAACAGGGCGCTAAGAGGCAATATTTCCCTAATATAAACATGGCTGGGATTATGTGACAAGCAGAACTGAGGCACCTGAGGCAGCAAATTTAAACAAAAAAGTAGTTATACTAACAAAATCGTGGTTGGCCCAGATACTAGACAAGTGTCCTGCATCTTGACTGACTTCGCCCGTCACAAACATTGTTCTTTCATGTCCAAACACATGAAGTGTGAACAGCGTAAATATATATGCATCAGGTTGATTAGTGCACAAGTGCATTCATTTCTTTAAATTATCCAAAGAAGGGACATTCCTGTTACATTACATAACTGACAAAAGCCAGATTGTGAAGACATTTTATTTTGAACACACTGAATTAGTCCAGTGGTTTTAGAGAAAGAGAAAAGAAACTCAACAACACAAAAACATTTACATAATTGTATTGTATTCTGACAGTCTCCTGTTTTCAGAACCACTTGAATTGTTGGGCAGGAATTAAATAAGCCAAACATTTATTGTCGCACTTCTGCCAAGACAACACACGAACAAGACGGGACGTCAAAGTGGGAAGTAGCCGTGGGGTTTTGCATTTTCAAAATTCGAAAATGAAATTGAAATAATGCAAATTGTTTTAGGCTTACTCATGTTTCATCAAGCTTAAAACCAATTTGTTATTCTACACCTGCTCTGGTGGTAGTCATTACTAAGGTTGTCCGAGCAGATTAATTGAGGACATCAAACATCTGGCATAACTTGAAAAGTTACATGCTGATAATAAATTTGACAGAAGCTCCAGAAATTGCCAGCTCTGTAACGATGTTGATGATTAAGTTTTCCTTTACCGCTGCAAGTGCAGCCTCGGAGTCGTCCTGGCTGTGTAATGATGCTGATGATTAAGTTTTCCTTTACCGCTGCAAGCGCAGCCTCGGAGTCGACCTGGCTCTGCCAGAGAAATGACACCATTAATTTTATTTCACTGCTACCAGCACGTCCGATCCCAAACATTGTAGCTCATTAGTAATGATCTAGGACTGGCTACACTTGATGTTCAGCAGACAAGAATCCTTTTGATTGAGAAGAAAACTAGTTGTTGCATTCTTCCATGTCATTTGCACACACAATGCTAAAGGTGCGTCATATACTGTATATAGTTATTATTATAGGCATCTTTCGTGCATTGCTAAGAAGGTACAGATTTCTAGCTCATAAGTTATGGACGGAGAAAACGTTGCGTCATATATAATACATACCCCGACTTTTGTGTAAGAAATGAAGGCGAAAATGAGTGTTATTTGGGACAGTCCCTAAATACAGGGATGGAGGCACGGAACAAGGATACATTCGTCATATGGAGATATGTCAAAGTCTTCGATGTCACTCTTGTGGTGTAGTGCGTCGTTGAGGTAGACATGACGGTCAGGCCAGCGTCGGTAGCGGCGCAGCACCCCACACTCACACACTGTGTACAGGATACTACCGTGTGTTGAGTATCTACGACACAGAGTCACCGGTGAGCTAGTTGTTCATTATTACGTTAGAACAGAAATTCCAGGGTGTCAACCCCTAATTGTAGATACAGAATGAATTCATCAGACATTATTTATCTAATGCAGTTAATGGTGCCTCACACAGACTATCTGCTTTAAATAGCAGAGACAATACAACATTTGATATGATTCAACTTATGGGTCATTCAATATTGTCAACATTTTCCAAAGTATACAAATTGTACATTGGGGGTCAGAGGAATTTTGAATCGTTCACAGGTAAGATTAGGAAGATTTGTAAAGGACGCGGAATGATACTGAAAAATATCATAATAAAAACAATAACATGTCGGTCTATCGGATGCAAATATTAAAACAATTCTGCCACTTTACATCTCTGACCACCATTTGTAATATACTCTTTGGGAGGGGACCGAGAAAAAGTGCACTTTTTTATGCTCCAACAAATTTTGACAAACAGTTAAGACATTCATGTATATATAACCATACATATATGAATGAAATAAATGTAAACAGTACATTAGGCCAAACATTGCATCAGTTACAGCAATGCAAAGTTTGATGAATCAAACAAACAGAGGAATAAAAAGAGATCTACAGAGTAACCCGTGACATACAGTGTGAGTGGTTTGTTGAGGTGAGAGTTGCAACATACACCCAGAGTTCAAAGGTTACCTTAGCTTCAGGATGGCAGCGGATTTGTTTTCTGTCAGAGTTTCCCGAAGGCCAGTGTCTGGTGCGTAACTGGCCACAGTGCTGCCACCAAGTGTCAAAAGACCTGCAAAACACAAATTGCTATGGCTGACAAGACGAGCCTCCTTAACTGGTTCAGCCGACTGCAATCAGTTCTTTCACGTCCAAATGTAGACAGTGAGAAAGCTTAAATATATCCAGTCAGTTTAACTAAAAAGTGCATTCGTTTCTTTAACAATTTCACTAAGTCTGACTGCGTCATTGCAGCTGTACGGTGTGCGACACTTAAATCGATAGGCCATTATTGCGACATTTATGTCTGCTATTCAATTGTTGTTTTTACATACAAATATCTGCTAAGTGAAACACATTTTATAATCCTTTTAATGCCTCAGCATTACAATATGGATAACCACAGTTGAATATTTCAAAAATGTGTGCAGTTTTTGTGTAACTGACTGCAAACATGTTCGACCACAGTAATGTCGGATGATGTTACTTATGTTATCGACAGAGATTTACCTAGTAACAACTTATTTAAATGGATTGTTTATATAACATTCGTGATAAATTCTGTCGGACATAATCAGTGATGATCAAAATAATGCCGATAATAGTCTTTGTAAATATTAGTGACAAAGACAGTGGGAGTATATGCAGTCAATATGCTAATTGTGAATGACGTATTTATGATAATGAAATTAAAAGATTTCCTAAGTACTCTGAAACGCTACTTGTTGAGTAGTAAACTTTCAGATTATATATATATATATGTATATATATGTATATATATATATATATATATATATTTGTATATATATATATATTATATATATATATATATATATATATATATATACACACACATGACATTCCAATTAATAAAATGCATTGCTGTAGCTGAAATCTTGAGTTGATGTTCAGTCAAGTCACTGGGAAAACAATATTCAGTGATCACTACATTTGAGGGCTGTAATAATAAAATGGCTAAATTGTCAAAAGAAGGGACTTTCCACACTACATTGTGACCTGCGTAGCCCATCAAAAACCCTTTTTTTCATTTGTGAAGGCTGAGACTGTGCTCTTTCCAATGGTACCAATAACTCAATTTTGAAAATTACCAACATCAGACTCATTTCCAAATAAATAAAGTAATGATGCTTTGACATGTGAATTAGAATAAAATAAATATGAGATTAATCCAGGGTCATTAATCGACACTTTGTCATGACAATAACGAATAATACACAAACAATATTTCTGATAAACACGAGAAGGCTTTGTGCCTTCTATACTCACTCGTGAAACCATCGTCTCTGGAGGAGTTATAAACCTCAGGCGTCGCAGCCACAGAATTCAATGGCTGCTCCCCCTCTATGACGTGTAACCTCCTGCCATCTAGTGTGCTCACCTGGAACCAAGATCACAGCTACAGAACAGCGAAATGTGTGGGAGAACATTTCGGTGCTTAAGTGTGTGTGCAATGTGCAACGTGCAACGTGCAACGTGCAATGTGCATGCACATGTTTTTTTTTCCATACGCCGACTTGATCTCTAAACCATGTCTTGGTTTAGAGACCAGTTTACAATTCAACTGATCCAATCACTCAACAGAAGAGCAGTTTGCATTTAAATGTGTTTGCTAATACAACAAAACAACTCACAATATTGTTTTATAAGTATCAGTCGTATGGGACAGATTTGTGAAGATACATTTTTAATGATTGTTCGACCTGCATAATGATGACCGTCCATAAATATGGAATGGTAAGTGTCAATAACTGAGTTGCATTTTTCATATCTACATAGACGGTTTACAATTTGCCATTATCATACGGTAAAATTGCCAAATAAATTGGGGCCAAGAAAATTTGTTTGAAGTCGACCTTGAGAAAATGCTAGTGAGAGTCAATCGTGGTTAACTAATTTACTAACGAATCAACAAACATGCGTAAAGAGCGACTGCCACCAGTATACCTTACACAGGCCATCTGACCCCACTGTGACCATTGACCTTTCTCCGTGACCCCACGGCCAGCTCTCTTGCAGGAATATGATGTCATGGATCGTGCCGTCGTGAACCTTCACAGAAGTTTGCAACATATCGTGTCAAAATTCACACACATGTACAGTTGAAAGATCACAAATTACAGGTTAACTGTTGCCACAAAGAGGCAAGTTCCATCAGGGAAATAGCCTTACATTAGAAAGAAATACCTGTGCCTAGTTATTTTTCAGGTGAAGTAGTGTAAGTTGGTTTAATTGTAGAACAGTTCTAGCTGAAAAAGCAGATGCAACTGAGGGGAAAAACGTCATCCATGTACATTATTGTGTCCCTGTAAGTCAGCGGTTCACAAACTGTTTCTCTCCGTGTTCCCTCTCAGGTCTGAGACGATCGTCTGTGCACACCCATCTTTTTAACATAAAATGTACATACTCTAAAGACTAATTTATTCTACACTCAGTTCCATGACGACAGAAATTTTTATTAAAAATTGAACATACTTGTACGCCAAATGTCTGGAAAGTATAGGGGAGGATTATACATGTCAAAATCAAATATTCAGGAAATGGTTTTGGATAGGTAAAACCAAAGATCAACGGGCTTGAAGTTTAGTCGGTAAGCCAGTAAGCATTGTCCAACAGCATCCCTACCCTCCTCAGAGTCACATATCACATGCCCATCACAGACGAGAATGTGGCCAGAGGAAGACGTTCAAGTGGGAGACAATGACTTGACTCCAACAGTCCCACATTGTCTGCTATCTGCTGCCATTCCACACCCGTGCTGGACAAAGCTCAGACCAAAGGTGATCTTTTGTTTGCAGATCTGGGAAGTTGGTTTATAATTCCGTTTAGCCCTGACAGGTAGGTGAGTCTACACAATGTTTTTTTCATCATTAAATGTAGCTTTGTTAACTAGTTGACATTTCCCTCCCATGCCTACAGCCTCAATATGAATGTTTGTATTTTAAACAACTCAACTTCAAGAAGTAGCCTTCTCTCGATAGTTTCTTTATGAAATTTCAGGACTTCAAATTTGTTATAGAACTAGTCAAATCATTCAGCAATCTCATCTCTCAGCTGTTCCTCTTTTCGTTTTCCACAACAGTCAGTAGACCATGGTCTTGGTCCGCATGATACAGTTGGTAAAAGTTTTAGTAAAACCAAAACTGAGTATTGAGACTTGAGAGCATTTTATTTTTGTGATATTTACATATTGACAGCATTAAGGTGTGCTCCCAGCACTGCATGGTTACTTTTAATGTGAATGCAGATTAATGGATCATTCAGTGGAATATTTTTGAACAGTGAATCATACCACATTTCTTCACTCAGTTCATGCATAGTAACATGACAATTCCTTAGACTCAGTTCATTTGGAGACCTCTCAGAACATGCCCTCATCTTTCTTAGTGACCTCTAGGGGTGTGTCTCCCTGAAGTCTGTCTTTGTTGGTGCAAGGCACAAACAAGAGCAGCACACAGCATGCTGAAATCCTATTCTTCATCTAATCCTTCACATACCCCTGGAAAACCCTAGAGTTTGGGAACTGCTGCTATATGTCAATAATGATACTTACATCGTATAGAAAGTCCAGTGGTATAGGCATTCTGAGATCAAATAAAGTTAAGCCCTGGAACATAAAGAGATGGATGAACAGAGAGATGCACAAAAATGCTCTTTTGTAGGAATAATTAATTGTAGTTACCTTCTTTGAATGTCAGACAAATATTTGCACTGTAAAGAAATTTAATATGTAACAAATTCGAACCCAATAATAAAAATCTAAGATTATTCAGCAAACCCCACATATTCTTTCATGTGAAGTACATTGCTTGTGTGTGAAGTCCTTGGGCTAAACAACATCAGTTGGTAGCACCAGTCAATGCAGTGAGCAAATGGACACATTCAGCCACACTATTTAGGTACAGACTTCATACACAAATATCCACCATTGTCTATAGCCAGGTAGTCATTCATACAGCCGAGTGAACTGGATGAACAGAGTAAACAAACTTGTCCAAGGTTTGATGCAGCAGCAGACGACTTGAACCCGGGTTCTCTAGATTAAGGGTCCAACATCCTTGTTCTCTACATGTAACAGTAGAGCAACTCAATTGGGGTAGTCTAAATTAAGGGTCTGAGAGTCTAGCCACAGTACAGCTGCACTCGACATAGTATTAAAGTATCTTCTGTGTAGGGTGGGTCACACTGTCTTACCTTGCCATTCACATATGAGCACACGACCATATTTGGTGACACAGGATCTGCCGCAAGGGCTGCTCGGTCTCGCCCATTAAAGGCACCTGAAATGTAACACGCATTCAGTTAATAACTTTTTCTAATTTTTAAATGTCATCTCATTTAATGTTCATGTATCCTGCCATTCTTTAATACATGCCGACAGTTTAATACTCTTAATTAGAGATAAAATGTCGGTTGTTTGATCATCAAATGAAGTGCATGTATACTGTGTATAAATGACATAAATGTTACAATATAATTAGCCAATTATCTGAGTGATTTGAATGATCCATAAATAAAATAAAATGACAACAAACACAATATGAACAAATAAGTTATTATACAATTGGCCAGAGTAACACAGACACTCACAATTGTCATAACAAAGTTCCTGGTCTCCTCTTTCGACATCAATCACCACCAGGCGGCGTGCTGTGTTTGTGACGAGAATCTGAGGACAACATGAGACATGAACATCACAAAATAAACCAGACATCACAATAACTTATGTATCTGGTACATCGCGGTTTGTTTATGTCACAATCAAAATTGCGTGAGAGTTCCATCAAATTGTCTTTGTCAACGTTGATAATGGTTAAATATGTGAATTACATTATACTGCAACATGACATCTCCTAGAGCAAACATTACTATATACATTTTACGCATTAACATTTTTCTCTTAATAACAATAATTTCAACAAAATATACAACACAAACACGTGTTCAGCCAGCCATTATGTTGACCACTGGATGGAGTTTGCTTAGAAACCTGGATACATCAATTATCATGAAATACCATATGTAATGAAAAACATAGAAGTGTATCCAAGTTGACGTCTTATTTGTGAGACGAGTCGACTACTTCTCTTTAAGGTTTGCTTTTGTTTCGTTGACTGAACATGTACAGGGATATGTTTGCTGTAACAAGTGTTATACATGGCAGAAAGATAAAAGATTATGGCATGCATGTGAAGTTTATAGCGGGAAACAAGCAATGTGAATTAATTTTGCAAACTGTACATTATAATTGTATTAAATATGCATATCATTCAGCAATATGCTGCCCATTTCACGACTGCTGATTGTTACCTTGGCCTAGGTTTTTTTTTTAAACTCCCATTTAAAAGATACAACCAAAGATTTGTTAAGATCAGACATGGGGCCAATGTATTTGGTATTTGTGTACTCAAGTACATTTTGAAGTACTCATACTTATACTCATAAAACTTATGGGCCATGTAGTCATACTTACTCATAAAACTTATGGGCCATGTAGTCGTACTTATACTCATAAAACTTATGGACCATGACTGTAGTCATGTACTCATACTTGTACTCATAGTACTCGTAATTTACGAGTACATTACGAGTATATCTGAGTACTTTTTCAATATACAGGTGTATAGTGGGAAAAGTAAATTTATTTGTAGTTATAAAATGAAATTCGTGAAATATAAAAACAATGACGAGAATTAATTTTTTGTCAGATATAATATCACCTTTCTGTCGCTACACATAGTACACTCTCAATGTTTGATAAGCATTTCTATTACTAATGCTCATATTTGTATTTGTACTCATGAAAATGTATTTGTACTCATACTCAGGTTTTAGCAATGCATTCATACTCGTACTCATACTCAACCCCTGGCAATGTACTTGTACTTGTACTTGTGCTCATGAAAATGTACTTGGCCCCATGTCTGATTAAGATGCCACAAAACACATAATAATTATGTGTAAATGTGAGAGACCTGCCGACCCACCTTATTTCCTTCACATGTGAAGCGAACTGCGTTGATGTTTCTAGCGAGACCGGCCGTTCTCACCTGAAATTTGTTGTTAAATGTAAAGTATTGGAGGCAGGAGTGAAGACAATTTGAGGCTGGAGCATAACAAGAATTATAACATACAGAAACTGCAACATAAATTAGGTCATGAAAATGGTTTCTGTTGTCACATGACAGGAGAAACAATGTTAAAAAAGTGTCCTTGAAACATATCCAGCCGTGGTAAGTGTCCACTGTAAAAGACCATTGTCAATCGATTTTAAAGAGCAACATCAGTGAAATTAATATTTATGCCTTTAGTGGATGGTCCAGGTTTCCATCAAAACAAGTAAACAGTTCATCTCTATAAATCTTCACAGAAATTATGTTAATGTAACGCTTTATAAATTAACCTTGCACGATCAACAGTTCATGTATATGCTCTGGTTACTAACTGAAGAACGGCAAACTTGGTTTTAATTTGCATTAACAAATTTCAGTTTTGCTACTGTACTCAAACTCAGTTCTGCCGATGTATACACAAACTGCAGATATGTTTAAAAATTTGCTATTTTAAAACAAGCAAGATACGTTTAGTCAACGTAACTGATTGATAACCATTGTTTGTTAGAATAAGTGGACCGAAGTAAAAAAAACACGTTTGTAGAAACAATAACAATATCGCTGTTAACAAAAATACTTTTCATGTTTGGAAATAAGATTGGGACGTGTAAAACTATGTTACTGCTGTCCTGGGTAACTCTTAGTTACAAAAAATAAAGAGTACCTAATAGATGCTGAAATTGTTTTCAACATTCTGTGATATCACAAACCACCCAATACATTTGCACTGATACACTTCTATACTACTTACAGGGTAACTCTGAAGAAATTGGCATTTCTTCGCTGAGTATATGTTCACTTTCCCATCACTGGCACCAGAGCAGAAAATATAGCGATCCTGAAACCAAACAGTATTTAACATTTTATGAATGCTGCAAACGAATTTATCTTCTGAACAATAACATTTTATTGTATTGTATTTTATACCCAATTGTACCCAATTACTAGAACAAGACTTGTTATCTTAAATTCTCATTTATGTTACTTATAAAAATGTCAACGTCTGGTTATCAAAATAGGAAACTGCACAGTTCAATTAAAAACATGATGGCAGTATCTGAAGGTGATCATTGATCAGGTAACTACCAAGAATGGTATTAAGTAAAACATTATGATGAAATTGATGAAAATTGTTAAGATAGAGAGGGAATAAATCCCAGTAACTACATTCATTGTGAAACATAAACAGCTGAATTATAAAAAGACACACTAGTCTTGTCTGTTGTCACTGTTTTTGTTTTATTTTGCCATTTTCATTCATGATCCAGTCCCCAACAACTTGAACAAGCTCCCACATGGACATAACTGCCACAGCAGACTCCTCAGTAAGTTTTACAGGTTTCCATCCAGCAAAAACTCATCAAGATGGATGTCTTATGCAGATAAGTTACTATTTTCAACATCTCCGTAATTTTGACTTTGAACACGTTTGTGGACGAGGCGGGACCAGTTGTGAATGGTCTCATTGAGTATCATTCAAGATGGACCGGAAACAAGAGTCACTTGCGTGCCCTATTTGAGGTTCTTTGACTGTGGTCAGCAGCTGCCAAGAACTTCATCAGTTGGCAACTGAATACAAATCTGCAGATCTCCTCTGCTTTGAAAGCTGTCAAACCAACCTTTGGGTGAAATGATATTCCCATCACACTGCCTTGGTGTATCTTAAGGAACCTGGAGCTCCAGTTGTTTCCCTGCATCTTCTCTCCCCACTCTTCCCTCCGTCTACTTCTTCCCTGCCATCCCCACCTGGGGACACAGACAGGCAGAACACCTTCACAAGGGACACATCGCTTAGATTCTGGCGGAATAATAATGAAAAACATCAAGGAGTTAGCCTGATCAGAACCAGCATGAGTGGAAATAAAGTAACTTCTCTTCCTGTGCACTGTCTGCCTTCATGAGGAGCCTCAGGGCAACACACGATCAGATCAGGAAAACATTTAGTGCATTCCAGACATGTGTACAAGCTTTCATTACATGTATTTAGCAAAGAAATCAGTTTTATCATAATCAAATACTAACATGCACTTATCCCATTTTGCCCTGAAAATCCTTAATTGTTTTATCATTTTAAACTAACTCTACATCACAATCCTGCCTAAAATACAGTTTAGGTCTTGCTGTAGGTCCACAGTGGCTACTATAACTAAGAGAACAACGCAAGTTCATTCCACATGGCTACCGTTCACTCAGCTATTTGAATGAGTGCAGGGCTATAGACAGTGGTGGATATATGTGTACAATTTTGCACATTAATTGCAGCATGGTTGGATGCTTCCCAGATGGTGTTTGATTGAGCAGGTCTGTCAGGGTGTAAAGTATAAAGTGCTTTAAGCATTCTTGAAGACTGGAGAACATACTTTCATTTTACTTTGTTAAACAAGCGATTTTCCCCAACTGGTCAAGCAACAACATCACTTGTTAACATTAATAATGAACTATGAGAATAATATTCTTGCACTATACTCATACCACAATCCGCCTTGTTAACTGGCCCTACAGTTACAGAGAGCAACATTGTGCATCATCATAGCCTCTGACAATCTGTTACGCAAGTTGGCTTAACCCTCCATATGCAACTGAGTTACTGGTTTCCCTCTGGGTCTAGTCTTGGTGGCTAATCCTGAGCAGCAGTTTTTTTTTTCAAACATGCTTTCTATTCATCAGAGTAAATTATAATCGTAATTTGTTTGAGCTAACCTGTGTAAAATAAAAATTCCTAAACTTTCACGCTAGGCAAATCAATTAGTTAGCTTTAAATTAGTAAAGTAAACCTTTGATTTTGAATTACACAAAGAAATTGGTGAAATCAACAAACTTCACAAAGCACAGTCACAATGAATGGCAACGCCAACGTATCACTAATTCACTCGTGAAAGTAATACCCAGTAGTAGTACATTTAACAGATACATTTACGACACAATTCGGACAGTCAAGTATCGTGAGATCAAGGCAGCTTTTGCTCTATGGTTATGGCCTATGCCGTGGGACTGTCGTTTGGGTAACGCACCCAGACTCGGCCACTGTCGCTGACGACAGAATGTGATGCTACCGCGGCTGACGAAGCGCGGTCGCAACTTTTGTCCGTAAGTTCAACTTTTCTTCCGCGGTACACATCCAGAAAACATTACTGCGATGTATTCACCGCATAGTTGACACGTCCTTGGTGTTGGTCACACCATTTGGGTATAAGATGCGTCCTTTTCTGCAGAAATTCGATTAAAATGTGATAAAATAATAACCGACACCCAGACAATGTCTTTCATCGAAACTGCTGCCACCTAGTGACAAGTCTGCACACCACATCAATAGGCAGCTATACAGGTGTGGCATAACAGAAATTATGTTGTAAATTATTGCCCGTTATGTCCTATTGCGCATGGGCTAAAAGGGAAGCGCTTTCTCAGTAAGGGGGCGGTGCTACAACAACGTCAGTCTGACACTTATTAATTCTATAATGAATGGTAATTATATTAACAAATTAATGTGAAAACGCCATGAGCGTTGTAGCGCTTACATTTTTCCGGCGTTATAAACGTTCCGATTGACGTTTCTGCGCATGCGCGATATATGTAAAATTCATCAATGTGCTGCAAAAAGACAAAGCATTTATGGTATAAATACTACGGGTTGTTCGTTAGGATGTATATAACCTCTCAGCAGAGTTATTTGTCGCAAACAAGTTTTGAGGCATATTTTGATAGCAAGCGTAAATCACGTGACTGTAATGCGCCATAATCCGTGACAGTGATTGATAAAAAACGTAATATTTTATTCCATTGAATAACATTTTAAGAAACTCTTCACAGTAATCATCACAGGAGAGTTACTGAATAGCTCGTGGCATTTATACCGAAAATCCATTGTTGTTTCGCTGGACATTGATGATTTTTCATTTATTGCGCATGCGCAGAAATGTCAATCAGAACGTTTTTAACGACCGGAAAAATGTAAGCGCGACAGCGTCACTACATGGCGGATATCGGCGCTATAAAAATTGACATTATTATCATTACTTTACACGTCTATGTAACATTATGAAGCTTTTTTCAGATTAAGTGTTCTTGGCAAACAGGCAATTAATACACTCAGCTCAGTTTCGGTAATAATAGCCACCGCATGGACAACTTAACATTCGTCAGGCAGCGTGTACCCAACCGTTGTATGGGAAGGGGGCAGGTGGAAAGAGGAAAATGGAGAGAGAGGAGAGAGGAGGAGGAGGAGGAGTACGAGGTACAGTGAGAGAAATGGAGGGTGAGGAGGAGAAAGAGGAGAGGGGGAAGATGGAGAGAGATGAGATGATATATATATATATATAGAGAGAGAGAGAGAGAGAGAGAGAGAGAGAGAGAGAGAGAGGAGAGGGAGAGAGAGGAGAGAGAGAGAGAGAGGGGAGGGAGGGAGAGAGGGAGAGAGAGAGAGAGAGAGAGAGGAGGGAGGGAGGGAGAGAGGGAGAGAGGGAGGGAGGGAGGAGAGGGAGAGAGAGAGAGAGAGGAGAGAGAGAGGGAGAGAGGGAGAGAGGGAGAGAGGGAGAGAGGAGAGAGGGAGAGAGAGAGAGAGAGAGGAGAGAGAGAGAGAGAGAGAGAGAGAGAGAGAGAGAGGAGGACATCAACGGGGACACAGTCTATCTAAACCTCACCTTTGCATAAACGAACCCATGTAAAACATATGTAGGCCCTACGTATAGATCCATAGGTGAAACAAGTATAGTGTAAACAGTCATACACTGATCGAGTCTATTAAAAATAGTTATCATGACTATTTTCGTTGACTTTCAAAATGTTACACTCTCCCTAAATTAATTTTGATTTTCACCCCACCCTGAGGATCGCCAGATCGAAGTACTGTTGAAAACATGTCGCAGCCGTCTCGATAGCCGTAACACTGAATTAAAACATTACGGGGGGAGGGCATATCCATATAGGATGTCTCCCTCTACCGAACTTCCATGGGGCGTAATTATCCCTTTAATTGCATACCCTCTTTTTAAGCACCTATGATCAATTAAAGCGCCAATATAATTTCGAGACGCCTGTGTGCACTTGCGTACATGTGTGTGTATGTGTGTGTGTGTGTGTGTGTGTGTGTGTGTGTGTGTGTGTGTGTGTGTGTGTGTGTGTGTGTGTGTGTGTGTGTGTGTGTGTGTGTGTGTGTGTGTGTGTGTGGTGGTGTGCGTGTGCGTGCGTGCGTGCGTGTGTGTGTTGTAGTGGTGATGTAATATGTATATTATATATATATTATATATATATATATATATATATATATATATATATATATATATATATATATATATATATATATATATATATATATATATATATATATATATATATATATATATATATATAATTACTATACTTTCGAAATCTCGATCTGTCTCGCATTTATACTCCAGACTCGGCCCGACCAACAAAAATACACCTGAAAAGTAGCACACCCTTCCATAAATATTGGTGGGTTACGTACCTCCAGCCTCCTTCCAATATTATACCAACACCTATTATTTTTATATGACATTTCAAATAACCCTTTGGTGTCGTAACGTCAATTCGGAGGAAGGGCTAATTAAGGTCCACCAAAAAGTTCCAATTGACGTACACCATCCACAAAATAAAATCTTCCATTTCTAAATTTTGGGGGCTAATTATATTGATCTCCGTCCTCCCCCCGCACTACCAACAAACTTCCAAGCCTCCCCGGTTTCTATGCTTAGTCATTATACGTCGTGACGGGTCTGCGTGAAACTCCTTCCCCAAAACGCGAGCGCTGTGTCACCGCTGCCAGTCACGATTCGTGATGAGTGTGACGTCAGCGGTGAGCGCCGCGTGACCTATGACCCAGTTAAGCCACACAGACTAGGAAGTCGGAACCGCCGCGAATCGATTGCCACTGCGTTGGAGCTGCTAAAGGCTTCACCTGTTAATGCAGAAACCTGTTGCGTGCGGAGCAAGAATCGCGGTAAGTTGTGCTCGATGATCTTTTGCAGGTCGCCACGATCAAACCACAGCTATAAGTCTTAGCGGGCCAAATCATCGCACAAAGTTGCTGTCGTTGCTACGACGGCGACAGGTCGCCGGGAGCGAGACGAGTGACTGAAGTTCGCCGTCGAAACAGGACGCGCGGCAGGTGGAAAATTCGGCCGTCGCCGCGCTAAGCTAACGTAACTACGTCTACGGCGCGAGTTTGTGTCTTTGCGTCCACTGTGAAATGGATCAAGTGCGCTGGTAATCCGAGTGTCGCAAAACTACATGCAGACTGCTTGGAATTGGTCGCTGGAGGCATGATATACTTGTCGCCGGTCGACCCGTGTAATGTGCTACCAGCTGACTGTCGTTAAGTTACCGGGACCAGGTCGCGATATGACATGAAGAACGTAGCCGTAGGGTGCCAGCTTAGCGATATTGACATAGAGTTGTGTCAGATAATTTTCGTCTTAATTATAGTACGGCCAGACTCATAGAAGCTTTTCCCACAGTACCAACTGGGCAAGGGAGATATGTTGAATTGAGTCCACCCCACTGACGCATATTCTAACTGCACTAGCTGACTTTATGTTTAAGAACAGGAAGTCAAACAGGAAACCATAATTACAAAACTCCAGGATAAAGTCGACCAGTAGCAGAATGATTAAGTGTGCACACTCCATACTGTTGAACCAGGATCTAAGTCATGTCCATATTAGGTGTCTTAGGTGATTACCTCCAAACAGCCCAAACTTGGGCTAACGCAGGAGTTGTTGTTCTCTAGAATTTGTGAGTCCACTACAGGTTACACATTTACCCCCTGTGTGGGATCTTTTACTTCCCCTGGCATAGACACCAGACAAAAGGGACCACCGGCTTTTAGTGTCTCTTCCGAAAGACACAGGCAAATGTGGGGTGAAGAAATTGCCTAAGTTTCGAAACGGCGGTAGGTGGGATTGAACCACCGTCCCCTTGATTGACAGTCCGGCGCTCTACTGCACGACCACCGCTCCCCATATTCCAGCTGTTAAAGAAACTGGTTAGGAAATGCAGGTTTGAATTAATTCAGTGAGTTGTTATTGCGTTACATAACATAATAACCGATGGCAGGTCTTGGCCAGGTCTTTACTGTACGTGTGTAAGACCTATGTCCAGTGACCAGTATTTGCCAATTTTTTAAATTTCGTAAAAGAAAAAATCTGACAGCGCAACATGAATGCATGTAACAATTATATAATACAACATTCCCTGCTTTGCACCATGGAAGATGGGCCAGTCTGGTATGGATCCCATGGAAATGGCACAGGAATTGTTGGATATACTGTACATATATGTACACCAGTCTAAATATTCAAATAAAGTTACTTACAATTTTTATTTAAAGTATGAGTTTTGGTGTAAGACAGATCGTCATGATCCAGGGATGGTGTGGACAAGGAGAGTTGTGGCAATGAGTAAATGAAACATAAATCGAGATGAGTACACTGGTTGTCGTAAAAGAATAGGCTGAAGGTTTGAACGAACTGTCATTCAGATGGATAATAAGGTATCAGTTACTTGTCACTGCCTATGTTCCATTGAATTAAGAGAAAGCCGACTTATTCAGTGCATAACGGAGATCATGAAAAGTCCATTAGTCGGGCCCATAAAATGTTACTAATCAGACAGTCGCCAGTTAATGTATCATACGGTAGTGGCATGATATTCACTGCTGGGGACAATAATTGTGCATTATGTATCTCTCTAACCGCCACATAATACAACATAATACAAGTATCTCTAGAGAGCTGGATCTCTGCCTTGAATACAACCACCCAATTACTACAGGTATGTTTCTCTGAAATTCTCGGTCCAGTAGCCGATGTCAAATTGTTAATCTGCCTGGACGTATTAGAAGTTAGATTTGTAGCTCAGTGCAACACATTTGTAATCTGGTTAAACTTGTTAGGTGTAGGTGATGGATGTCTCAGTGAAGTGTTTGTTTTGATTTATTATATTCACAACCTGAAACTGTTCTCTGGTCTCCTCATGCTGATAGACCAGTATCTGTCGATGCATGGTACAGGATAATTTGATGAACAGATTCAGTGAAAAGGACGAAACATGTTCGGGGAAATACAATGATGTATTTAGGTTCATCGAAAGGTTATGTTTTTGGGGGTTGAGCCTTTGGGGTATATTTAAATTAAATTAGTCAATTGAAGACATCTGTGTATTTATAATAAGTGCAAGTGTGTGCCAGTCAAAAGCTGTCTTTTTATGTGTACACTTGGGTAGAAAGAGCCATACCAAGTAATTACTGGAAAGATCAGAGCTAACCTTAGTCCACCAAAGGCGGATTTACTTTCAAAACGGAGCAGAGAGGTACATTAGTTTTATTAAAAGATAATACTTTGATTGGATATCACATTCTTGCGACAGAAAAATAGCAATGAATTTAATGAAATATGAGCCATTTGTTTGTCATCGTGTGGCTTGCTATATCCAGATTAATGCATGTCCTTGACCTGTGTGAGTTGACGAACATGAACAAGAGACACGCTGCTGTACTCATCAGACTTTTTTAAAATAAAACTACTGTACTACTTTCGCAGTGTGCCAGCTGGCAGGAGCAGCATTGTTGAGGGCTGTATTGTAATTGTGAAAGTAAATTGACCTTGTCTGTCACTTGTTTATTAATATACAGTTCTTCCTGTTACACGACCACAGTCGTTTGTTGATTATTGCGTCTAGATTTTTGTGAGAATAAGTTCTCTTCACAATGAGACCACTGCAGGTTTTCCATTACCTGCGTGGGAATATTTTACTTCCCCCTAATTGTAGTAGAGACACCGGATAGAAGAGATTAATGGCCTACCACTCCTCTTCCTTAGAGACATGGGCGATGTAGGGTGACAATGTTAAGTCCAACTTATACTGACTTGTCACACGGCAGCAACAGCAGGGGCTTAGCCAGAGATCTGACTGCCCCGTCTTGGAGACTGGCAGATAACTGACCCAGATTGGTAATTACAACTGATAAAAAGTATATTAAGACTGGTGGAACTAAGAATGAGAGTGGGGCATCTGTCCCCTAGATTAAGACTGGTGGAACTAAGAATGAGAGTGGGGCATCTGTTCCCTAGATTAAGACTGGTGGAACTAAGAATGAGAGTGGGGCATCTGTTCCCTAGATTAAGACTGGTGGAACTAAGAATGAGAGTGGGGCATCTGTTCCCTAGATTAAGACTGGTGGAACTAAGAATGAGAGTGGGGCATCTGTTCCCTAGATTAAGACTGGTGGAACTAAGAATGAGAGTGGGGCATCTGTTCCCTAGATTAAGACTGGTGGAACTAAGAATGAGAGTGGGGCATCTGTTCCCTAGATTAAGACTGGTGGAACTAAGAATGAGAGTGGGGCATCTGTTCCCTAGATTAAGACTGTGGAACTAAGAATGAGAGTGGGGTATCTGTTCCCTAGATTAAGACTGGTGGAACTAAGAATGAGAGTGGGGCATCTGTTCCCTAGATTAAGACTGGTGGAACTAAGAATGAGAGTGGGGCATCTGTTCCCTAGATTAAGACTGGTGGAACTAAGAATGAGAGTGGGGCATCTGTTCCCTAGATTAAGACTGGTGGAACTAAGAATGAGAGTGGGGCATCTGTTCCCTAGATTAAGACTGGTGGAACTAAGAATGAGAGTGGGGCATCTGTTCCCTAGATTAAGACTGGTGGAACTAAGAATGAGAGTGGGGCATCTGTTCCCTAGATTAAGACTGGTGGAACTAAGAATGAGAGTGGGGCATCTGTTCCCTAGATTAAGACTGGTGGAACTAAGAATGAGAGTGGGGCATCTGTTCCCTAGATTAAGACTGGTGGAACTAAGAATGAGAGTGGGGCATCTGTTCCCTAGATTAAGACTGTGGAACTAAGAATGAGAGTGGGGCATCTGTTCCCTAGATTAAGACTGGTGGAACTAAGAATGAGAGTGGGGCATCTGTTCCCTAGATTAAGACTGTGGAACTAAGAATGAGAGTGGGGCATCTGTTCCCTAGATTAAGACTGGTGGAACTAAGAATGAGAGTGGGGCATCTGTTCCCTAGATTAAGACTGGTGGAACTAAGAATGAGAGTGGGGCATCTGTTCCCTAGATTAAGACTGGTGGAACTAAGAATGAGAGTGGGGCATCTGTTCCCTAGATTAAGACTGGTGGAACTAAGAATGAGAGTGGGGCATCTGTTCCCTAGATTAAGACTGGTGGAACTAAGAATGAGAGTGGGGCATCTGTTCCCTAGATTAAGACTGGTGGAACTAAGAATGAGAGTGGGGCATCTGTTCCCTAGATTAAGACTGGTGGAATTAAGAATGAGAGTGGGGCATCTGTTCCCTAGATTAAGACTGGTGGAACTAAGAATGAGAGTGGGGCATCTGTTCCCTAGATTAAGACTGGTGGAACTAAGAATGAGAGTGGGGCATCTGTTCCCTAGATTAAGACTGGTGGAACTAAGAATGAGAGTGGGGCATCTGTTCCCTAGATTAAGACTGGTGGAACTAAGAATGAGAGTGGGGCATCTGTTCCCTAGATTAAGACTGGTGGCACTAAGAATGAGAGTGGGGCATCTGTTCCCTAGATTAAGACTGGTGGAATTAAGAATGAGAGTGGGGCATCTGTTCCCTAGATTAAGACTGGTGGAATTAAGAATGAGAGTGGGGCATCTGTTCCCTAGATTAAGACTGGTGGAATTAAGAATGAGAGTGGGGCATCTGTTCCCTAGATTAAGACTGGTGGAACTAAGAATGAGAGTGGGGCATCTGTTCCCTAGATTAAGACTGGTGGAATTAAGAATGAGAGTGGGGCATCTGTTCCCTAGATTAAGACTGGTGGAACTAAGAATGTGAGTGGGGTATTTGTTCCCTAGATTAAGACTGGTGGCACTAAGAATGAGAGTGGGGCATCTGTTCCCTAGATTAAGACTGGTGGAACTAAGAATGAGAGTGGGGCATCTGTTCCCTAGATTAAGACTGGTGGAATTAAGAATGAGAGTGGGGCATCTGTTCCCTAGATTAAGACTGGTGGAACTAAGAATGTGAGTGGGGTATTTGTTCCCTAGATTAATACTGGTGGCACTAAGAATGAGAGTGGGGCATCTGTTCCCTAGATTAAGACTGGTGGAACTAAGAATGAGAGTGGGGCATCTGTTCCCTAGATTAAGACTGGTGGAACTAAGAATGAGAGTGTGGCATCTGTTCCCTAGATTAAGTAATGGTTCTAAGACTAACGTAACTTCTAAGGCTAAGGGCCCACATTAATAACTAGCTGTTGGACGGCTGGTAGTGACACAAATCACATTGCGAAATACTGAACTGTTGCCAATAATGGCTATGACTTATGTGAATAGCTTCCATGCAAGTAGTTCACATGCTAAAAGGCACACTTGAGTAATTCAAGACTGACAAAAAAATTCTGGTCATCGACTTGAGCACTATGAATAGAACTCTGATTCCTCTGAATGACAGTCACTCTAACCACTCAGCCACGGCGTCCTGCAGTTTTGAATGTAATACCCGTGAAACTCTGAAGTTGGTACATAGATGATAGTCTACACACGACATTGAGCAAATAAATACACCAGTAACAGGGAAGGGCTGGGCTAGCTGCAGGTTGTTCATTTTGAACAGTGTCTGTCTTCTGGCCTTTCCAAATCATGTCGTCCAACCTCTGTTAGTGGGGGCAGTGGCACACTGTGTCGTCCTTGCACGAATGGACACACTGACCAATGGTCAGTTGTCTGTCAGTCTCATGTACAAATGTTGACAGTTGTCTGAGTAATGTTGACACAAGAGATGAAGGCTCAGTGAAGGTAAATGGTTCAATTAAATCTGCCTGATGTCAACGCCTACCTTTGTAGTGTGTAGCTTTATGCAGGACCCATCCACCCATTAAAACCTGTTTTGGATGGATAGAAATATCACTGGATGGGTCAAATATAAGGTCTTCCAAAATCATAGTGTTATTATGCTTTGAAAATGGATTGTTTTTATTTTCAGGTCATAGTACAATAATACATTTTTTTTTACTTATCTTGACTGGTTTTATGTATGTATGACATTATATGTACGTGTGTGTGTGACATTTTGTGTATGTGACATTGTATGTACGTGTGACATCGTATCACTATGTGTGTGTGACACATATCACTATGTGTGTGTGACATTGTATGTGTGTGTGACATTGTATGTGTGTGTGACATTGTGTGTATGGCATTGTATGTATGTGTGACATTGTATGTATGTGTGACATTGTATGTATGTGTAACATTGTATGTATGTGTGACATTGTATGTATGGCATTGTATGTATGTGTGACATTGTATGTATGGCATTGTATGTATGTGTGACATTGTATGTATGTGTGACATTGTATGTATGGCATTGTATGTATGTGTGACAGTGTATGTATGGTATTGTATGTATGTGTGACATTGTATGTATGTATGACATTGTATTTATGTGAGTTAATGTGGACGTGTATACCAAACAATTTGTGACTGGCAAAAATTACTTCTCACAAACATTCACCTTTATTGGGAATACAAATGTGCCAGTTGCAACTTACAACTATTGATATTGCTGTTTAAAAAGTAGGAACCAGACAAGACATTTTTTTGTTTTTATTGTTGGTTTGGAAGCTATCATGATTCAAAGATTCAAAAGACTTTATTGTCCGTTTAAAACATCACATTAAGAACAGAACTCTTTCTTCAGTTACACAATAAAATGCCAATAATAAGATTGGTGATCCAGATACATTTGATAAGACACATTAAAATTATAATAATACTAATCAGCACTAAGATGGGTAAAGTAAATAAATTAAGTATATAAATAAGTACTCTAATTAGTAAATAAATAAGTAATATTTATTAAAAGGTTCTTTTATATGACACAATATGCTAACATTTATAATATTGATAAAAATTTGTAAATAAGATTAAATAAATCAATACAATAAGTGTATGGAATAAAACAGTATAGAGTACATTAAAATTTAGCATTCAAAATTTAAATGGCAGAGGGTATACATGATTTCTAGAATACCTGGTAGGTTCTTTTTAGCTACTGGAACTTTTTGACGTCTCCCTGATGGAAGTTTCTGAATAACTTCATTCAAAGGAATGATCCATTTTGTTACTGTGATGCTGATGTAATTCGAATAATATGAATAGTGTGGTATGTAAAAAATCCTGTTCATTATATTGCCATGTACCGGTAGATGAAAGTGTAGCATATCTGAGCCAATGTATTTTATGGTCTGCTGTCGAGCATTGTGTTTCTTGTTAAATAATGCTCGGCAGTCATTGATTATTGTCGGCACGTTGTACCGGTACTTTGCCAGAACAAAGATACTTTTTTCCAGTACGTTTGCACAAATTTTGTTGTAAATGTGCGATTGTTCTGTAAATCATTTGTCATCAAATCATTGCTAGCGTATCGCCAGTGGCAGCGTTTATGTCAACCTATATTCCTTTGCAATGTCATCATTTTGATATATAGTTACAACGTTGGATTATATTACCATGTATTCTGATTATCTCCGTCTATGTGTTGACGATTTGCACTTGAGGAATTATACTTCGATGAGGCTACTTGCTCGTCCCTGCCCAAGCTTGTTTCGGGCGATCGTGCCCATGAATTATTGAATCCAGGATCTCTGTCCGTTCCGTTGTCGGCTATACACGATGGATAGCCAGCCCTATGTAGGCCAAGGCGCCTGTCCGCATGCAATACTGTAATGCACTGGGCATCTCCCTGATATTCGTGATTACGCGGTGCTAATTTGAGGCTTTGTTGATCTGTTTGAGCTGGGGATAATCCAGTGGTGTTATCTCCTGTGGTACTTGTCTGAAATCAATGGGTGGTCTACGCCTGCTGAAGAGACTGTGTCCAGCAGTAGTTGGATGCCAGATAAACACAGGCACTCCAGTCTCTAGTAATACACTCCGTGTTACTGTAGTACACTGTGTACTTACAATACACCTCATTTACATCTTTAGCATTGCAGGGATGTATTTAATTCACTTGTTATACACTTCATTTACATGTAATACTCATGGTGCTGTAATGTACTTAATTTGTGTGTAATACACATACTTTACATATTACAATATGTTTGGTTTACATGTAATACATATCATTTACATGTCACAAATCAAATGTAATGAAAACCAATTATGTGCAATGTACATCGTTGTCATGGTAGTGTACATGGTAATGTTTTAGTGTGCAATATACTTAATTTGTATGCATGTAATACACATAAGTTATGTATTACAGTACCTTTAATTTAGGTGTAATAACACATTAACGTGCAAATGTAATATGCTTTGTATACCCGTGACATCCATTGTGTAGTTGTAATGTATGTCATTTACACAAAATATACTGTATCCACATGTAATTATCATTTACATGTAATAAACATCATTTGTATGTAACAGTGTTCGTTTAAATATGATACTTCAGGTTGTTACGTGTCATCCTGCAGTGAATGCAGTATTGATACACTTTATGTCATTTCATTAACCTCTTTACGTGTCATGTTGTAATATATTACATTCATCTGTGATATAATCACATAGTACTTAGTACACCTCGGACAGTGCTGTCAAGTACGTTACTTTCTTTACGTACCACACAGTCGGTACTTGTTCAATATCTCCACTAAGTTTGCCCAAGTGCGGTACTTTTACATAGGCTGTAGTGCTCTTGAAGTGTGGTCAATTGGCCAGTTACTGGACCAGTGATTACTTGACACGCCCAACGAATGGTCAGTTATTTAGGTCAGTTCACTGACCGGTGACCCTACGCGAGGAGTTTCATTTTACCTCCACTGGCGGCGTCAGTATATCAGAATGATGCAGAATGTTCTATTGGCTGAGACGGAATGTTCTATTGGCTGAGCCAGAATATTCTATTGGCTGAGACGGAATGTTCTATTGAGACAGAGTGTTCTATTGGCTGAGACGGAATGTTCTATTGAGACAGAGTGTTCTATTGGCTGAGACGGAATGTTCTATTGGCTGAGACGGAATGTTCTATTGGCTGAGACGGAATGTTCTATTGGCTGAGACGGAATGTTCTGTTGGCTGAGACGGAGTGTTCTATTGGCTGAGACGGAATGTTCTATTGGCTGAGCCAGAATGTTCTATTGGCTGAGCCAGAATGTTCTATTGGCTGAGACGGAGTGTTCTATTGGCTGAGACAGAATGTTCTGTTGGCTGAGACGGAGTGTTCTATTGGCTGAGACGGAATGTTCTATTGGCTGAGCCAGAATATTCTATTGGCTGAGACGGAATGTTCTATTGGCTGAGACGGAGTGTTCTATTGGCTGAGACGGAATGTTCTATTGGCTGAGACGGAATGTTCTATTGGCTGAGACGGAATGTTCTATTGGCTGAGACGGAGTGTTCTATTGGCTGAGACGGAGTGTTCTATTGGCTGAGACGGAGTGTTCTATTGGCTGAGACGGAATGTTCTATTGGCTGAGACGGAATGTTCTATTGGCTGAGACGGAGTGTTCTATTGGCTGAGACGGTGTGTTCTATTGGCTGAGACGGAATGTTCTATTGGCTGAGACGGAGTGTTCTATTGGCTGAGACGGTGTGTTCTATTGGCTGAGACGGTGTGTTCTATTGGCTGAGACGGTGTGTTCTATTGGCTGAGACAGAGTGTTCTATTGACTGAGACGGAATGTTCTATTGGCTGAGACGGAGTGTTCTATTGGCTGAGATGGAGTGTTCTATTGGCTGAGACGGAGTGTTCTATTGGCTGAGACGGAATGTTCTATTGGCTGAGACGGTGTGTTCTATTGGCTGAGACGGTGTGTTCTATTGGCTGAGACGGTGTGTTCTATTGGCTGAGACGGTGTGTTCTATTGGCTGAGACGGTGTGTTCTATTGGCTGAGACGGAATGTTCTATTGGCTGAGACGGAGTGTTCTATTGGCTGAGACGGTGTGTTCTATTGGCTGAGACGGTGTGTTCTATTGGCTGAGACGGAATGTTCTATTGACTGAGACGGTGTGTTCTATTGGCTGAGACGGTGTGTTCTATTGGCTGAGACGGTGTGTTCTATTGGCTGAGACGGTGTGTTCTATTGGCTGAGACGGAATGTTCTATTGGCTGAGACGGAGTGTTCTATTGGCTGAGACGGAGTGTTCTATTGGCTGAGACGGTGTGTTCTATTGGCTGAGACGGAGTGTTCTATTGGCTGAGACGGTGTGTTCTATTGGCTGAGACGGTGTGTTCTATTGGCTGAGACGGTGTGTTCTATTGGCTGAGACGGAGTGTTCTATTGGCTGAGACGGAGTGTTCTATTGGCTGAGACGGAGTGTTCTATTGGCTGAGACGGAGTGTCCTATTGGCTGAGACGGTGTGTTCTATTGGCTGAGACGGTGTGTTCTATTGGCTGAGACGGTGTGTTCTATTGGCTGAGATGGAATGTTCTATCAGTGACACATGATGTGTAGCGTTTGTTGATCAGTGACTTGGTCAGCGGAATCAGGAAGTGAAAATTATCACATGTGATCAGTTCTCTGCTGCCCGGTGTTCTGTTGGTGGAGCTGTTCATTTGACCACCGGGCCCAGCAGTGCATTCTGGGATCAAGCAGCTGAGTCGTCTTTGTTATTATTGGTGTGTGTAATAACCATGCGGTTACCAACGTAATCCTCTCTTAAAAACACTCTTTCTAGGCAAATATAAGACAAATTAAACACAGGTAAGATTTCTTGCAAATTATGTAAAACTATTTTGTGTTCAATGATCATTTTCTAAATAGACTACAGTGAGACCTAGGCAGAGACTACATGAGTAGGGAGGTAACACTAAATTATAAGCAGTATTCTTTACTATTATATGGATAATTTGGGGTTATCTTATCAAGGGACAAAAATGGCCTTAATTTCAGGGTGGTTGTATTATTGGGGTGACCTTAATTGTCGGGTGTTTGTATTATCGAGGTGACCTAAATTGAGTTGACTGTATTAACGATGTGTCCTTAATTGTGATGTGTCTGTATTACACAGGTGACCTTAATTTCTGGGTGGCTGTATTACCAAGATGACCTTAATTGTGGGGTGGTTGTATTATTAAGGTGACCTTATTTGAGGGGTGACTGTGTTATATAGGTGACCATATTGCCCAGGGTTCAGCTGTGCTATTCAGGGGATGGCATTACCCATGTTTTATGATTTGCTAAGTACTCGCGTTAGGTTTCTCAGAATCCTCGCACCAAGACAACACGAATCACTGCAGACATTTGGTTTCAGGTGTTGTTTTTAAAGGGCACGTCCCCATGTCACTACACGCACGCTTCAGTTCTGTGCCGTGCAGCACGTGTTCGGAGTAGGTGAAAGAGTGGACACAACGTCAGATCGTTCATTTTTCTTCCGCATTCATTACACACAAATGTGACTTTGACATAGTGCTTCCTTTCATGGATTTTTTCCATCCTGATCAAATATTTTTGACATCATGTCTGGATCTGCAAGAGTCCTACTGGTCAGTACCACTCAGTGGTACATTTCTGTAGCACCTGGCTGGTAATAAATGTGGCCTTAGGAAAAAATCTAAATAAATTTATAGAATTCTGTAAAATGATGGCAGAATTCTAAAAAGTGGCGTTAATATTATTATGGATTTTCTATAGAATTCTGCATGATTTCCATGGTCACTTGAATTTTTACTGTATATGTATATTCCATTACATTTTCATGGTCACATAAATTTCTGACATTCTACTTGATTTCTATAGAACTTGTGAATAATCCGAAAACATACATTTTTATTCTACGGACCCTCAATGTGTAAACTGTTGCTAAGGTTACGTAGATCTTCCATAGAAGAACTCCCTGACCATGCAGACAAAAACTTCATTTGATATTCTGGAAAAAACTTGTGTGTAGGTTTAAGGAAAACATTAATTTTATGAGGACTATCTCAGTGGCTTGAATTATGTTCATTTACAACTCACAAGTGATAAAATCTTTATCGTTACTTTTTTGTACATGATAAAAATGTCACGGAGGTCGACTAAAATTGGTCAAGGTGGTTAGCCACGGGAGGCTAGAGTGATATCACAGATGTGGCTAGAGTTTGACTCCCGGGAACGTCACTGGTATTAACTAACTACAGCTTCTTAATCCGACCTGACGTGTAGAATGACTGACAGTGGCCAGACAAGGGTTAACGTCATAAGCTGGGATAAATGTATGCGTTGTCACTGGGCCATTGTTTGTTTCTGTGAGGCATCAACGGTGAGTGTTTCATAGACAGACGTGTGTAAGATGCATGACTTAATCACGGACCCAGTGACGTTTGAATCAAGAATATGCTAAATTTGTCTTTTGGTGATCACGATGGATTAATGAAGTAGAGGACATGTGGCCACACGAAGAAAGTGACCAGTGGCCACTGCCCGGCTGACCAGGTCAGTTGATTGGCCATGGTTTGTGGTAATGTTTTTATTAGGAATGCTGGCAATAAGAGACACTGTCCAGACTTTACAATAAATGAGATATTTCAGTCGACACTCGACAGTAAACTTTTACACCCTATACAGTCAGCCACTTGTTTCCACTGTGATTCCTAAACAGACACAGAAAATTAAGCACCAATATTAATAAATTATGACCAAATGATAAAGAGTAATGCAATAAAATATAAAATTATAAAGACAGTAATATTATTAGTAAACAGATAGCTGAAGCAAATGACAAAAAACAATAGTGATAACAAGCCTGCTGATTATTAATTTATTTGACCACTAACTGTTATTAAAAATAACTAATAACAATTATGATAACAAACATAACAGTCGAACATTTACAAGAGTGCAACACAAAATAAAACGCATTAATTTGATTAACAAATATTGTTTATTTTATAATTTATATAATTTTCATGCCTGGTAGTAATGTTGGTGTCAATAAATTATATATATATATATATATATATATATATATATATATATACAATAATTATATATACCTTTCTGTCAAAATCCATCAGAGACTGGGAGGGGGGAGGAGGGGAAATGTAGTGGAGAAACAAGTATGAACTGTACAGCATCTGTGTGATTACGATTAATACAACTACTACTACAGTGTACTACTATTAACATAAATTTAACATTGTTGTGTAAAAAAACTAATATCATTATGTTGCGTTAATGTGAATTTCTATCATGTAAATTTCCTATTTACAACCATTAAAGGTTACTTTATTGCATTGTAATATATATATATATATATATATATATATATATATAAATATTCAATAATTATATGTAAGTAATTTATACATGGATTACCATATTCATTTCAATTTGATTTATTCAAACAACATTCAGTAGACATTATAATTTAAGACAATACAAACATGCTATACACATAATGTTATTTGAAGGGAATACACAAGAAGTTAAAACTTGTAGTAGTATGTATCCCCGAACAATAATTTTGGTCATAGCCATAATATAAGAAATAACTATTATAATGTAAATATTGCACACATCCTAAATACATGACTAGGAAAGTAAACAGAACAACATAAATAGAATTAGTGATACAACCTCTAGTTCATTAGTCACATTACTATCACTTATTCAAAATATATGGATGCATACAAGGAATTATACTTAGAATTCAGATACATTAGTCATCTGAATTCTAAGTATATAATATATATATATATATATATATATATATATATATATATATATATATATATATATATATATATATGTTATATAATATATTCTAGCCACACCACTCCTTTTGTAATATGCAGTCAAATGAACGAAGGTGTAAATAACAACAAAACAAAACATTCCCGTGGGCCGTGGCTGCGTGGCCCAGTTTGGTGAAACAAGCGACTGAGAAGAAGGTGACCTTTGGCCCGCTGTGCCAGCCTTTCCCTCGTTTCTCACCTTCTAGTTCTCATCTGGCTGACGTCCAGGTCAGTTGGCCAGTTGGTCAGTGGCAGCCTGACCGGTGCCATATAGATGAGTGGGTAAGCAGCTGCAGGTTCCCGACGAAGACTCTGTGACTCAGCCTCCTGTCTCCAGGCCAGATGTCACACGGCATGGCTTTGTACCTGGCTGGCACTCTTCACACGCTTTCATTTCCTCTTTCAGTGTTGCACATTGTGGGAGAAATACTTAACTGCAGCATGCAGTTGGTTGTGGCGGGGAACTGCAACCTTCAGCAAATGTATGGAATTTTTGTACATAAGAAACAAAAGTTGTGATGATTTAGATAATGGTGTGTTTGTCGGTTTTAATGTGTTACAAGTTCAAGTTGCAAAGAAATGGTGTCCGCGGGTGACATTGGTGTGCGTTATGAAGACATGCATTTGAACACGGAAATAGCATTCAAGTTGGCATGTTCCCATGCCCCTCGGTGCAAAATGGGTTCAAGGCAAACGATTCAGCAAACCTCCGGCTAATGATTGACACCAGAAACTGATTCCTGGTACATGTGTAGCAGAATACGCAATCTCGCATTAATACAGAGTTATCCAGAATCACGGGCATATAATTAACTTAGTTAATTTGGTGTTATTTTCGGCTGATTTTTGTAGAGTGACGTGGTGCATTTGCTAGCCTATGGCACAATACACATACGTCATAAATCTATGTAAAAGGAAGTTACCCTGTCTGCTAAAGATAGCCACCCTCACCCCCTGACACGACGCAATGACTCAGGCAACTGTGACGTTTGACGCAAAACTTCCAATGCCATTTGCCTTCCGGGTGAGAAACAGACATTCCATGGCTTATGGAGTCGCTGAGGCATGACCGACACAGCCATGGTAGGGGTGTGTGTTCTTGTGCAGTGAACTGGAACCATCCCCCATTTCTAGATCAGCCAGTGGCTTACCTGGTCACTAATACCTGGAGTTAGTGGCTCGCGGAGGTGACAATGTTGCGTATTATTTGTTCGGAACCGGGGGACGCTTTAATCCAGCTGTCAAAATGAGTCAAGCAGGTAACGGTCCACTGATCCTACTGTCCAGTATTACACGTGAGTGGACATTACTGTGCTACCTGGAGAGTGTGATGTTTCTGAGTGAATGTTGATGTGTTGGCGTCTCGTCAACCACACAATTAACTGAGTATTTATAGAATAGCAATTGTGTGACAGTTTTCATGTTTTGTTTGTGATGTCAACTGTTTCTGTCACGAAGGGGGCATGTCAGGGGGTTTCAACCCCCCTTTCTCCCACCTATTTATGGAAATAAATGACCTCACACAGTTCTTCGGTCTGTTTCGTGCCACACCCCTCATTAGCAACTAATGAACGAGCATTAGCGTGTGTTACCAACTGGTCAGGCGTGAGTGATGATGAATGTTTAATGTGTTTCTAAAATGGGTAGTTACATGACAAATGTTTGTTTCTCGCAGTGGTAACACTTTACATGCAGATATTGCATAAATGTATTTACACATTAAGTAAATATTTTATATCCATGGTGTTTGTCTTGTTCATATGAAGGTTTTCAAGAGGTGATCTATTAGTATTAACTGTTCTGTCATGTATTTCGGATTAACTTGGCAGGTATACATATTTATAAATGTGAGACTTATGCTGAGTGTCGGTGAAGTAGCATATTCATGTCGTTGTGTGCACTCTACTCTTTGAGACTAACATTGTGAAAGACAGTGAACAAGTAGACCACTCTGGTCTGACGAGGTGACATCAGCACGAATGTTTTGTAATTACGAGATCGGCTACATATAGAAATTTCATAATGGTAGGGGGTGCTGTATCTGGTAGGGACGTAGGGTGGTACTACCAGTAAATGAGCGCAATTGGCATCCATTTTCAATTGCACAGGTCATATCTTCCGTTCTTCATTAATTATTTTTTATTATTTGTTGCAATTTATGAACATTCCATTGTTATTTAACTGGGATTGCAAAACACAGTTTTTTGTAAATAAAATTATAACTTAAATTTGGGTTTATTTTTATTTTGCCAGACTAGTAAACTTTTTAATGGACTAGTAAACTTTTATCTTTACTAGTCCCGCTGTCTAGTAAAATAAATGCTGAAGTTCTACCCCTGTCCTAAGTGTTAGAAGAATGGATTTAAAATTGAAAAAGAATATTGAAATCACTCTATATAAATCCATCTGCAAAAACTCACAATATTTTATTCAAACGTATTCCATTTCATGCAGCATAATTATTCATAAGCTGGATATTCTTTTTGATCCACAAAGGTTTCAGCTACACTTGATAGAAGTTGTTGATTAGCTACTCCTTAGTAATGATCCATTTATATACATTTGTTCGTCATCTATTGACAATATAACTATTATTCACTGTAGTCTAGATGTAAGTTACACCTAGACTAGGGTACTTGTCTTAAACTGCATCAACAACAAAATGTTTCTAACACTTCGTTGTTGATGCAGTACGTGGACTGTCAGTGTTTGATTTTGCTTAACACAGCCCTAACTTAGGGTATAATTAATATGTTATAATATTATTGATGCTAACTCATTACAAAGTCGACACAGCTAACAACTCTTTATGTTTTATATAAACTATTTATTAAATCTATCAATTAAATAGTTCTGTTAAATCTTGTCAGAATAGATTTGTTTGTCATTTTTAATTATCTTGGTGACTTGTTTTTGTTGTTTCGCCAGTTTTATGAGATATAGGGCTACATATTTAGTATGTTATAGAGAAAATGGATTCATCGAATATACATTGTCCTAAGCCATCCGATGTTACTTTTATGCTGAATTATTTTGAATAAAACATTTAAAAGTCAATCAGACACTTAATCTGTCAAATAGTGATGAATACATTTGATCAGTCACATTCATGAGATAAAAAGTGACTTTATGTTCTGTGCCCTTAATGTGGTCTAGGTAGACTATTACTAGACTCATTAATTGTGGAATGAACGAAAAAGGAAATGTGTTGTCTTACAGCTGCCGTTTATTGCCAACGGACAACACAAACGCAATAAACTAACCGCCGCTAGACTTATTGTGCCTGGTGTGCCAAGGTCATATCAAGGTCATGACGTCATGCATGATATAAATGAACGTTTTTTTGTGATTTTGTTAGACTGTAAAACAGCCGTAGTTGTCAGTTGATGGAGAAGTTGGCAGTTGACATTTAAATTAGCCATTCTATTTCCTTTGATATATTTAGCCGCAGTGTGCCCGGTGACTCATTTTAAAAATTGGGGCCTGTCAGGTAGTATGTTTACAACAGCTTTATTTAAAACAGAATGTGCATAACGGAAATAAAAAATTATCTTAAATTACAAAGTAAAAAATGTCATCAATATGTGTCTTTATGTATTAGTTTTATGACAATAAATTATGGATGTGGCAATAAATGTTATCATTTGCTCTAAATGTAGAATTTATAGAGTGCATTGTTCAACAGGACAGTCTATAAACAGGTGACCATTGCAATGACTGTAATTGAAAACTAGCAACAGTTAATGTTTACAGCATTTGTTTACATAGATGAATGGTAACTATCATCTGACCACGCTGACAGTACATGTACCTACCCAGTAACTATAAATGTATGCACAAATACACAGTCTGTGTATTTGTGCATACATTTATAGTTACATGTACTGTCAATGTCATGTACATATGGTTTAGAAATTATATTTAGATTTATATCATAAATATTTTTCCCTATTAAATAATAATCATAATTGTTAATATTTTATTGTCATGATATACACGTTTTGTAATATTTATGAATGTCAGCCACCCGAATTACTCGTGGTAACTTATGTTGTTGACTTGCTGCCAGAGTAGTTGGGATTTTTGACGCAAACATTGATATGATATTTGCCACTACCAGTACGTAATGTTGTTTATGTGTTTTGCTGCTGCAATGGTGTCACCATGTATTTATTGACGTTTTCACTGGAAAAAACATTATTTATTTTCCAGACACGATTTAAGTGCTGAATAGCACTGCGATAGACAGTGTACTCTAAAGGATATAAAGTTCCTGAAATTGCATATAGAGAGCCAATTTAGGATATCATGTCATGGGGATCTAAGATGAAATAACATCAGTTCTATGCAGAGTTGTGGTGTGTATTTAGCAAAGATTCGTCAGTGGGTTGGGCCAATTCATCAACGGACTGTTTATAAATGATACTGTGTACTCGCCGCTAATCTGAAAATATTTAGCACGTTATTGTGTCAACAATGAATGCACCGTATCTACCATAATTCCCACTACAGTGTGAATGAATAACTGTCTGTCGATGTGACGTTTAAATATGTTATTGTTTGTCTCTTTTGAACAGACAGGAGAGACCATTAGTCTAGAGACACACTACAGCTTGAATTGACAATCAAGATAAACACACAGGTAAGTACATTCAAATATATCTGTACAATGAGATTAATATAGGTATTGTAATAGTCCAGTAGTTTAGGTGGGTCATGGTAGCCATTGCACCTGGCCAACTGGAGGTCACCCCAACATGAACTGTTAGTGTTAGTGTGATTGAATGGTATTTGGTAATAAATTGATAACATGTTATAGTATAGGTAAATTCTCCCCGCTGTCTGTCTCTTTGTCTCTTCTCCCTTCCTCCTTCCCTCTTTCTCTCCCTCCCTCCTCCCTCCCTCCTCCCTCCCTCCCTCCTCTCCCTCCCCTCCCTCCCTCCCTCCCTCCCTCCTTCCCTCCCTCCCTCCCTCCCTCCCTCCCCTCCTCCTCCCTCCCTCCCTCCCTCCTCTCCCTCCCTCCTTCCCTCCCTCCTTCCCTCCCTCCTTCCCTCCCTCCTCTCCTCCTTCCCTCCCTCCTCCTTCCCTCCCTCCCTCCCTCCCTCCCTCCTTCCTTCCTTCCTTCCTTCCTTCCTTCCTCTTCCCTCCCTTCCCTCCTCCCTCCCTCTCCCTCCTCCCTCCTCTCCTCCTCCCTCCTCCTCCTCCCTCCCTCCTCCCTCCTCCTCTCCCTCCTCCTCCTCCTCCTCCCTCCTCCTCCCTTTCTCTACAATGTACAATGTATAAATTATACATATTTATAAACTCAGTAACATGTCCTAGTCCTACCATTCAAAACATTTTGCTCGAGCTGGCAAGCCTGTGCAATCCAACACCACCAACACCTCTCTGGGAAGCATTCAGCCACCCTGCAGGAAATGCACAAAAACAGTTTTGTACTCAAGTACACATCCACACAGCTGAGTGAACTGTCATAGCATGGAGTGAAGTGAATACATTTGCCTAAATTCGACACGGCAGCATAGGATTCGAACCTGGAACCTCTTGTTTAAGGGTGTGACACTCTACCCACTGTGCTACTGTGCCCTACTCTGTAAACAAGGTGTGCTTGTGATAGTGATTAAGTCATAAACCATTCCTAAATGTGTCATGTGACATCACATTGGCTACACAAGCCGTAGGTGGTACTCATTAAATGCTGCCATGAGAAGTCAACGAACGAGAAATGATCACATATGTTAAATAAATTGGCCTTTATTACAAGTTGTGATCACCCAAATTGTCAGCTACACACCGGGTATTCTCTGCAGATTAGTCTTAATGGCGAAACTTACGATGATTGCAACGGCACTAGATTATCACGTCTGTGAATAGTCTGTTGTCTGTACAATAACTTTTCCTCATTAGCTGTTTCCATAGAGAAATCTTTTTTCAAAAGATAGTTTGTGTTTTTGTGATATTTTGGTGTGATTTTGTAACAGTGTTAAATTTTGTTAAAGCCTTTATGCATGCATTTGTACAAATGATCTGAATATCACAGTTGATATACTAGGTTTTGTATTTGTAAATAGAATCTGAAACTGGAAAAATAAACAAGTTTACCTTTAATTAAGCTAAGGTCATTTATAATTATATTTGATACTATGTGTAATGTGTAGAACCACATGTTTGAGATACTTTGATATTTGATACTATGTGCATAATGTGTAGAACCAAGTGTGTCAGAGACTTTGATCAAGTTGCCTAATGGCGCAGATACTTCTGATGTGTGTGGATAACAGGTCAGATGTGAGACATGACGAAGCCTCTTCCTACATCTAGATGTGCTAACTGGTGTTGGGTCCTGGTTAAACCTTGTTAATTAATTGAATCAGGTTTCTGCGATAGATGGTCAGACGGCAGTGGGTCATATGATCTTTGTTGACCTGGTCAGTAAGGTATTACCTGATAATGCTGAATCGGCAGCGAAAGGCATGCGACTGTTTTGCCAGTAGCTCAAGTCTTAATAATTCTGGAGTAGATTTCCAGAAGACAAGACTCACATCATGTAAGGCACTGACCCATAAAAATGGTTTTATGTATTGTTTTTCTACCGATTATCTTCCATTAACTAGTCTGCCAGAAGCTGTTTTTGAGTTCTCCTAAAGAGGTTCGTGGTAGAGCCACCAAATTTGTATCTCCAAATTAAACACGTTTCCTCCAGTGTGTTCAATGTATTAACGAAATGTGTTATCCATTTTTTATAATATTTATAAATTAGTCAACGTGCAAAAAAGACTTAAATTTAATAACGTGACCATGGCCAATCTTACCCACAGGGATTCAAGAAAAACAATAAAATATATACACAGAGAACCATATCTTTAATCTGTATATTTAGCATGATCTTACTATGTTGTGTATATTTATCAAGTTCAGCATTTCACCAGTCAACACAACACAATAATGTAATTTCCAATCCTCCATGTATGTATCTATGTATACAGTTTTACTTATTAAATTTTCTCTCCCTTTGTCCAGTTTTCACACCTGTCCCTATGTTCCTCTAAAGTCTGCAGGTATTTAAATTTTAGTAAAAATTGTTAATTAAATTTAGTAATGATTGTTAATTAAATTTAACAATCGTTACTAAATATAATTAACAATTGTTACTAAATTTAATCAACATGTCCGACAACCCATGAACTTATAAATGAACAGACCCAAATGAAGGCTGCTTTTGTCCGCACTGTTTATTTGCTGCGAGACTTGCATTAATCATGTGATCCATCAGTGGAGGCCTGTGAGACTGGATGGTCGATGCGGGAAAGCCGCGCAGTAAACGCCGGCCCACCGCACCACTTATTTGATCTGCAAAATAATTGTGCAAACAAGACGCTGACATTATGGTTACTGCATTGAGATAATAACCATATTTCCTCCCGCACTGCCAAATGCATGTGTTCCACAGTGTATGGACGTCACATGGCCATTTCTTTGCACCGAGGGCTATTGTATTATTGTTTATGTTGTGTTTAAATATATATATATATATACCTATGTAAAAAATTTTTGGGTAGTGGAGGGAGCAGGGAGGGGAGGGGAGGGAGGGGAGGGAGGAGGGGAGGGGAGGGGAGGGGAGGGGAGGGAGGAGGGGAGGGAGGGAGGGGAGGGGAGGGGAGGCAGACGGAAGAGATGGTAGGAATTTGGGACGGGAACAGAATATGGAGCATATAACGGAGGGAAAAGGAAGGAGAGAGATGGAAAAAGCAGCAGGGAAGACAAAAGGGAAGAGATAGGAGAGTGGTGTGGTAGAAAGAGGAGAAGGAGAAGAGAGTTAGGAAGGGGAGAAGAAAGTAGGGAAGGGGAGAGGAAAATATGGGAATGGCAGGAAACGGCTGTGCAAAGCAAGGGAGATATGGGGAAGGGGAAAGAGTACGGAAGAGGGAGAGAGAAGGAAAGCGGAGGAAAGGGGAAAATGGACAGGAGAAAGAGAAAAACAAGGAAGAGAGAGTGAGAGAGAGACTAGAGACGGGAGGAGAGGGTAAGGAAGAAGTTTGTACAGTGTACGTACTTAGTGTAACACGTACGTGTGAGTAGCTACACACATACGCTGTGTGCTGAAAGGCCCAGTATGTTGAGCACACAAGCCAACAATTGCCCATCTATTTGGGTGTGGTCGACAATAGCAATATCTGAACTTCAATCAAAACAATGCAGACATACACACGTGTTAAAGACAGTGGTTGTATAATGTTACATGCGGTGTGTGTGTGTGTGAGTGCACGCGTGTCGGTGCATTCGTCACCACATACCATCTGTGATCCTTGTTTACACCTGGATGTGTCGACAACTGACGTGTTCCTCCGGGCAGGTGTGTGGCATTTACCTGAGCGCTTTGTTTCACTTTATCAGGGTATTGTCTTATCTATCTCTGCGCATAATCATCTGTTTGTTCCTCGGTTCACATGTCACCTGTCAACTTCTGCGTCACATCCTAGTCGTACATGTGTTTGTTTGTTTTTGTGAATACGTTATAGTCATTCAGTGTTTTATAGTTTTAAGTCTTGTTCATCAATCAATGCTTTTTGCACACAGACTATGGGAGGAATTGTCTTGAAGCAGGGCTTTATGCAGTGGATATAACTTTTGCCAGTCACACATTTTTTGGTAGACACATTCACGTAAACTGACATATAAGCCAGTCGTGGTGAGTATTGTGACCTAAAATAAAAATGTTCAAGGCATAACTGACAATATCTATGATTTTGGAAGATGTTTTTGCTACTTATTTTTGTACCCATCCAATGATATTTCTACCCGTCCAAAATGGGTTTTACCCTGTCCAAATGACAGGTGGACGGGTCTCCGTATAAAGCTGTGCATGAAATGCTGACAGTGACCTGCTCAGTTATATGTTGTCCTACTTTCAGTGAGTTGCCGTCACCATCTGAATGTGTACACGGGTATCATGACTCAACTTTACGCTCAGTTACTAATTGGCAGCCAGATGCCAAATTGTAGATAACACTACTTTAACACCAGGAATGACAGTAGCAAACTTCTAAAGCAGCTATGTCCTACAGAGTCTCAGCTCAGAGGTGCAACCTACAATACGCATGAGGCACAATCGTGAACAAGAACTCATGAGAGTCGCCATCAGGGCAGGGACGTGCCAACAGTTCAGGGTGGGAATGTGATTTTCAAACAAATTTTTTTGCGAAAGGTGGCTATAGTTCCTGATGATGTTACAGTGATAGGGCATTGATTCCAGCTACAGATAAATCACATTTGTCTATATTGAGCTCAGTTTGAGAAACAAAACGTTGTAAATCAGATGATTTAAGCCAGGGTACTGGGGATATCATAAAAAATGCAGGAGACCAATTGGATAGGTTGGTGAATAGAAATGACATGATACGATATATTGAATTTGATTCGATATAGAACTGGAAGACAGTGTCACTATTTACTCTATACACCTTTACAGCAGTGCAGGCTCTCAGTTACCTACATGGCACTGTGAATATTGTAAATTATGAAAATACGTCACAGATTTTATAAAAAAAATTACATGTGGCGTTTGGTTAATTGCATTTACAATGTCGAAACCACCTGTTGACATTTTTAAAACTTCAAGTTCAACACTGTCTGCAGTAGTAAAATTGATTTGTGGTGATCAATCATGGTACAGGTGTGACGTTTAATAATAGCGTTTTATCTCAATAAGGGTTATCAAGTGGTATATTCTCGTAGGTAAGTAACTGTAGTGCTTAGAGCATTCATATGTCAGTAGGTTCAAATCCTCTCGGTGGCATTTTGAACAACCTTGGCTGAGTTTGTTCACTTCACATTCCGCGAGATCAATCAGCTGTAAACAATGAGTGGCTGTTTGTTTATGACTACCAGTTGCTTTTTGTGCTGTAATTGCAGTATGGCTGAATGCCTTCCAAAGCTGTCGAGGTTGTGTTCGATTGAACAGCCATATGAGAACTTAATTTGTACTGCCTGTGCCGTAGATCAGTGGTTTGGCATACGCAGTGTCCCTGTTGATGCAGTGTTCAGATTCAGATACACAGGCCAGTAGGACAGACTCATCTGCTGCCATCTTTTTGTCATGCTATTTTGCCATTTTCATTCTTGATCCTGTCCCCAACGACTCCCCAACGACTCCCCAACGACTCCCCAACGACTCGAATGAGCTATGTTTTCGTTCGCCTCTGGGTGTAACTGCCACAACAGAAACCTGTAGCCAGTTTTATAGGTTCCCACCCAACAAAACCTGATCTAGAAGGTGGGAGCTGTTAAGTGTGTAGGTTACTATTTTCAAATTGTTTGTGCATTGCAGTAATTTTGAATATGCTTACAGACAGCTGGGTGGGGACCAGTTTATGGTGTCATTAAGTATCACTCAAATTGGACCGACTCCAGCACCAGGCATGATATACAAATTATACATACGTAGGAAGTTTGTGTCTTTCCGATGGAACTACCGATGGATCGGTTCATTCTTCTGGGTCTATGTTTGGGCAGTAAAACACCAGTCTTGTACTTACACAGGGTGAATGGTCGCTATCACTCGTACTGAGACGTGCTAAGATAAAAGACGCATTCAAACAAGAATATTTCATGAAAGTGCAGTCAATCTCACGTTACAGTCAATTAAGTAATAGAATCACTTTACAATTAAGGTCACCATTTTATTTATGCATGCAGTAGAGTATAGGAAATGTTGATCCCTCTCTAATCAGGTCACCTCCCAGCCCCAAGAGTGGCCTTAATGGTGAGGTCTCCCCGAATTGACACATGACAGCTGCTTCCTGTCAACTGTCTCCTACTGCTGAGATAAAATTATCATGCCCTTGTTGCCATTCTAGACCATTATTGTATCTATTCATGTCAGTGTCTTTTTTTCAATGTTGCGCGTATGCTTCATTGTGATTGGTTAGTTTCATTGTAGAGCAGTCACTACTTCATTGGTTGCTTACTTTGTATTACATTAGAACCAGCAGCGTAGAACTCATCAAAAACAGTCAACGACAAAAGAATCCCACAGTCGTGATAATACCGGTAGATTAATACAGAGGATCTCGAGGAGGTAGTCATTTAGAAATGCCACCATTGCAGAGTTATAAATCCCTCACATTTGGTGTGAGACTCACACGTTTGTCTTTTGTTAAAATGTTAAATCTCATGCGTATTGCAAAGCAGTTGAAAACATAATAAGATAAACAGGTTTATTTCCATGCACGTCTTGATATATTGTATTTATATGCGAGAGATGATAGCACAAGGCTTGCACCGAATGTGTAGATCAGGTTACTGGTGTATTTGTCAGGGACTTGTGTCAACTACAAAGTGTGTTTCTCGCAATGTCACTGTTATTTTCACAAATCTCCCACAAAGGTCAGTTAGTGCATAATAATTCAGGTGTGAAATGAAAAGAAAGTAAATTGACAAATGTTCCTCAATGCCCAAGAAATGTTTTAATGGCCACCAGTAGCATTTTAGAAAAGGTTTAGTTATTTATGACATTTTAAAGACATCTGAACAGCTGTATTGCATATTTCATAGAAATGTTCTGTGTGTGGTTATTTTGTAATACTTTGTAATTTACGTAATTATCGTAGACTTCTAGTTTTGATATTCGATAATTTTAAATAGAAGTATATACTAGTGATGGGTTTTATGTATGACTTGTCTTAATGGATTTGCAAAGTGCCTTTGGGCAGCATAGGTTGATGGAGACTATATAAGTATACATGTTATTGTTAATTATCATTACATTTAGCAAACTGTGATCCCCTCCGTTTTGTTGATACAACACCTTGACATTCTTGCCCTGGAGCCTGTGAAGTATGGTGTTGACTAGCACACTCAGCTGTTTCTACGACCCAACCTTGCTTCCCGAGCCCACTAGGTGGCAGCTGTGCATCACCTGCCCTTCTCGTTAACGCAATTTATTCTGTGGTGACGGCTTCCTCTGATATATCAATACCATCTATATTAGTCACTGTGCAACGTTCTGTCTGACTCCAGCTACCTTCCACTGACGTAGCCTAATTGCTGTAAATTTATTTTTGTCATATTTCCCCTGATGAATCTTAATCGTTGAATAGATTGGTGTTCCTTTTTTCTTCGGCCGTGATGTTTGTTGATATTTACCTTTCAGGTGTGTTGTTTTTGGAAATTTTAATAGAATCTTGATGGTCATTGTCAGTTTATGTAATTATCAACAGCTGTACAATTACCTTTCAAGTACTATGATGTTTACATTTGCGGCACACCGGTGCAAGAAAACCTGGACACTGACAGCGTCTTGTTCTGTGAAAGTTTCCTAGCAGGATATAAGAAAACTGTGGCTTTCTCGGTTGCCATGCAGTGAAATTCACTCATCTCATCTTGAAATTGTAAACCCATATTATTAAGACAGTTGATACTGTGGTGTGTGGTGGGGTAATGTTTTTAGCATCAAACTCTCAGTCGATGCTGTGGTGTGTGGTGGGGTAATGTTTTTAGCATCAAACTCTCAGTCGATACTGTGGTGTGTGGTGGGGTAATGTTTTGAGCATCAAACTCTCAGTCGATACTGTGGTGTGTGGTGGGGTAATGTTTTGAGCATCAAACTCTCAGTCGATACAGTGGTGTGTGGTGGGGTAATGTTTTGAGCATCAAACTCTCAGTCGATACTGTGGTGTGTGGTGGGGTAATGTTTTTAGCATCAAACTCTCAGTCGATACTGTGGTGTGTGGTGGGGTAATGTTTTTAGCATCAAACTCTCAGTCGATACTGTGGTTTATGGTGGGGTAATGTTTATAGCATCAAACTCTCAGTCGATACTGTGGTGTGTGGTGGGGTAATGTTTTGAGCATCAAACTCTCAGTCGATACTGTGGTGTGTGGTGGGGTAATGTTTTTAGCATCAAACTCTCAGTCGATAGTGTGGTGTGTGGTGGGGTAATGTTTTTAGCATCAAACTCTCAGTCGATACTGTGGTGTGTGGTGGGGTAATGTTTTTAGCATCAAACTCTCAGTCGATACTGTGGTGTGTGGTGGGGTAATGTTTTTAGCATCAAACTCTCAGTCGATACTGTGGTGTGTGGTGGGGTAATGTTTTTAGCATCAAACTCTCAGTCAATACTGTGGTGTGTGGTGGGGTAATGTTTTTAGCATCAAACTCTCAGTTGATACTATGGTGTGTGGTGGGGTAATGTTTTTAGCATCAAACTCTCAGTCGATACTATGGTGTGTGGTGGGGTAATGTTTTTAGCATCAAACTCTCAGTCGATACTGTGGTGTGTGGTGGGGTAATGTTTTTAGCATCAAACTCTCAGTCGATACAGTGGTGTGTGGTGGGGTAATGTTTTGAGCATCAAACTCTCAGTCGATACTATGGTGTGTGGTGGGGTAATGTTTTGAGCATCAAACTCTCAGTCGATACTATGGTGTGTGGTGGGGTAATGTTTTTAGCATCAAACTCTCAGTCGATGCTGTGGTGTGTGGTGGGGTAATGTTTTTAGCATCAAACTCTCAGTCGATACTGTGGTGTGTGGTGGGGTAATGTTTTTAGCATCAAACTCTCAGTCGATGCTGTGGTGTATGGTGGGGTAATGTTTTTAGCATCAAACTCTCAGTCAATACTGTGGTGTGTGGTGAGATAATGTTTTGAGCCTTAAACTCTCAGTCAATGCTATGGTGTATGGTGGGGTAATGTTTTGAGCCTTAAACTCTCAGTCGATGCTGTGGTGTGTGGTGGGGTAATGTTTTTAGCATCAAACTCTCAGTCGATACTGTGGTGTATGGTGGGGTAATGTTTTTAGCATCAAACTCTCAGTCGATACTGTGGTGTGTGGTGGGGTAATGTTTTTAGCATCAAACTCTCAGTCGATGCTGTGGTGTGTGGTGGGGTAATGTTTTAGCATCAAACTCTCAGTCGATACTGTGGTGTGTGGTGAGGTAATGTTTTGAGCCTTAAACTCTCAGTCGATGCTGTGGTGTGTGGTGGGGTAATGTTTTGAGCCTTAAACTCTCAGTTGATGCTGTGGTGTGTGGTGGGGTAATGTTTTTAGCATCAAACTCTCAGTCGCTACTGTGGTGTATGGTGGGGTAATGTTTTTAGCATCAAACTCTCAGTCGATACTGTGGTGTGTGGTGGGGTAATGTTTTTAGCATCAAACTCTCAGTCGATACTGTGGTGTGTGGTGGGGTAATGGTTTTAGCATCAAACTCTCAGTCGATACTGTGGTGTGTGGTGGGGTAATGTTTTGAGCCTTAAACTCTCAGTCGATGCTGTGGTGTGTGGTGGGGTAATGTTTTGAGCCTTAAACTCTCAGTTGATGCTGTGGTGTGTGGTGGGGTAATGTTTTGAGCCTTAAACTCTCAGTCGATACTGTGGTGTATGGTGGGGTAATGTTTTGAGCCTTAAACTCTCAGTCGATACTGCGGTGTGTGGTGGGGTAATGTTTTGAGCCTTAAACTCTCAGTCGATACTGTGGTGTATGGTGGGGTAATGTTTTTAACATCAAACTCTCAGTCAATACTGTGGTGTGTGGTGAGATAATGTTTTGAGCCTTAACCTCTCAGTTGATGCTGTGGTGTGTGGTGGGGTAATGTTTTGAGCCTTAAACTCTCAGTCGATGCTGTGGTGTGCTGTGGGATAATTGCTTTGAGGGTGAAACTCTCAATTGACCAGTTCCGGGTTCATTTTGCTCCTTTTGTGAACCTTGGCCAACTTTGTTTGTTCTGCATTGCACAAGTTCATCGGAGCGTGTGAGTGAATACTTGGCAAATCACGGCGGTTGGTGTTTAAGTAAGTTAGTATCTGAGCAGTAATTGCAGCATGGCTCATTGCTTTCCAGAGAAGTTGAAATTGTCTTTGAGTGAACAGGACTGTTACAGTCTGAAGTGCTGTGGTTAGTGGATACTGGATAGTTAGTCTGTCTATAAGTAATGGTCACATGACCAGTTAGGATGGATGGTTGTAGGCTGACTAACAACTGACAGGGCTCATTGTATTTTTTATTTCTCGCAACATACTGCAATATTCATACTGTCTGTGGCCAGATCTATATACAGTATGAGTGTGTGTTTGTGAATACCTGAGGTATGTATGCTGGTAGCATGTTTATCATCGTTTACAAAGTTCAACACCAGTGTTTTTATATTTTTTAATGCAATAATGTCAATGAACATACAGCAACTTTTGGCACCAGAATAGTCAACCTTCTATCAACAATGGAAATGTAAATACAAAAATGTTTGAAAATCTGTTTTCTTCAGAAACCTGCACCAGACCAAACTGCACCTTGCATTTTCTGTGAGAAAGTTCAACACTATGGGGGGGGGCCTGAGTAGAGAGTGAAAGTAGTTGGTAACATGTAGATATCTTATCCTGTAATGTTATCTCTTTCTAGTGCACTACCTTCAAGCAGAATTATCAATACTTGTAAATGTCAGCTCAGGCTTGTGTTTGTAAACTCTTTGACATGTACTTTTTTTCTGGTAAGAATGCTCTCAAGAGGGTAGAGGTCATACCAACATGACTACAGTACACTTGGTTAGTCTGATATCGCTGAATGAGCAGGGGAATGTTAATAAATTGTAATAAATAAATTGTAGTAGAAGGAATTGGTTTGGAAGGTGAAACAATGTCGATGGTTAATAATAAAGTTTTGTGAATGTTTTGGCGGGGACATAATGGGATATCCTGCTTAATGTGATAAATATGCAGATGAAATGTACATAAATGTGTAATTCAGTCGAGGTGCCATTAGCAGTCGATGTTGTTAATCTATTCCAGGTTCATGTAACGTAAAAATGTGAGATTCCACTTGCCGGGTCATTAGCACAGGTTTGTTGTTTTAGCTCGAAAGAAATTCAAACGAACCAATAATTTTGTTGACATGTTGAATTTGTAAGACCTGCCATATGGCGAAAAGAGTCAAAACATGCAATTTGCAAGCGTCGTATTATTTTGAGGAATAAAAATTTCAGGAAATGACAACTCATTCACATACAGAACATCAGAAATGTCCAAAAGGTGAATTTGACACATCAGCTCCCGAGTTCGTTATGACGGGCGCTGAATTCTCCTAAATAAGCTGGTGGTGGATATTTTAACCTTTGTGGAATCGATGGGTCTGCACAGGGCGGGGGAAGTCAATCATGTCACTCACTCTCTGACATACTACATCCATAATTGATGGGGTTGTCGAAAAACCCAGACATTGTCGAACTTAATGGTTAGCTCGGGCAATTCGCATTAACTTCAACGTGAGCAGGTAGCAGTGAGTAGAGGCCGCAGTCATATCACATGACATCTGATAGGAGCCCGTCTCAATGCAGTGTATTACGACTTACTCACAGGGGAGATACAGACTGGTGGTGTCTTCGGGCAACATTAAAGGTACACCGCGGAGATGGATCAAGTGTCTTTTGGGAATCGTATACAAATGCTATGGGGGAATAATGTATAAAAAGTACAGTAAATTGTTGAAATTAATTTTAAAAGTTTGATTGATGTGATGTTATTTTAATGTTAAAATGCATGTTGGATTTGATGTTTAGATTTCATAAACAGCTAACAGTCAAATTAGATTTCTAAATTATATGCCATTTAATTTTATGATCAGTATGTTAGAATTATTTAGAATAGACACTGTGTATTCAATATATAACATCGTTGTGACATCTATGTTTAATCACTAATTTAATTACCGTTTTGCTGACATAGATTAAAAACATAAAATAGTCACTAAAATCTGCAATGTAGGTGGAATCTGTATATGACACTTCCCACCGAAATAACTTTTTATTTAAAGAAAAACAACAAACTTGATAGACATGATTTAGTGGTCACAGTTTCACTGGAGTGTGCTGCTATTAACGACACTTTAAATTAATGGCAATATAAAATAATTTAATTAGATTCGGTAGCTATTGGGGCATGAGCTCATGGGTACATGGGGAGACAGTTAATTAGCATAGGTTGTCAGCAGGTTGAGCCATTAGATTACGAGTGATGTCCCTGGAAGATTGGACCAGCTACCAGCCGTGAGCCTTTCAGTACAGTCACAACTGAACGCTGGCGGGCAGGATCGGAGGCAGTTATAGGCAAAATGTAATTGTCAGCTTCAGAGGGTTGTCTATGAAAAATAACCACGGACCAACTGACCAATTGACCCACATCATGTGACATGTTATTGGTCACTGCCATGATGAGTGGGGCAATGTTTAGATGCATACTCTAGACAAGAATACTGTGTAGTTCACTTAAATCGTATCTGCTGGTGTGAACTCATCCAGTGTTTGGCGTACAGAACTTTCTATGCGACAGAGTGAGTGTGTGTGTGTGTGTGTGTGTGTGTGTGTGTGTGTGTGTGTATGTGCACGTGTGTGTGCACGTGTGTGTGCATATTCATTGTGTATGAGAATGTGCATGTGTTTGTGTGTGTGCACGCACTTGGGATGAGTGTGTGTGTTTCCGTGGGGTGAGTGCGTGCGTTTATGTGTGTGGGTGAGTGTGACAGTGTGTGACAGTTTATGACAGTGTGTACATGGTTTCTATGTGCTAATGTGTTGTAGGAAAATGTGATAATTATGTGAACAAAAGGGTACACATGGTAGAACGTGTGTTGACATAGTTTACGGAGACAGAATGCTGATGATCGTAGCCTGCAGACCCTTTGTCTGAATATCTCAGAACTTGATGCAGTGTCCAGCTGCTCCAGTTATCTCGATCACTTTCTCCACAGCATACAAAAACACAAAAAGATGTTCGTACGTGCAGAAGTGTTTTCCTGGGCAAGAAGGAAACGATCTAGGAAACATGGTACAATGGGTCACCCTCACGGTTGGTCGAAAGTGACCTTAATTGTGAGGTGGCTATATTACCAAGGTGACTGTAATACAAGCTTGAACTAGGTCATTACCTCAAAATCACAGAATGGTCAAAGGAAATAAATGGTGATAGAGAGAGGTGGGTGGACCGTGTGTAGCAAGGGAAGAGATATGCTTAACAAAATTCAAAGTTAGCGTATTAACGTCAACAAATTAAAACTAGCAGTGTGCAGATGCTGAATAAGGAGTCACCTGTTTCTTGTTTTTTATCTTATTATGTTACCGTCTCATGGCCTGGCAGTCGGCCTCAGTGGCCTGCTATAATCATCACATGTTGATTGTGACGTCATCCTATCAGTGCCTGTGGATGTCAGTGCCTCCCTGGTTCAGTCTGCATAGGCAGTTTTTCCCGTGTTAGTTTCAGCTAGAACAGTTCCACAGTCGGTGATCAATGTGGACTCAGAACGGTCTGAAGAGAGATGACAAGATAATGAAGATGAGACCTAACTGGCCCTCCTTTGCAGGGCAGAGAGATTGATTTAGTCGTCCCTCTTACTCACACAGGCCGTGTGTCATGGGATATCACAGTTTGTGCTCGTCAGTCAGCCGTGTTCGTTCCAGAAGCGATGAAATGTGTGTGCTTTTGCAGTTGAGGTACCAGATATGTAGTACGTTGTGAATGCAGAAGTGTTGGCCTTGGAATGTTAGAATGGTGAGTAGGAGGTGGCACAATGGTTACAGCTATGGACTCTCGGCTAAGAGAACCCGGGTTTTAGTCCAGTGCTGCTATAGGCAGGTTTTTTTCACACCTTTGCAAATTAATTGCCGCATAGCGGGATGCTTCCCAGGGAAGTCCAGATGGTGTTTGATTGAACATGCCTTCAGGGAAGTCAAGTGTAAAGTGCTTTGAGCAATCCTGTGGATTGGATACCGAGTTACATAACAACTTACCTTTTTACCTTTTATTGAACCTAATAGAAATGTCTGTTGGGCGATTTCATTGGCAGAGCTTAATTGTAAGAGTTTTGCAAAGGGAACAGCCAGGGGTACTGCTGACTGATGCTGACGTCATCAACAGCAGCGCCCTCTGGTGTGTGGAGATGGTGGAACCTGACTCCGCCACATTGATTGCCTGACTTAGACCTCATCACTGGTAGTGGTGGAGACTGAATACTAACAAGAAACAACGTAATGAATAGTCTCCCAGATGGCATATGTCGAGGACAATTAACTGACCACTTGCTGCCAGAACTACCACTAACTGGACATAGGTGTGGTCACTGATGGCCGCAGCCAGACCACTGCTCTGCAGAAGCACAGGTGTCAAAGGTTGTTATTGCGCTAATTACCCGCTACTTAGCGGCGTTCAAGTGAGTTCATACAGTCACAAAATACACTGTGCGGTGGGTTTGTCACCATCATGTATCAAGGGGGAATAATATTGCAACAGTGGTGCCATCTAGCAAGCAAAACACAAACCGTTAGAATAATAAAAAATTGCATGTTCATTACAATAAAAAATGGGGGTTTGAGCCAGAATACAAAGAGTTATTGTGTCTCATATTGCACTGAGATGCCAATAATGTAACTGAGCATATGGCTAATTGGCTGTGTATAGCTCATCTTGGTAAATAGCTAAGTGCAAGTGTTTCATATTCATCATTTGTTAACCAGTGTGTGTGTGTGCGTGTGTGTGTGCGTGTGCGTGTGCGTGTGTGTTTGTGCGTGCATGCATGTGTGTGTATGTGCGTGTGTGTGCGAGTCTGTGTGTGTGCATGCGTGTGTATGTGCATGTGTATGTCAGTGTGTGGTGTGTGTGTGTGTCTGTGTGTGTGCATGCGTGTGTATGTGCGTGTGTATGTCAGTGTGTGTGTGTGTGTGTGTGTGTCTGTGTGTGTGCATGCGTGTGTATGTGCGTGTGTATGTCAGTGTGTGTGTGTCTGTGTGTGTGCATGCATGTGTATGTGCGTGTGTATGTCAGTGTGGTGTGTGTGTGTGTGTGTCATACATGTGTGGACATGTGTTGTCACTGAGGGTCACACATGACTACATGTGAGCCGTGGAGGTATCCATTGTGCACTGTTAAGAAGAGATCTGTCTGAGGTCTGTGGTGACTCACACACCAGGCAGAGAGCCACTGAAGCGTGGCCAGATTGCTCTACTTTGTATACCACTTCCTGGTGACTTATGACGTCAGAGACTGTAGCATACAATTCTCTTTGACGCATTCTCACACATATCCTGTCCAATTACCCAGAGTATGTAGGGAATGACAATGTTCTGTGGTAATGACGAATATTGGCATATGTAGTTGTGCTGTTGTATAGATACACAAGTCCAAACGTCATATTTAAGTAAGTTAATATTAATGTTATTCTATAAATATTCATCTTAAAATTAAATTAGTGTCTTTAATTAGTATTGTAATTTTAAAACTTATAATTATGTCATCATTTCATTACGCATTATGTTACATTTGTAGTATTTTGTACACACGTTGGTATAACTATAACATAATAATTGAACATTTCATGTGTAATTAGATGTCGTACAGTGCTTTGAGCATTTTAATGGCAACTACACTTCATAAAAATTAAATGTCATTAGGTGTTGTGGTAAACATGTCACATGACTCGACGGTAGCAAACATTATAACCTCTCTTGGCATGGAAGACAGCGCGTGGAAGACGCTGAAGTGATGAGAATCAATGGTAACTAAGTTACTCGTGAATGCCACTGTGGACATCTTTACTAAGTCATCCACTGCACTTCAATGCAATCGCCCCATTAGATCTTCAGCGCTGACATCCATATCAGAATGCGATACTTATCTCGCCGGGAAAATATCGACTGGCACGCACACATTCAATGGGCTCATTTAACGGTAATCTTTTTTACACGGCTCCCATATAATGACTGGTCCCCTGGGTCACATGATGTGGGTGGGATTGCGACACCTGCAGTGTGTTGGCACTCTGCGAACGTCAACGGCTCATTCTCATTTGTTTTTGTCATGAAGAGGTGTGCAGGTATCATGACTAAATAACATGACTAAATAACATGATTAAGTAACTGTGGCTACACGAAATCACTATCAGTAATCTTTGATAGAAGACAACTCATGATCACACTGAGTGTGGTAATATACTGTTTTATTTCTGTATATCTTTATAATCCTCCAGTTACATGCATTTTTCCAGTAATTAGTTAACTAGTTTTTATAATCATAACTAAGGACAGATAGTTACAAAGGCAAGGAAGGATAAACAATTTTCAATTGTCTTAAATAGTTAATACAAGGCCAAATCAATACACACACACACACACACACACACACACACACACACACACACACACACACACACACACACACACACACACACACACACACACACACACACACACACACACACACACACACACACACACACACACACACACACACAACACACACACACACACACACAACACACACACACACACACACACACACACACACACACACACACACACACACAACACACACACACACACACACACACACACACACACACACACACACACACACACACACACACACACACACACACACACACACACACACACACACACACACACACACACACACACACACACACACACACACACACACACATCATCATCATCATCATCATCATCATCATCATCAGATTTGAAGCTAAATCCTTTTCTGTAGTCTCAATACAAAGCCAAAGCTGGTCTACAGGCCTCAGATATCAGGCCAAAATCATGGTGAGTGGTCTCAAATAAAACGCCAAATCTTGTGTGCATTGTAATAGTATCAAATGCAGGACCAAATAGTGCTCACTGATCTCAAATGCAAGACCATATCATATTCACTGGTTTCAAATGCAAGGCTGTATTCTAGTCAGTCACCTCAAATGCAGGGTGGGTTGAGGTATAATGAGACGTTTTGATCTGGCGGAATAGGAAGGGGAGTGGGTAATGGGAGCAAGTGAGAGGAGGGAGACAGGGGGTGAAATGGGTGATCACCTGTGAAATGGGATCACTGGTGGAAGAAGGTGGAAGACGACAAATCAAGGACCAGTGTCGGTCCCAGCCTGAGTCCATAGTTCAAGGCCAAATACAAGAGCAATAAACAGACTAAAAACCGTAACCCACAATGCAACTGTTGTTTCATCACCACAAAATCACCCTGTCAACAACGGGTGGCTCAAGTCCAGAAACAAAGCAGCAATACAGTAAAATGGCTGCGAGATGCAATCTGAATGAGTGAAATAGCAGAAAGTCTGTATGCTGTTTACGACATGGTCACGCGTGGCCGCACACAGGGTTAGCGGGTCAGTTCACCTTGAGCCAGGAGCCCAACACGGTTCCTGTTTATGCCGCAGTCGCAGTCGCTCACGGGAGACATGGTCTAGGTGGGTTGTTTCATTTTATGTGTTATCTGCCTGCTTGGAAACCAGACAACAGGTCACCATTATCGTAAAGTCTGCCTGGACAGAAGGATTGGTGTGGCTTGTTTGACGTGTGACACAGCTTGTCTAGGCGACATGCCGGAGAACTAGGTTAGTTCGTACTAAGACACAGATGCAGTTGAAGGTAGTGCTGCGAGCCTATGATTGTGGCTGTCCTACTTACTCGAATCAGACCTGAATTGAATATACGTGGTGTCCTTAATCCTGTATACAGACTGCGTTTCTGTGTGGTCTCAGAGCATCCCACTACTCGTATTCAGCAAATGAGTTCGTTACAAATTGTGGAGTACTCTGAATTTACAAGGACATTTTGGTTAGAAAACTAAACATTTTAATGTCGTCTTTCCTCAACTTCCCCTGTACAGTACAGTATGTTTGACTGTAATGGATATCATTTGGAATTTCAAGGTGTGTCCTGGTTGTGAGGGGTGCAATACCTACGACAAGATTCATCTATACATAATGTAGAGTGCTGGCATGCTTTGTAGCACACAGTGTCTTAGTCAAGTTAGGGCTATAGGCATGTGAATGTCATGGCCACAGCGTTGTGGATGTCTCCACGGCCAGCATTGTTGATGTCGCTGTCACCGCATCAATCTTTCATGTGGAAGGACCCGCGTGGAGATGGAAAAATGCAGGATGTCAAAACATGCCTCTCATTATTGTGTGTCCCCAAAGGCTTCCACGGTAACAGCATGTGTCGGCTGTGTGTGTTTGTGTGTGTGGGGACTATACCTCGGCTGTGTGTGTTTGTGTGGGGGGTTAAGGCATACCTCGGCTATATGTGTGTGTGTATGTGTGTGGGGGGTTAAGGCATACGTCGGCTGTGTGTGTATGTGTGGGGTGGTTAAGGCATACCTCGGCTGTGTGTGTATGCCCTGTGTGTGGGGGGGGGGTTAAGGCATACCTTGGCTGTATGTTTGTGTGTGTGGTGAGGGTTAAGGCATACCTCGACAGTATGTCTTTATGTATGTGGGGGGTTATTGAGATACCCATAATTACCTGCATCCTGACAGTGGATAGCAATCTTGATGCCAGCATAACTGGTTTGAGTTATGGTCTGTAAAGGCAGCCTTGCCGACGTATAACTCAGTATAACACCTGGCTGCTAGGTGGAGTTTCACGTGAATGTAGCACCTACTAAAATCATGATTTCTGCATTATGCATAACACCTCGCCTCATAATGAGGCAAACTGCGTTTTCCTTATGGTTGTTCCAAATCAATAGGGCTATAAATTACCTGACACTGGTTTTAATCAGAGGTTCCCTGTTCCAAATTTTTTAGCATCTTCTGGATTCTAGAATTTATATTTTGAAAGTGTGTTGCCAACGTTATTAAACCCAGAACATTCCCGTTGTGCTGTGAACCTTGTTGGACTGGGTTTTCTCCTATATCGACTCCTATGAGAAAATTCTGATTTACTTTTGTCCCTAGAGTAACTAACACTAGAGTTTTCTAGTATCCACCATAGCTATCTGGCATATCAATACTTCTGTTGACAACTGGTGTATTTATCAACTCTGAGATTGGTCAACCCTTTAGTCCCACATTAAAGACAACACATTCAGTACATTTCCTGCTAATAATTACTACCCATGGCGATTGCATGTAGTAGAGTGGACATCCTTGGTTTAACCTTTACAGACCTGGATTTTTTTCTCAGAAATATGTATGCACGTTTTTAAACACCTGTGGTTTGATTATTATTAAGAATGTTCCCACATATGTACCCTTTTTTGGAAAGGTAACATATTCAAGAATCTGTTTGTGGAGAGAAAATTACATTATTACCTAATTATTATTGGCAAAACCGCACCTGATGATACATGACCATCCCTATGCGTCGAGCGATTTATCGCACCACCGGTCTGTACAGGTTAAGAAGTATTTGAATATTTGTATGGGTTTATACAACACAGATAAGTTCATGTTCTTTGTGCAGTGCAAAAAACAAATATTCAAACCAGATCACGGACAACATTTTCTGTATCATTTGCCGGTGGAAACACAGTTCCCGTATGTCTGCACTTGATGAAGACAGATTAACTAACAAACAGAAGGTGTGACGTGACGTGTTGAATGTGGCTGAAATATAACGGTGTGTTTTAGACCATACATTGTACACCATCTGACGTGTTTAATGCAGTGTGGCTTTATGCCAAGTTGTATTGACTGAATTGTTGTGACATGTTCGCTCAACTGGGCCAGGGCACGTCATATCACTTCTGGCGACAACGCGGTACGTCATGACTTGATAACATCTCAGATGGAATCAGTGAGCAAGAAGGCTGAAACACAGTGCATTATGCTCCAGTTCTGGTGGTGGTCGGCTTTGATTATTATTTATCTCGCTCTATGTAGGTGAACAATGTTTGGGCTCTTAATAAGCCAATATTTTCTTGAGCACTTGCCATGTTTAGCTTGTTTTTTTTGGAACGTAATCTAATAAAGTATTGAGGTTATTGACGATACAACAGCATTAATGACGCCACGTTGACAACAACACTTTGCAATTCATTGCCTTTGTAATACTTTGTATACACAGTAAAGTTCATCAAGTACATTTAACAAATTTGCACTTCCTTGAACCATTGCTTGTGTGAATTTTGGATATTACTCATTTGGTATCTGTTTATAAGTTGTGACAATGTTTTGTTTCTTTAGAGCGCGAGAAACTGATCCTTGCGGAATTGTGGAACATACCATAAGTATGTCACCCATAGTGCACCATTCTTTAACATGCTTCCTGCGATACTTCCCTTGGTACTTTCCGTGAACCTTCAGAGCAAAAATGTGTTTAAAATTCATCCAGTGACATTTCCTGTGATAGTGTGTGTGGAACCCGTGCCTGGTAGTGTATAAAACAGAGTATTAAGTAACAAACTTCATCGTCTACAATGAGTGAGTGATAGTTTGAGTGAGCCTCCCTGTGGCCTCCATCACTGCGGTGTGTCCCGGCTGTCATTAGTGGACCGGAGGGAGAGGACCAGACCAATACAGACCTGTTGCCTCAACATACAATCGATCATCTGAATGGCTCTCCTCGGAGACAGAGTTCCCAGTAGAGACACCGGAGAGGAGAGGTTGCATAATGTCAGGCAGGAGATGGGTGGAGTGGCAGTGGACGCACCGGGACAGGTGACAGGTGACAGGTGTCCTGTGTCACATCTTCAGCACCTGAATAACACAGGTTTTTGTGGCGTGTATGACTTACACATTTGCTCATGTCAGGTGTGTTCCGTGAATCACTGACTCTGCAGCTTTTATTTCATTTTTTTCCAAGCGTGTGTTGCTATGAATATGTATTGCGTGTCTGATGTGTAGATTACACAACCAAACAAGATGTCTGTTGGATGATTGAGGAATCACTGCCCCAAACCACTCATATATTTGTAGATAGATTGTAGCAGTTCTGTTAACCATTGTTGACAAAATAAAAAAATTCTCTGACAACCAGCCTTTTCTCCACAGTCTTCACCGTTGTTACAGGATGTCTACATTTCTCCAAACGTTTCTTGAAATTCTACTCACAGCAGTCTAATTTTGTTCATGGTTTTTCTTTTTATTTGGATGTTCTGTGGATGTCTTCAATTGTACTTTTCGAGGACAGTTGGCGTCTCCACAATCCTCCAGCAGGGCACAGTGAACTGAGATCAAAGAGGAAGTCACATGACATCAGGCACAGCCGAGGACAGCTAGCGTGTCCATTTTCATAATATCATACTTTATGATTGTGTTTTAAGCACAGTTTCCTGGAATGTCCTGAGAACTTGGGCGCATGTGAAATTTTATTATCATCATCACCATTCTGTGCGAGTTATTTACACTGATATCCAATCTAATCTAGCCTTGTGGGTCACTGGCATCTGTCTGAGACGCGGCCTTGGTTGTGGGCTGGTTGTGGAATCATCCGGAATGTGTAGAGGGGAACACAGTTCATAATAGGCTTGAGATAGAAACTGCCACTTTGTGAATCCAGAATACCTTGTACATTTACCTCTGTGTCACCGTGTGAAATCGTTCACCTCCCCTCGCATATACACGAGCCAAAAGGACTACCGGGTAATACATTTGGCATTTCATCTGAAGGACACAGGCAATGTGGAACAAATAAGATTGCTTAAGCTGAAACGAAGGCAGATGGGTTTAAACTCCAGGACTCAGGATTGACAGACTGGCAGTTCTAATGATGGCGTCACCGCAGGGTTCCTGCAGGGTGACATTATTGAAAGTCACAAATGTTTTGGTACACAGAGACTACACACGTGACCAAATTTCTTTTTACACGTGCATATTAACTCATATATTTTGTATACAAGGCAAACGATATGTGTGATAATGACGTAAATATGACTTTAAATAAACTACAAACCCATTTTTAATGCATAACTAACAACATCTATCATTTTGGAAGACTGTTTTTGCTCCCTTTTTTAACCGTGCACCACCCGTCCAGTAATATTTCTACCTGTCCAAAACTGTTTTTACCTGTCCAATTGGCAGGTGGATGGGTCACTACATATAGCTGTGGTGCCACAGACACCATGTAACAGCGTCAGTCCATTATGTGTGTCTATTCGTTCTCACCAAATGCTAGTTTATGATATCGTCTGCGGTGCAAATTGTTAATCATTAGACTTAATGAGTCTTCCAAATTCGTACTATACAATGTAATTAGCAGTTATCGTGAGCACTATATTAACAGAACCGCCATCAAAGTGTATCACAATCACAAAAGACTTCGGTCATTCTAATGGCTTTTGTGCAAAGGTACCACTCAAATAAGAATAAACTCCTTATTCTAACTGCATTGCTGAACAGCCAACCCAGCATTAGTGTTTGTGTTACGTTTCGTATAGTTTGATAAATAAATTATCTGTTTGTCTGTCACAACCAGTGACAGACAAACTTTCGAAGTGTCTCATCGGAAAATGGGTTGTTTTTGTAGGTATTTGCCCTACATTGTCACACAGGCTCCAAATCATAACACTGGTGCTATTGTGACAGCTAACAATGTCCCATCACTTGCACAGTGTCAGCTAACTCATTGTTGGCTGTATTCATACACTCTGCAAAAGAGTTCTTACAAATCGGGCATTGCACCACACATATGTACGGGAACCAATTAATAATATTTAAATAAGTGTACAGTTTGATTATGGTTGTAGTTTCGTAATAGAAACTTGTTCAGTGTACAAGTTTTACGTAAGTAAGTGTGATCACATGATGGCATGTGACGTGTCCAATCGGCCATGTTATGAAATTTATGATGGTGTGTCTGTATCAGTCACAGATATTGTTTAGTACGAGCTTTTATGCATTTAGAGTGTCTCATCGGTGGGAAGAAACCGGTGTCTAGTTTCATTTCTTTTCTGGCAAGCAGGATGTGGAATAAGGAAACCAGTAATTATCATGCGGATCTAGCTAAGTGCCACAGGGTCCTGGTTTCCTTCTATGTTATCAGTGTCACAGTGAAAGATCTGAGAATTATACATATTATTAGCTTTCACGGATAAGTTATGCGACCCTTACCTAACTCACAGATTACGACATGTTCTGTCAGTGTGTATGTCAGTCACACTACATCAGCCATGTGTGTAACTGTAAATCAAGGTTTTGTCTTAAGTATTAGCATTTCATCCATAACGCAAATTAAGTTTAAGCCTCTCTAGCCTGACTGTGTGTGTATCTGTCGATGGTGATGCGACTTGCAAGTGGTCTGTACTGCCACGAGGCTGCGATGTGTCACACACGACTGAAGCCTAGTTGGAAGTCTTGGGCAAGTGTACCTGCAGTGGACAGTTAGAGGGATGCTTGTAGCCCAAGACGCCAGACAAGTAGGTGATAAACATCTCAATCAACAAGCGCTCTCTCTCTGGCTGGTGCACCAGGCACTTGCAGGAGATCTTCAGATGGAGATCTTCAGATGTCTTATCTTGTCACTTTGACAGTCGCCAGTTGGTCGATGTTTGTTGGACACACAAGACACTGTCTGTTTGTTTAACGAGAGAATAATTTTATTATAAAATTATATTTAATATCATAAGATGAATATATTTTAAGGTTTTGTAATGATCTGTTGCATTTCACATTAACTACATTTTAACAACAATGTTGCCTGCTTGTGAATATCAAAGTCACAATTCAATGCACGCCAAGTAATCCAGAAAATATTAACGTAGAGTGATCTGTGAATATGACGTTAGATTCAAAATACTCCAATTACAGACAAATTTATTTTAAAAGCTGTAGTTTACTAAAACACAAAATGGGGGTTGTCATGACTCTCAAATGTGTATTTGATACTAAATAACTTGATAATAATTTTTTTTTGAACTACCTGGGTAATAGATGTGTATGTGATCGCTCGTTGCAGACCGAAGGCGAATCACGATGGCAGCACATGTGGTGGTGGATCGTTAACATCGATCACTTAACCATGGAATTATTGCCCTTTTTAATTAGGGAGTCTTATGGGAAGTTGCACGGACTCCTACCAAGGAGCAACTAAGGAGTTCATGGATGAAACAATAATAATATGGAAATATCTATAAGTAGACTATAACACCCTTTCCAGTGTAAACTGCTCAAAGGTACTTTACAGGTTCCATCATTAAAGCATGTTGCAAATATTAATAGAAAATATATAAGATCATTAAAGTTAGTCATGGATACTAAAACTCATGGACACACGTATATTATTCAACAGTGTTCTGTGTGTGTTAGTGTAGTGTGTTGGGTCAGTGTTCTGTGTGTGTCAGTGTAGTGTGTTGGGCCAGTGCTTAGTGTGTGTGTCAGTGTAGTGTGTTGGGCCAGTGTTCTGTGTTTGTCAGTGTAGTGTGTTGGGCCAGTGTTCTGTGTGTGTCAGTGTAGTGTGTTGGGCCAATGTTCTGTGTGTGTCAGTGTAGTGTGTTGGGCCAGGGTTCAGTGTGTGTCAGTGTAGTGTGTTGGGCCAATGTTCTGTGTGTGTCAGTGTAGTGTGTTGGGCCAGTGTTCTGTGTGTGTCAGTGTAGTGTGTTGGGCCAGTGTTCTGTGTGTGTCAGTGTAGTGTGTTGGGCCAGTGTTCTGTGTGTGTCAGTGTAGTGTGTAGGGCCAGTGTTCTGTGTGTGTCAGTGTAGTGTGTTGGGCCAGTGTTCTGTGTGTGTCAGTGTAGTGTGTTGGGCCAATGTTCTGTGTGTGTCAGTGTAGTGTGTTGGGCCAGTGTTCTGTGTGTGTCAGTGTAGTGTATTGGGCCAGTGTTCTGTGTGTGTCAGTGTAGTGTTTTGGGCCAGTGTTCTGTGTGTGTCAGTGTAGTGTGTAGGGCCAGTGTTCTGTGTGTGTCAGTGTAGTGTGTTGGGCCAGTGTTCTGTGTGTGTCAGTGTAGTGTGTAGGGCCAGTGTTCTCTGTGTGTCAGTGTAGTGTGTAGGGCCAGTGTTCTGTGTGTGTCAGTGTAGTGTGTTGGGCCAGTGTTCTGTGTGTGTCAGTGTAGTGTGTTGGGCCAGTGTTCTGTGTGTGTCAGTGTAGTGTGTTGGGCCAGTGTTCTGTGTGTGTCAGTGTAGTGTGTTGGGCCAGTGTTCTGTGTGTGTCAGTGTAGTGTGTAGGGCCAGTGTTCTGTGTGTGTCAGTGTAGTGTGTTGGGCCAATGTTCTGTGCCTATCATTATTCGTTGCTTCCACAGTTCCGTGACACTTAGGCCATTCAGCTGTGTATATTAACACCTGGGTTGATGGATCAGGTGAAAAGTACGTTTTACTGCTGCTGATTAGTGGTTGGTTGATTACTTTCCAGAGAAGCCCAATAGTGGCACTGTACGAGGCGACCGGGAACGAAAGTATATTGATCAGTGCCGAGGAATGCTGTTATTGTTATAAAGACCCAAGTTATGTGTACCAGTAATGGGGTCTAGTATAGAAATGTAATCCTTATGCTACATGTTGAGTTATTATTACTGTACATTGTTTATACAGTTATTGCTGGGTTGACCGCGGCCAGTTATTTTTTAAAGTACCGGTATTCATCCTGTTGTATTGTCATTCTATCAGTTTACTGGGTACAGCTTTAATTGACTCCATACTCAGCCTGAAATCATGTATTATATCATATATTGTCATATTTACTGATTATGTTTATTTACAAGTATAATTTAAGCAAATCCAAAAATAAACTATCTATCTATCTAATCAACTATCTATCTATCTAATCAACTATCTATCTACTTAATCAATCAGTTCAGTTTATTATAACATTGTAGCCCATTTATATCCCAGTGATCACACAGAGCTGCAACATGTAACATCATTTGTGTTATTAATAGTGTGTCGAGAATTCAAGTGCTCGTAAAATCTAGTCAGGTGACCTAAGCGACACCGCATGTTGTCGTTATCGATATACGCCATACCGAGGCAATCACAGCTGTGGAGGGCCAGCCATGTGATCAGAATGTGAAACGACAAAAGAGCAATTTGTGGTCGGTGAAAAATGTCACACTGTGTGTCACCACGGCAAGACAGACTGCTACCGAGACGCCCTGAAGACGTCTGTCAGGAGCCTCGCTGATTCAGACAGTTGGAAGACACTTGCTCTAGCCCAAACAGCACAGCATGGCACGGTACAGCATGGCACGGTGCAGTGCAGCGAAATAGACAAAGATGGTGAAACACAAATGAAGCTGAGAATAAACTCGAGGACAGGAAGTTTCGAGTCACCCACAGTTCTGCGATAGGGATAGATCATTATTTACTTCTGCAATCAATGTTGATGAATAATGTGCAAGTTTTTGTTTAGATGGTATCGGCATATATGGAATTATGTTCCAGCTACACACAATGCTTTGGGCTTATACAATACACACAATGCTTTGGGCTTATACAATACACACAATGCTTTGGGCTTATACAATACACACAATGCTTTGGGCTTATACAATACACACAATGCTTTGGGCTTATACAATACACACAATGCTTTGGGCTTATACAATACACACAATGCTTTGGGCTTATACAATACACACAATGCTTTGGGCTTATACAATACACACAATGCTTTGGGCTTATACAATACACACAATGCTTTGGGCTTATACAATACACACAATGCTTTGGGCTTATACAATACACACAATGCTTTGGGCTTATACAATACACACAATGCTTTGGGCTTATACAATACAAGTTGGCTTATAGCATTGAGTGTACCTTCAAAATACTATTGATAATAATTAAGCAAACATTATTTTAGCATAATTTTAACCTTTTTGTTGTTGTTGTTGTAGAGGACTGAGTGAGAGACACAGAGAAGCAGGCATGATGCCGTCAATGGGGTTTGTGCGAGTCAAGCTCCTGCAGTGTGAGAAGGGGTCATCGCCGCCAGGTAGCAGACATGAGATGTTCGATCCTTACATCGCCGTCAATGTGAAGGAGGCAGAAATCACTGACAGTGAGTAGACGTTCATGTTTTGCTCTTCCCAGACTTCTCACATTTTCCACTCCTCTCTGTCTTTTCTCACATTCTCCACTCCTCTCTGACTTTTCTCACATTCTTCCCTCCTCTCTGTCCTTACTCACATTCTCCCCTCCTCTCTGTCCTCACTCACATTCTCCCCTCCTCTCTGTCCTCACTCACATTCTCCCCTCCTCTCTGTCCTCACTCACATTCTCCCCTCCTCTCTGTCCTTACTCACATTCTCCCCTCCTCTCTGTCCTCTACATTCTCCCCTCCTCTCTGTCATCACTCACATTCTCCCCTCCTCTCTGTCCTTACTCACATTCTCCCCTCCTCTCTGTCCTCACATTCTCCCCTCCTCTCTGTCCTTACTCACATTCTACCCTCCTCTCTGTCCTTACTCACATTCTCCCCTCCTCTCTGTTCTCACTCACATTCTCCCCTCCTCTCTGTTCTCACTCACATTCTCCCCTCCTCTCTGTCCTTACTCACATTCTCCCCTCCTCTCTGTCCTTACTCACATTCTCCACTCCTCTCTGTCTTTACTCACATTCTCCACTCCTCTCTATTTTTACTCACATTCTCCACTCCTCTCTGTCATTTCTCACATTCTCCTCTCCTCTCTGTCTTTGCTCACATTCTCCCCTACTCTCTGTCTTTACTCACATTCTCCACTCCTCTCTGTCTTTTCTCACATTCTCCCCTCCTCTCTGTCTTTACTCACATTCTCCACTCCTCTCTGTCTTTACTCACATTCTCCACTCCTCTCTGTCTTTTCTCACATTCTCCACTCCTCTCTGTCTTTTCTCACATTCTCCACTCCTCTCTGTCTTTTCTCACATTCTCCACTCCTCTCTGTCTTTACTCACATTCTCCACTCCTCTCTGTCTTTGCTCACATTCTCCCCTACTCTCTGTCTTTACTCACATTCTCCACTCCTCTCTGTCTTTACTCACATTCTCCTCTCCCCTCTGTCTTTACTCACATTCTCCACTCCTCTGTCTTTTCTCACATTCTCCCCTCCTCTCTGTCTTTACTCACATTCTCCACTCCTCTCTGTCTTTACTCACATTCTCCACTCCTCTCTGTCTTTACTCACATTCTCCACTCCTCTCTGTCTTTTCTCTCATTCTCCACTCCTCTCTGTCTTTACTCACATTCTCCACTCCTCTCTGTCTTTACTCACATTCTCCTCTCCTCTCCGTCTTCACTCACATTCTCCACTCCTCTCTGACTTCTCACATTCTCCCCTCCTCTCTGTCTTTACTCACATTCTCCACTCCTCTCTGTCTTTACTCACATTCTCCACTCCTCTCTGTCTTTTCTCACATTCTCCACTCCTCTCTGTCTTTTCTCACATTCTCCACTCCTCTCTGCCTTTACTCACATTCTCCCCTCCTCTCTGTCTCTACTCACATTCTCCACTCCTCTCTGTCTCTACTCACATTCTTCACTCATCTCTGTCTTTACTCACAGTCTCCCCTCCTCTCTGTCTCTACTCACATTCTCCACTCCTCTCTGTCTCTACTCACATTCTTCACTCATCTCTGTCTTTACTCACATTCTCCCATCCTCTCTGTATTTACTCACATTATCCACTCCTCTCTGTCCTTACTCACATTTTCCACTCCTCTCTGTCTTTACTCACATTCTCCACTCCTCTCTGTCTTTACACATTCTTCCCTCCTCTCTGTCTTTACACATTCTTCCCTCCTCTCTGTCTTTACTCACATTCTCCACTCCTCTCTGACTTTTCTCACATTCTCCCCTCCTCTCTGTCTTTACACATTCTCCCCTCCTCTCTGTCTTTACACATTCTCCACTCCTCTCTGTCTTTACTCACATTCTCCACTCCTCTCTGACTTTTCTCACATTCTCCCCTCCTCTCTGTCTTTACTCACATTCTCCACTCCTCTCTGTCTTTACACATTCTTCCCTCCTCTCTCTCTTTACACATTCTTCCCTCCTCTCTGTCTTTACACATTCTCCACTCCTCTCTGTCTTTACTCACATTCTCCACTCCTCTCTGACTTTCCTCACATTCTCCCCTCCTCTGTCTTTACTCACATTCTCCACTCCTCTCTGTCTTTACTCACATTCTCCACTCCTCTCTGTCTTCACTCACATTCTCCACTCCTCTCTGACTTTTCTCACATTCTCCCCTCCTCTCTGTCTTTACACATTCTCCCCTCCTCTCTGTCTTTACACATTCTCCCCTCCTCTCTGTCTTTACACATTCTCCCCTTCTCTCTGTCTTTTCTCACATTCTCCACTCCTCTCCAAATCTATCTTTTCACAATCCTCCTGTCGTTTTCTTGGTCATCTTCGTCTTCGTTGGCCTTTCCTTCTTCAGGCATCTGCTTCCTTCCTCCAGTAACTTACTTTGTCCATTCACTCAAAAGGTTTGGTTGATTCACCCTCATTTAAAACACTTTAATTTTGATTGTGACGTAAGCAATCCGCGACGTACTAGATACATCAAGTATCATTGGTCAGATATAGGATGTTCGATCGTGCATGCGCCAGTGACGTAAACGGTTTACGTCACTGCCACATAAGTCTCAAGATGGCAGCGCCCTGAATCCAACATGGGGTGTTTCTGATACAATTATACTATAATTAATTGTTTATTAACGATCTTTGTGCACAATTACTATGGACAACCAATATATTATACAGATGTGAGTAAATTGTGTGAATATCTCACTGATGGAGTATCCCTATAACTGTAAGCATGTCATAGAGCACATCAAATGGATATTGTTAAAACGTCAGCATTCCTCCCAAGTCTTGCTACAAATTTACACAGATTCGCGCAGTCCTGATTCCGTTTGTTTCCACCAGATGGCATTCAGTACGTGCAGAAGAAGAAGACGATCTACCCCGAATGGAGCACGAGCTTTGACGCCCATCTCTACGAGCGGCGACTCATTCAGATGGTTGTGATGCAGAGACCCAACAAACTGGTCGCCGACGTCAACATCGGCGCTCAGATGCTGGCCGATAAGTGCAAGGACAACGGTGTTGCAAGCGTCTGGGTGTGTATTGAGTTTGTGGTGGGTTAATGGGGTAAATAAGTAGGGTGATTACTGATTAGGGGAAGTAAAAATTGTGGTTTATGACCTGCAGGAAATCGTTGAAAGTGGGGTGGAATAAATATGGATGGTATATGTATTAGGAAATGCAATGAATGGTGTTTGTTTGTTTGTTTGTTTGTTTGTTTGTTTGTTTGTTTGTTTGTTTGTTTGTTTGTTTGTTTGTTTGTTTGTTTGTTTGTTTGTTTGTTTGTTTGTTTGTTTGTTTGTTTGTTTGTTTGTTTGTTTGTTTGTTTGTTTGTTTGTTTGTTTGTTTGTTTGTTTGTTTGTTTGTTTGTTTGTTTGTTTGTTTGTAAATAGGGTGAATGGTGGTTTTGGAATGGGAAATAAGTAACAGTTGTTAGAGTAATTTCTTTGGGATTATTGTTTACATGTAAGTAAAGTTGTATTAATTTCTGATGTTACACATTTTAGTAGCCTTTTTATTTGCCCTGCAATAAGGGAAAGAAAACAGTGTGTAGGTAATCATTACAAAATAAATAAAATATCAGTGTACATCAATATTAGCTTTTCCAAAAAATTGTTTTATTGAAATAAAGTAAAAAATATCGTTGTCTGGTCTGCAGACAAATATACCTCAAATAAGGTACAGTTTCAAGACATTGACCTTGTGAAACGTTGCATCACATTAGATGTGACTTTGACATTTGTCTTTGCAAGACGTCACGACACAAAACTGTACACGATTGAGATGAGAACTCGTAAGAGACATTTGTGATAACAAGATCTTACGGGAAAATAAACCAGTGTTCAAGGCTAAATGAAACACCTTCAAACACTGCTGAAGTGGAACATGTAGTTTTATTATTTTGTCATATATTGTTTGTTTTATGTTGCTATTTACCGTATCTAGTGCATGATTTTATATTCGTCTGATTTCAGCTCGATCTAAAGCCAAGTGGAAGGTTGCTTGTTCAAGTGCGTCATTTCAAGGACAGTGAAGGTGGGCAAATGAAATAATGGCTGTAGTTAGAAGTCAAGAATGTTGTTGTACATATTTTAGGTTTTGTTGCTAAAGTTTGAAATGAGTGCTTTCTGAAGTAATTTTTTTATAAGGAGCGGTTGGATTTAATAACTGTGAGTGCTAATTGGAGAAAAAACTTTTTGTACAGTGTACTTTGGTAATCGGTTTTGAATAAAATTCCAAATCCTATCTTATGTAAATATGTCAATTTGAACGTATACTGGTATATATATATATATATATATATATATATATATATATATATATATATATATAAATGTGGGATTGAAATATTTAATTTTTGTAACCATTTAACAGAGAATTTCTTTCAAAAATGTTTTCATTTGTTAATGATATGCACTAAGTCTTTGTCTTTCTATGCATGTTTATTTCTGGTGTGTTTGTGTAGCAGTCATGTTTTATTCCTGGTTTTCCGTGTTCGTTGTAATGTTGAACAATGGAAAACATAATTATAACATTATTTCAACAGGAATGACCACAAATCGAGAACACTGTTAGTATACCATTTGTGTTTAGCAGTGTTTGCAATTGGTGCTACTTACTAAGGATTTGACACCTTAAATCATATCAACAAGAAATAATGTTACCCCGTCTTTTCTATTTACAACCTGTCCCAATTGTGTGCACTAATTCCCTTTTCCTCTAAGCACATTTTCAAGCATGTTTATTTCGGTGTATTTGGGTTGTTATCACATGTTTGTTCCTGTAAAAAGTGGTTTTCCTTGTACTGTACATTGTAATGTTGAACAACTGAAAACATTGTTTTAATGTTATTTCAACAGCAAACATTATCATTGCTAATCGAGAGCATCATTGGTGTACTAGTCATGTTTAGCAGAGTTGACAGTCTGTATTACTGACTAAGCATTTAATAACCTAAACCATCCCAACAAGAAATGGCGCCACGCCAGTATAACGATGCAATCCCATAATTTCTGTTTATATCTCACCCTACGTTCACAGTGTCTAAACAAACCAAATGCATGCATACATACAGGATCGTCCATTTGCAACCCCCCCCTAGTGTTTTACGGTGACATCATCTTGTCGTTTTTGCCCCCCGTAAGCAGAACGCACCCCAAGGACGTCCGTCATTGAGAATATGGCATGTAGTGTGAAGCCAAAAGGTTAGACTGGACATGTGTCATGTGACCACGCACTGCATCGCACCTGTATGATTCGGCTAACATCAAGTATTGCTGTTCATGTGTCACACCCACTGTGAAGTCCTGGCTTATATTGGCACCGAAAATCCTTGATGAAAGTCGAATATCGCTTGTTAGTATCGGAGATAGGCTACGCCAGTGCTACAGGCTAGGACCTGAGAAAGACATTTGGTCGGGTCTCAACCTTTTGTGGGTCGGAAAAGTTCCAGACAGGCACATTTTCTCATTAAATTACAATAAACATCTCGAGTTATGTGAACATTAACACTCAAAGGTATGGGATTTGCTATGCAGGTCACTAGGTTATGATTTTCTCCCCAAAGAGTCAAGCCGTTAAAGGGTAATTGTTATTTTGTTTGAATGTCTTCAACAGGCTGATTTATAAGTAATTTGTAAGTAAACATGGGAGGGTGGTGGATTTTATAGACGAAGAGGAGTTTCAGGAAATGATGCGATGAAGTTGGTAATGTCATATGAGATATAATGAAAACTGTGATGACTATTGTCTTCTTTATTTCTTGTAATCATCAATAATATCAGCAAAATGGTGATTCTTTTGATTTCATGGGTAGAAACCTGCTTGCTGCCTTTAAGTGAGGCAAATGTTTGTTCATTAACTCTTCCTGAGGTTCAGGTAAAGTTAAGGAACAAAACTTTGTCTTGTGCAAAAGAATTTGTAGAAGGTGGGCATGCTAGCTAATTAACATAGTGAGCTTCTGTTTCAGAAACCATAAAACCTTTGTTTGTTTGAGTCTATCTAGATGGTAAATAAAAAATAAATAAAAGTACAGTTTTGATAAAAGGTCATCAAGGAGTATTTTGTATTACTGAGAGTTGTTTAAGACAAGTCAGCAACCCTTAATTTTAGAAATTCAGAATGACATGTTCCCCAGGTAAAGTGCCAAAGTTTAATTAACTGTTATATCTTAAAAAAAAACTGCTTATTGTATCCAATGTATTACATCGACAGTGTGTATGAAACAAAGGCAACATGTGACAAAGTAAATATACTCGATGGACATCAAGGTATCCACATAATCTGACGTTGTGATATTGTGGAATGTATACAAAGTTTAATTCATATATTCCAATTTGTTTTACATATTCTAATAAATACTATATGTACTAAGTTGGGCAATGAAGTGTTTTCGCTGAGTAAACATACTGGGTAGCTACTTTTAAAAAAATAATGAAGTTTTCATATCAATTGATGTACTTTGTTTATTTAAAGAAAAATGTGAAGTTGTTTAGTCACAAGCAATTCAGCAACATAGATCTATAAAAATATATCTCTGCCTGTTAAAATGTAACTTTATTTACTTGATCACAATGCCAGTCTGCACTGCGAGATTTGTCCCACAGACAACATTGGTTTAGCTATGAATTGCACAAATCACATTGCATCAAATAATACATGCCTGCTTTGTTAAAACCACATTGTTTTGCTAAGTAGCACATTTATGCAGATGAAAATGCCACACTTCACCTTGTCAGTTGGTTGGCAAAACTGATCAGCAGAGTTGTTTATAGCCTGATGACACTGTTTGTAAACATATTTTAAATTTTGTATAGTTTTATTGATTTTATGACCTGACATTAAACATTGTCAATCACAGCAACTTCAATCATGGCTTCCATTTGAATTAATTGCTATTTGTTGATTCATAGTACTACTGCTGTAGAATAATTGTGACAAACCACAATATTATCTCAAATGAAAGCTCCTCAGTTCCGACCCCAAATTATTATTCAAAATGGTGGCGTAAAATTGGCAGCCAAAATGATGTGCATTGTCAGCGAGTTAAGCTAGTTGATTAGTTGAAATTACTATTGGTTTAATTTAATTAAAAGCACTAAGTAATATAACGGTAACTAGAAGTGTTGCTGTATCAATAAAATATAATGCATTAGAAATGTTTTTGAAAAAGGTACATTTCTTAACCATGAGCTTCACCTCAGCTGCATTTTTTATTGGGCCTGCATCAATGACACAGGGCAGCTTGCAGTGTATATTTGTTAACAACCCTGTGTGTGACTTTGAGAATGTTCTCGGTGAAATATGGTACATTTTGTCAGGTTGCTTGTGATACTGACTTGCATGCTTGAGCCAGCAGGCCGTGGAGCCACGCAACTTATTACAACTAGTGAATACAATACATTGCAGTCATTTCATATTTGTATAATCATGTTTCTATGTGGTGGTTGACTAGCTACTTGTCATTCTTGTTTCTTAGGTCTGTAAAATTTTATTCATACAAATTCTGCGTATTTTGTAGCATTGCTACATTGTAAGTTAACCCATGTGTGATTCTGTAAAAGTTAAATGTGCTTTGCGAAGTGTTGATTAGTGGCAGGATTTAATTCATTGCGCTTAGCTTTTATAAAACAATTGCAAGTGTAATCAAAATGTGATAATATTGACATGGTTCCTTGCATTCAATAAAATGGTTTTATAGTAAAAATAATGCATAAATAAATTTACGAATAAATGGTCTGGATTGCTGATTTTTTAAAGTAAGAGTGAAATTGTTGTTCTGCTTGAAAAGTGATTTTAATTGTTCTGGTTCGCTGCGTCCCTAGTGCAACAAGGAGTGAACCGCAGCGAGAGAGACGACAACAAGTGCGGCATCAAGCAACGACGAGTTGCCATTAGGCACCGCAAGATCCACGAGGTCAGAGGTCATCAGTTCATTGCAACATTCTTCCGACAGCCAACGTTTTGTTCACAGTGCACAAAATTCATATGGTGAGTTGTTTCCACCTGTCCGAGTCAGTGCCGTTCAGGTGATTTGTTTTGTAACATTACGGAAGTGTAATCAACGTTTAAAAACAGACTCTGGCTATCTTATAGGTGTCACCACGATACATGTTTTGCATGATAGAATTCAGACACATTTTGTAAAAAATTAGCATGCCTACAAACGGTGCATTTGTTCACATAGTGTCTGATTTAGTTTTAAATAGTGAAATCATTAGACAGACTCCTAAGTTATTTTTGACCAGATCTGGTCAAAATGTTGTGACAAAACTACACCTCCCGACTGAAGCACGATTCTGGTTCTGTCACATTCATTGCATACTAATTTTCCTACAGTACTAAAAAATACTTTATATAATATAATAAATGATGTGGTGCAACATCAGGCTGTTGTTTTGGGCCACTTTCACCTTCCTCTGGCCCTATTGATTTGGTGGAGAAAAAACAGGCAGACTTGTGTGAACGTTGACATCAGACCTGCCCCTTCTGTGACCCATGAAATCACCAAGATTGCAACTCATCCCGGGGATCCAGTGCAAAATTGGGTTTCAGGCGCGGGACGAGGTTATCGAAGAGTTACCTTATTGACCATTAAGCAGCGTTGAAGAAATAGCCCTTGACATTTTTGTGGCGAGCGGGCAATGTGTTCAGACTGGGCTATTCAGTTAGCGCGGCAAAAACAGCATTACCACTCGCAAAATTACTTCCTCATCTTGTATCGAGCGTCTTTTACAGTCGACAGCTTTGAGTCTGGCCGCGGGCTGCCGGCCTAAAGGTCATTCCGCAACGGAGTATCACAGAAATTACCACAATGTAGTGGCATTATTGCATTTGGATCACTACACCCTTTTGCAAAAGTCTCCGCTGAGCTAATGCTAAACTCCTTTATGAAGCCCTAAAAGAAAGTGTGCAGACTCAGCATCGATAAACCGGATGTTTAGTGTATATATTGATGAGTCTTACCTGTTTCTCCGTATCTAAGCTATATGCACTTTGGTATAAGCAACGTCGTGTATCGTTTACATGTTCTATCATCTATGCAATAAAATATTAATGCAGGCAACAGGTCAATTTTCCTTTGGCATTTTCTGTCGCTAAGCCTAATGAGTCTAAAATGTCAGAGGTCATACTTATATGATATATGTATATGTGTGTGACCTATGAGATTTTAGCAATATTGTCGCACTAATTTAATCTGTCTGTGGCAACACTTTATATCTGTTGTGGCATTTGTGCTGGTTTATATATTTATTTATCTTTTGCACTTCATTTTATACGGATTACATTTAGAATCATAACCACGCATATGAGACAATTTAAGAAACCCTGTGCAAGTGTCGCAGCATCAGGTCTATACTAAGTTTTCGGTTTAATGCTGCTTTTAACGAATCTGTGCACTGGAATGATGCCCCCTATTAGAGAACTGTGTGTCACCGTTAATTATTCATCCCGCCTTAAGCAGGGACAGAGAGACCTTTGTGCACTGGCTCCCGTGGAATTGTCATTAGATCATGTAATAATTCCGTCATTTGACCATCCATGCACACCAGCGTAGTGACCGGTGGTGACCCGTAATGACCAGTAGTGGACCGCTGTATCATCACATATTGTGTATGTTGACTCAGCTAATTCATTCGGTCCGCCTATTCAAGTCTGTCAACGTCCTCAACAGTGGCATGTTCACAAAGGCTCTTTCGGCAGTTTCCAAAATCAATACTGCCCATCAGCAAAAATTATCATTAAGGTGCATGAATTTGGCAGAGCTTTCTCGCCGCAATTTTACCTTATATCCCCATGGCGGTTCACGCTAAAAGAAATCTCAGTGTCGAGGTAGAAACCAGACACTTCCTCCGTGTACATTAGTTGGAACATTTTCGCGTCAATGCCTCCTCTCATGTCATGTTATTCAGATGGTCGGTAGTGAAAACACATCGGAGTGGTCACAACAATGACCACTTTGTCCAGTTGTCACAATTATTCAGTGTATACCAATTTTAGTTGCTATGCAACTAGGAATAGGAGACATGTCTGCATTTCAGTAATGAGTTATGGGACGATTAATCATTAGCTGGTCGGATTACCCACGTGATTGCAGCTGTGACATTTTTGTGAATAATTCACTCATTCAGTTGACCCCACTAGTTAACCCCTTTGCTAGTATTACATTTTGCGTGTGTATATTCGTATATGTCCTGCCACAACAAACCAGTTATTAAATCGCACTAACGTATTCTTCGCACTTGCCAAAATAGCTGTCTAGGGCATGTCTTATCGGCTTTGTGATTTTGGATGAAACACCTTGTACCATCCTATCTGATTAATGGATCTTAACAAAATACTTAATTAAGTGTATAGTTGCTGCTGGCATTGTTTTTTCACATCGCCCACATTTCTAAACCTAATTTTCAAAATGTTTTTTTTTTAAGTTTGATTCTCTTAGCAATGAAACAGAAAGTTATTTCAACCTATGAGGTATTGTCTGTAAGCGTATGGCCTGTGGAATCAAAAATGTGTCACAGATGTTTGCAATTTTGCATCTTAATCCCCCTATGACATGTCACATTTTGTGTTGTTATTGATGACATCACACCTTGTTGTTTGTTTTATTTTGATGAAAGGTTTTTAGGGAGATTTTTACACCAGCAGTTTACTCTGTTGACTGCGAAATTCAGACACCATGCATTTTCAGACATGTTAAAAATTTACAAAATTATATTCGTATCTTAAGATCTCACCACAAGAATTGCCCAAATGGAGCATTGAGGCTACCTCAAGTTTTATTTCATGTTGACAAATTTCAGTTTCTCTATTGCTGTGCTATTATTGTTAATGTTTGTGACGCTAAACCCTAATAATTTACCTAAAAGTTGTACATCTTCAAACACCTATTACTTTATAAATCTGAATACATAATGATCGCATGTTTTGGGGACCATAAATATAATAATTTTTGCACTGTGTGTTTTGGGACAGCTGATAATTAAATAACTCTACCTGCCTAAATACATACAATCATTATGGCAATCTTGGTTATGGTAATCTTGGTTATGGTAATCTTGCAATCAGACTGGTATTCACATAACAATTTCTATATTATGTTTCTGAATTATGCAAAGATTATAATTTATAGGCTTCCAAACTTTAATCCTGTGCAACATATATACTGAGCTTGGAGTTACTGTTAACATTGGAATAAGTTCAGTTTCTTGGTGATCATCAAGTGGACAACCTATTTATGTGCAATCAGATTGCAGACCAGTTTTAGAAAGTGGGAAGACTGCGAGCTGTGTCATCATTGTGGGGTCAATGTGGGGTCATTGTGGGTTCATTGTGGGGTCAACACAGTTAAGCATTTTTCTAGCTAACATTTCATGTTTTATTGTTTATCAAATATGTTGTTGTTTGTTTTAGGGGCCTCAACAAACAAGGGTACAGATGTCAAGGTGGGTGTCTTCATGTCTGTCTTTCTGTATTGTGTTACTACTTTTGTGTGTTAATTGAACTGTTACAGTCATAAGATTATTATTATCAAATTTTATGTGCAGTGTTCATTGTTTGATTTAGCTATTTGTTAATAATGTTCTTATAATAACCTTTAGGTATTGTAAAACGTCATTTAAATTTAGCTGCAAAGGTATATTTTAAGAGATATTAAGATACAAAAATCATGAAAATGTGACGACTCGTCACAAACTGGTCTGTACTACAAATATGATAATGTCTCATAATGATGCCTGTCTATATCTTTTTCTTTACTAAAATTAAGCATTTTTTATTAAATAATATTTGAAATAAAGTTGAAATCACACAATAATCAACCTGGATATTTGCAAGCTGCCATCTTCTTTTATGAGTCAAACATTTACCCGATAACTTTATCTATGTATAATATAGTTAACTGCAGCTGATCATTCACTCTAGTTTAAACAAACAAATGCAGACAGTTTTAGCATAAATACTGTGATCTCAAAATTCTTGACCGAAGATGGCGTTTAACATTGCAGCGTGCCAGGCGACTGTTCACAAACGCTGCCACGAGAACGTCCTGACTAAATGCCCTGGTAGTGCAGTCGACAGTCGAGAGACCAAGGTAACAGTCTTCCCTGTCATTTATGTCTCCCCACTCCTGCGCGAGTCACTTCAAGTCTCGAGCAAGTTTCATGTTGTCAAATGGCCATTGTCATTTAATTACTGCAAGTAGCCACAATTCTTGTCTTTGTATCATCTAGGTGGCATTATGTACACATAGGTGCAGAATAAAAAACTGGTTTCCCAAAATATTTGTACATGATGTTTGTTATTATGTAAATTTGAGCACATTTTTGCAATGTAAAATACATACGACATTGGGCCAGTTGCTGAATCACTGATCAATCGAATTGATTGATCAGCAGATCAGTGACTGATTTATGTAGCACCGAATAATCACAGGAATCCTGTATCTCAAAATCGTGAATACAATAGTAAATTTAAAATAACAAAATGCTTGAACATCATCATGGTGTAACTAGTAAAATATGTTGAGAATACTTAACAGGTTAGGAGCGAAGTCTAAATGTATCCATTCATGTTAACAGATGCTGACTGAACGATTCAACATTAACGTTCCGCATCGGTTCAAAGTTCACAACTACATGTCTCCGACTTTCTGTGACCACTGCGGCACGATGCTTTACGGACTCTTCCGACAGGGATGCAAATGTCAAGGTCAGTAGGTCAATGTCACACATTTACATGTTTATATATTATGAGCGAGTTTTACTAGGTGATTTAAATAAATTTAATTAGAAAACAGCTTTCAAGAAGCAAAGTAGTCTAGCATGATGCAAAATATTCAGTTTTTACTGTCAGTAGATAAAGTCTGTCTGAGTGTTACTGAATAGAAGTAAAATAGTCTGACCTTGAATGTCCAGTTAAGAAATTTGATCATGGCTTGTTTTATTAGACATCATTTTTATTTCAGACAAAACCAGTGTTTAGTCAAAAACACTTGGTATTTTCCCCTAAGGCTGGCCTGAAACGGTCAAGTATTTGACCGTGAAGTGCCTGATTACAAAAGTGGTCTAACTTCTTAATAACTTCTAACCCAGTCAAGAGTGGACAAGCATACCTATTTTAACATGGCATCAGTTGATTGGTATGAAGATGTCATGTCTACAATTCTCAGACAGGTTAATCTTGTTTTCTCACTTGAGTCATTGCGACTCAAGACCTGAATGTTCTGTCTATACACACTGTATGCTTCAGTAGGAGACTCTCCAGAGTTGTTAAGGTGGAAGTCACTGTGACAGTAGAATTGGGATTATCACGTTAGCAGGCACTGAAACTGCCGCGATGATTTCCCCATTGATCAAACAGTCAAAATTACAGAACAGTCCATAGTAGAGATGATTAACTATGTGAACAGATTTTTGAGATTGTCCCTATGTGTTTAGAGGTGCTTACATATGGAGAAGGAAATTATCACTGTGTGTACAGAAGTACTTATGGAATTTAAAACAATGTTTGACTTTGTCCCAGTGCTTAGAAAATGTGAAGCACATTTTGAGATTGCCCCTGTGTGTTCAGAGATGATTGGGCAATGTGAAGACATTTTTCAGATTTCCCCTGGGTGTTCAGTGGTGCCTGGAAAATGTGAAGCTATATTTGAAACTGTCCACGTGTACATAGGGGTGCTTGTAAAACATTGCCACTACATGTTCATAGATGATTGGACATGTGAAACCATTTTTGAGATTGCCACTGCGTGTTCACAGATGATTGGAAAATGTGAAACCTTTTTGAGATTGCCCCCTAGTGCTCAGAAGTGGTTGGAAATGTGAATTTTTTGAGATTGTCCCTGCACGCTTGAAAAATGTGAAACAGTTTTTGAGATGGCCCCTGTGTGTTCAGAGTGTGGCACGAACTGCCACAAGAAGTGTGAGAAGTTCATGCCCAACCACTGCGGCATCAACAACAAGATCCTGGCGACAGAACTCGCCAAGGTGGAGCGTGACAGCAAGAGAGGCCCCAACAACACTGCCCGACGGTCCCAGGCCTCTGTGTCATCAGACGACACCTATGTACGTACGAGGTTTATGGTGGGTGACTCAGTAGTACTGGGTTGTCACCATTGTGACATGAAGTGATGTCATCGTCATTGTGTCCCGGATGTCACCATTTTGATTGATGTCATTGTCATTTATTCTGATATTGTTATCATTTAATACCATCATCAACACCAGCTGTGCTGACATCATCATCATAGTCAAGTCATCATTTGCATAGTCATCATCATTTGAACTAGTTAACCTTGTTGGTTTCACTAACATCAGTGTCATCATTTGTTTGCTCAAGCATCGTCATCATATTAAACTGCACTGACATCTTCATTGAAATGTTTAGTGTTGTCATTCTCAAATGTTGTGCGTTACAGCAAGGCTTCAAGGACTTGTTTTTAACTTGTACTTGTTTTGTTTTTCCTCATAACAAGGCTACAAGGATCTGTTATAAAATAGCTCTCACAGTATTGTGGCTTTCATTATGACTTCTTTGTAAGACTGTACTCACATTGTGTTGTACCTTATAGCAAGGCGTCATGGACATGTTCTGAATTATACTCACTGTGTTGTACATTATAGGAAGCTCTCATTGACCTGTTCGTTACAGCGAGGCTTCAAGTATGTATTCTTAACACTGTACTTGTATTGTTCGTTATAGCAAGGCTTCAAGGGCCAGGACAATGATGATGACGAAGACTACGAACTGATGTGGAACCAGAGGTCAAAGATCAAGTCAGAAGATTTTGTCCGCTACACTCTCGAAGACTTCCACTTCCTGAAGATGCTTGGGAAGGGCAGCTTTGGAAAGGTGGGCATCGAGTAGACAGACAGCCTGGCAAGGACTCTAGCACCTTGCACTGTTGTCACCCTGGTGTATGGTGCACTCACCAGGGAAATAAAACATGACACTCTATCTAGTGAGTGTACACTCAGTTGGTCTAAAATAAATTACAAAGTATAACAAATAATTTTTTAAACATATTAAATCATGTTAAAACTAAAAACAAATTTGTCACATTTCACTTCTGTAGGATTGTAAAGACCTTTTAAACTATTATTTAAACTGGTATATTATAATGAGTATGGCAAGTGGTCATACCATCCCTAACTAACATCTTGTGACCACTTTGACACACCTGTGATCCACTGACACACCTGTGATCCAGTAACACACTTGTGGTGTCCTGTGTCTAGGTGATGCTGGCAGAGTTCAAGGACTCAGGGCAGTACTACGCCATCAAAGCGCTGAAGAAGGACGTTGTGCTGGAAGATGATGACGTGGAGTGTACGATGATTGAAAGACGCGTTCTCGAACTCAGCTACCAGCATCCGTACCTCACACACCTGCACAGCACCTTCCAATCACAGGTAAGACACCTGTAACTCATACACCTTCACAACACCTTTGAGTCATACGTAAGACACCTGTATCTCATAAACATTCACAACATAACAATCACAGGTAAAACACCTGTTCTATAGTCACCTTTAGAACACCTTCCAATCACAGGTAACACATTTGAATCACAGGTAAGACACCTGATACTTTCCATGGCTGTTTAGCAGACAAGATAATAATATTTATTCCTGTTAAAGTATGTTTTCCTTTATATCTTTTTGTCCAGTTTCTTTGGTAGACCGTTTGAACTACAGATTTAACATATGCTGCTTTCAGAGTCATCTGTTCTTCGTGATGGAGTATTTGAACGGTGGCGACCTCATGTTTCAAATCCAGCAGTCGCAGCGTTTCCAACCAGACCGAGCACGCTTCTATGCTGCCGAACTTGTCTGCGCCCTTCAGTTCCTGCACAGTCGGGGCATCATCTACAGGTAGGGAGAGAGAGGGGGAGGCAGGAGGGATGGAGGGATGGAGGGAAAGGAAGGCAGGATCGAGGGCGGAAGTGAGGGATATATGTGCATGCTTATAAAATGGCCAACAAGATATATGTAAATAGTTAATTTGCTGTGACTGTGGTGGCTCCTGTGATAGCATCAGTAAGGCTTATTGGGAGCCACTGCCCACCCTCGTCCATGCCACTAACGTTTGTATGTAGTAATATTGAAATACTGATTTAAATAAATGGTGCATTAAAAGAAAATTTATATTGATGTTATTGGGTTAAAATGCCTACCCAGGATATGTCTATTATGTTTAATGTATTTAACAGTAATTATTACATTTACAATAATGTAATTAAATAATTAAATAAATATTAATTAAAGTAATATTTATATATATTAAATAATTACTAATTAAATTATTTATTTAGTATATTTGTTTTATTTGTAAAAATGCATATGCCTTTTATCAAGTTCACTATGTGTTGTGTCCGTTGTGAAGGCCACACTGTGTATGAACCGAACCCACATTGTCTGTTGCCAGAGACTTGAAACTGGACAACATACTGCTGGATAAGGACGGCCATGTGAAGCTGGCTGACTTCGGAATGTGCAAAGAGAAGATTGTTGGAGACAACATGGCCTCCACATTCTGTGGCACCCCCGACTACATCGCCCCAGAGGCAAGTAGAATGTGACGTACCGACGCCTCGTTGTGTCCCTGCACCAATACAGAATACTAGCTTTCATTGATGTGTTGATATGTTAATTTGGAGGCACTGTAAGTGCATCATCCCCCCGAACCCGGGGCCCAGTTGCCTCTGTCTAGGTTCGTATGTATACTTTGAGTATTGTCCTCAGAAATAGCAGCCGGCAGTGCATTTAAAAACACAAAAATAGTTATTTAGTTTCGTCAGCAGACAAATTAAGGGGGTCTTCATTCTCAAAATGATTGATGCCTGTCGTTAGTTGCACTGTGGGTGCCCGGGTGTATATATTATTTTTGCAAATTGTTCACATTCAATAAAACTTAGAAAATAGTTTTGATTAAAAGTACCTGCGTAATACAAAATAAATTACATATGTAATAGTTTTCTCAGATGTTATATTGCTAAAGAAAATATGTAATCCAATTTTCCATGAGTCACTGCTCTGTGTGTGTGTGAGTGATATAAAATTAAAGGTGCCCAAAATTAACATTCTTTGCATTGACCAGTGTTACTTTAAATGCACCAATCAGACAGTGTTTATAAGGTGTCGTTTGTGTTTGACAGATCCTACGGGGGGCCAAGTACAACCAATCCGTTGACTGGTGGTCGTTCGGAGTGCTGCTCTTTGAGATGTTGATAGGCCAGTCACCATTCCACGGCGACGATGAAGATGACCTCTTCCACTCGATATGTCACGAAGTCCCCCACTACCCCCGCTGGCTGAGTGGGGAGGCATCACGCTGCCTCAGTCTGGTTAGTGTCACCTCCCTCCCTTAAGTGACACACACACAACTGATGACATACTACCCCCACCCACTAGGTGGCACGGTATAGTGCCACACATGCTCACTAGGTGGAACAGTATAGTGTTATACATACTCACTAGGTGGCAGTGCATATTGCTACATATACTCACTAGGTGGCAGTGCATATTATTACACATACTCACTAGATGGCATAGACGCTCTACATCTGATATAGTGTAACACATACTCACCAGATGGCATGACATACTCTACATATGATATAGTGTAACACATACTCACCAGATGGCACAATAGTTTCTTCAGTAATAATTTTGGTATAATAAATTACCAATCAAGGTTGAGTGTTTACAAATGAAATTTTGTCATGCATAAAGCTTAATAAATTGTGGATACAGTGTAGTAATGAGCCGAGAGACACAATTTGCTACCCTGTAGACAACATAAGATACTGTTTCTAACCAACTGTTTCACCCTGTAGCTTCTTGAGCGGAAGGCGGAGGACCGACTGGGAATGCCCCGTTGTCCAAAAGGACCCATCAGGAGCCAAGCTTTCTTCAAGCCAATCAACTGGGAAATGCTTGAAGCTCGCCAAATCGAACCGCCGTTCAAGCCAAATATTGTAAGTTTCCTCGTAGAAGTTAACTGTGAAACATTACTCCAATTGTTAGTTGTGAAATGACTGCAGTATCAATGTTGACAAATTGTTGAGAATGTGATTCCATAACCATCATTAACAGCATATCCATTATGGAGACGTGGTTAAGTGACAAGTTATTAATCAAACTTGTGGTACCATCTGTGACAACTCTCTCTCTTTGTAATTCACATATTGAGCTCTAATATACTCATTTTAAAAGTGTCACTGCAATTTCAGCACTAAAAGGACATGTTATCAAGTGCACTGCAACAGTGATAAAGACAACTGATTTGCAAAGATATTACATTATTAATGCTTATCATCTATATTCCCAAACAAACATACATCCTTACAATCATTTGGAACATTCCCACTTAATTTACGAAATCCTAATCTTCCTAGAAATGATAATTATTGCATGATCCTACTCACAGTTAGGATTCTTGCATGTTACATCCTTGGATCTCGCATTCCTGGCAATAGACGTTTTAGGAACTTTTATTATTATCACCATCCTCCAGGTGGCGCCACATATCGTCTATAAAATAACCTTGAAACTTTTTTGTGTTATGAAACATGTAAGATTTTGCCGTACAATTTGACACCCAAGATGTGAACCATGTAACACACATGCAGACACACACGCACACACACACGCACGCACGCACGCAGCCACGCCACGCCCGCCCGCACGCACGCACGCACGCACGCACGCACGCACACACACACACGTAACATAATCACAGTTAATCATCACGTGCTCATATTTCTTGAATAGAAATCAGCGAGTGACGTAAGCAACTTTGACATGGACTTCACAATGGAGGCTGCCCAGCTGACGCCCCCGGACCGCGAACTGCTCAAAACCATCAACCAGGACGTGTTTGCCGGGTTCAGTTACACAAACGCAAAGATGGCCGCCAGGAAGTGATTGCAGCATTGCTGACGCTTGTCAACACATGACAGCTACAAAGAATCTGTGTACAAACAATTCATGTAAGACTTTGAATGTTCCTCTTGTGAGCACTTGTATCAGCAGTTAGATTTCACACATTCCGAGCACCATTGATTCAGTGGTTTGTTTGTTGCACAAGAGATGCAGCTAATCTGCAGCCGGCTGGGTGTTGGCCAATATTAAAGTGTGTTTATTGTTACTGTTGAATTGTTGGTAGGCACTGTCAGTTTATAAATAAGATAAGACGTCGTCCGGAAATCTGGTTTGATGTCGCTGGAACCAACTAAATAGCACCTGTTAGTTTGTCACATTTAGAAATGACATGCGCCGGTCTGTAAGACTGAATATGATGCAGTGTAAGTTTTGCTACACAGAAATTAAAAGTCTCTCAAGTGTGTAGTTTATACAAACTGGAGGTATACTGCCACGGTACAGAATAAAATCAATGTTCTGTGAAATAATAAAAATTTCATGTGCGTGTGTCAGCAACAGAGTTTAACCAGACTGAGTATCTGTTTCCCTGTGGCCCAGTAGGTAGAGTTTGGTGTGTGTATGAAGTGCTGTTTGATATGATAATGCATTTAGGGCATATTTCAAGCACTATGTGCTGCGGAATTAATAGACAGCCTATTTTTGTCTTTACAGTATAGGGTATGTAACTTTTGTATGTATTGAACGGCAAACACGGGGTAATATATTGTAACTATTTAACGTGGGATGACATTCTCTGTACAAAGTAGACTGGAAATGGGTGTTTGTGCTGAATGTCATTAAGACCACAAATACTGTGGTGAAAGGACGCAATTAAAACTGCAGACGTTTCTGAGTCTTGTTTATGACAGAACAACTCAAACATATTTGTTAAGATATCAGCATTATTTATTACTTTGGCGAAAATGGGACAGCCCGACTGTACCTTTTGGGGCAAGCTGTGACACCGAGAGGACTGGCTGTGAGGCTCGGATATATTCGTGTGAGTGAACATGGTCATTTGACTGTGGCCAGACGATCCTGGGGCTTGCGTCCCTCTAGGTGTCAAGCCCTCCATAAATACCTACTGACCTATCAATATTACAGGTGATGCGTGGAGTTGATCGGTGGGTTGCGTGGGTCTCTGTTGATCGCTGAGACAACAATGCCCATTGCTGGTTTCGGTTGGCGCTGTAAGACCGCTGGGTGGATGCTGATTGGTCCCTGTTACTATCCCGTGGGAAACAACCAGCTTGAACTGGTTTGGTGTGGTTTTAAATGATGATCATTCATCCTTTCACAAACTCTGCACAGTGACTAACACTATGCTTCAATTTGTACGTTGCATAGTGTTTCAACTTTGTATACCACAAAGAATCTCAGTGATCCTTGCTGTTTAACTGGATGTTATTCACATCTGTTTATCTGCGTGGAGATTCACAGCTTAGGAAGAATTACAATGACTAGGGTTCATGTTACATGTATGATCAACAGCTCTTGATGTGCACCAGTTAATATAGACTAACTTTCAGGTCAAACTGCTCAGATTGGTGTAGCCCATGGGAACATAATGATTGGTTGTCTGGTTTGACTGGGGATTTGGGACTGTGTACTCTTTTTATGTACATAACTGCCAAGTACTGTTTTCTCAAGCACTGCTTTTGTTTTATTTTGTCGTTATGTTTACATGTTTGTGCATGTGTACACATGTTAGCAACTATATATCATAAATAAATATGTAAACCAAAATTGTGCACTGGAAAATGTGGTGACAGAATAGATGTGAACTCTTTTATTATGTGAACAATGCACTTACTGACTTTGTAGCCTTGATAAAGCGCATTCTAACATGTCAAATTTAACATTTCTATCATATTAAAATATGTAGAGGTTTGCACTAGAAATATGCACAGAACTGAATATTACATCAATGAAGCTAATTATCTTCGATCAACGCATTTTCTAAATTCATCAAAGGTCATAAGTTTTTTCCCAGTCAAACATAATAGTTACAAACAAATGGTAACTTGTAAAAATGACATAATTATATTTTTTTGATTTCTTATTTTGCCCTGCAAAATTTGAGATTAGTGTGAACAAAGGTTTTATGTTAGCATCTGTTGAAATGATTCCAAAAACATGAAACATATCTGGTGTTACCATCCCTATGATATTTCTGGCCTTTGTATATCTCATAATTATTGCATTTCTCCCCATTGATTTCACTCTTGAACCATTTATATTAAATATATACAGTGTTTTTTTTAATAGATATCATTCCAGCACAGTAGAGGAGAATATTTTTGTGGATGTTGTGTCAGAATTACTCGATTGTATATAATTATATAATATACATTTTATAGAAAATAACAAATGAGTCATAGATAGTAACAAATACTTCTGTATGGCCACCTTCTTTATCGGCTCCACAAGTTTAACATTTGCCTGCCAAATGAAACGGTTATTTCAAGAATATGACAAACCACCTTACATTATGTATGTATCTGTATATACATATGTATGTATACATATACATATATACAAAAACACCTGGTACATATAATTTTGAAATCGCATGCGTATCAAGAAAGGTTGTACATATTTTGACTAATACTGCATGTTGATTACTTACTATTTCTATATTTGTCATCATGGTGTTGTCATATTCGTGCCAAATAAAATAGATTTATGAAGGAATATCGTTTGTTACTTGAAATCATGCATGCTGAGGCCTTCGCCCAACCACGGGACACTATGGCTGCACAATGATGATGAAATGTGAATGCTACATGCATACAAAAGAAACGAATAAGCATGCAACACATGCAATCTTTCACACACTCTCCCCTTCCCTAACCATTTTTCTCCTCCCCAGTCCATCTCCCCCTTCAGATACGTCTGTCTGTCTTTCTTTCTTTCTCTCTATAACTCTTTCTCTCTATCTCTTTCACACACAGATGTATCATAGTCTCTCACACACACTTGCACACTCACACACAATTCTGCCCCGTCACTCGCCAAATAGGAAGTAATTTAATCATGTACACGCTCTATGTCTCGCTCACCTATTCACACATACACACACACACACACAACTTTCCCCTCCCCCTCCTCTCTCTCTCCTCTCTCTCTCTCTCTCTCTCTCTCTCTCTCTCACACACACACACACACACACACACACACACACACACACACACACACACACACACACAGATTCAAGAGAATACTCTACATTACAAATTAAGCGCAATAAAACAGTATTAGTGTTCAAAATGGTTGAGATAATATTATATGATGTATATGTATGTATATATATATATATATATATATATATATATATATACACACACACATATTTATACATATATATATATATATATATATATATATATATATACATACACATCATATAATATTATCTCTTATGTTGGGAGGGGAGGGGAGGGAGGGAGAGAGGAGGGAGGGAGGAGGAGGAGGAGGAGGAGGGAGGGAGGGAGGAGAGGAGGAGGGAGGGGGGAGAGAGAGAGGACAATTATGTTGTGGCCTGTGCCACTATTGATATAGTTTTTAACTTTTTATGTTTTCGTGATCGACGACAGGTGTCACCAGCAACAAGTGTAAGTGTCGTCCTCTGACGGTTTACGCAGCTAGTCGACGCATCCTTTTAGCGATATAATTGTTATGAGACAACGAAACTGCGAAGAAGAGAAGAAGAAGACGTATACCTAGGGCTACGCTAACTCAAGAGTAAGACAGAGTCTCATCGAGAGACGTGGACACTGGTGAGGAAAGACACAAGTAAAGTTAAGACCGTTTTACTAAGTCTAAGATAAAGAGGTCTTGACGAAAAATCATTATCATTAAGCAAAATACGTTGTTAAATTGAATTAGTTTTGTTTCTTCAAAACGCAGATATCCATTGCCATGGCATATTAGCGAGGACACTATTTCCATAACACACCAGTGGCAATGTCTCGCTGGCGCGTCATGGTGTTGACAGCTTTCAGGTATTTCAAATCAAAATTGATTTGGTCCCATGGTTGATGCAGTGGACGTCGTGACGGACGAGTGTCCGAATGACTGCTACCGTTACCTAGGCTAGGTTCTTCCAATAATAAATTGATAAAAATACAATCTCGCAGACCGCAGATTGCCTATCTCTGCATGCTCAAGGCAAGGCAAGCTAGGGCAAGTGGTGTAGTACTACTTCGTCTTAGTGAAGTTAGTCTACTGTAGGGTGTATCAGACAAAGTCAAAGGGGTGCAGTTGGAGGTCTCAAACTCAAAGGGGCGCACCTCAGTGTGTGCAACTGAAGGTTTCTTAGACATGTCAGTTGGAAGGTTTGTAGAAGTTTGTAGCCGCCGATTTTTAAATGCACCATGGAAAAAAGAAAACAACGCCGATGCCTTCCCACGGCAAGGCAAATACCGACGAATACTCCGTAAATCATGAATGTGATAATAAGATATTCGACAAATGTGTTCTCGTGTTTTAATAGCGCAGTTCAACACGAACTATGTTCCAAAGATACGGTAACCATACATATGGTGAAGTTGTCTCAGACTCAGTAGAACATAGCGTTGCTGTGATTACTATTTTCAATGTTCCTGCACCTCTAACTTAAAATATCACCCAACAACCAAATACGCTTCAATTATGACTTGTCACCGGCCGTACAATTTCTAAAATTGTCGAGTGAAATGGTGCATGTTGAATATTTCCATTAGGCTACGACTTTTTAGTTCTTACATTATGCGTATGTATACAGTTGAAACTGGTAAGAGCCCACAGCAATAGACCCTGTTACTGGCATTTACCGAAAGACAACGTTTGTCAATTTCTTGTTGTGTTTTTAAATATCACAGTAGGTATAAGTCTATCAATAGTTTATTTTACAGACTCGCCCATCTTTAGCCATATCACAGTTTGCATTTGTTGTTGTCTTCTTTGTTCACATTAATATTACTTTATGGAATGATAGATAGTAATAATTAATGTATCAACTTGCCCGGCCGATCAATCATGATCACCGATCACAGGGGAAAATAAATAAATAAAATGTACAAATTCCGTTTGTTTTCGTGATAAATCATACACAATATATTTATCGTGAAAGACATTAACATTTCCCTTTCCAATGATACATAGGGGTTCTAAATCTTGCACGTGACAGTCGGTAACTCGGACATGACAAGTAATACTTCTGTAGAACGCCGACGCAACTCTGATGGCGTCGTTTTCTGAACGAACCGGTTTGTCGTAGAGTAATCCCAGTTCTTGACGACGTCACTTTCTCGCAGCCTTCCCTGTCGCTCCTCTCCTCTGCAGAGAAGTGCCGCCACGGGACATGCCGGACGCCCCGCCGACCGACATGTCGTCCGCCTCCGAGCCCTTGTCATGCAGGTAGCCGAGGCGCCGGTTCTTCTCCAGCTGTTCGGCCTTGGCCTTGTACTTCTTCACCTCGGCCTTCGTCACCTTGAGCCGGCGCTCGAGGTCGCCGGCCGTCTCGTGGGTCTGCCGCACGCGCTCGTGGCTCTGCTGCAGGTGTTCCTTGAGTGTCTCGATGGCGCGGTCCCGCCAGTCGATCTCCTGCTCCGTGACGGAGCGTAGGGAGCGGATTTCGTTGTCCAGGTTCTCCAGCTTCGTGTCGCGTCGCTTCAGCTCGGCGCGGCTGTTCGACAGCTCGGCAGTCGCCTTGTCCAGGGCCGTCTGGATCTGTAGCGAGGGGCGATTGCAATTAGTGAGTTGGTGGTCGGTGATGTGGAGGTTGTAGGAAACAATGACGCAGAAGAGGGGCAGGCGGCGGGGTGGAGGAGTAGAGGTTGGGAAAGGAGAGTTGGTGTGTGTGTGTGTGTGTGTGTGTGTGTGTGTGTGTGTGTGTGTGTGTGTGTGTGTGTGTGTGTGTGTGTGTGTGTGTGTGTGTGTGTGTGTGTGTGTGTGTGTGTGTGTGTGTGTGTGTGTGTGTGTGTGTGTGTGTGTGTGTGTGTGTGTGTGTGTGTGTGTGTGTGTGTGTGTGTGTGTGTGTGTGTGTGGTGTGTGTGTGTGTGTGTGTGTGTGGTGGTGTGTGTGTGTGTGTGTGTGTGTGCGTGCGGTGCGTGCGTGCGTGCGTGCGTGCGTGCGTGCGTGTGTGCGTGCGTGCGTGTTTGTGTGTTTGTGTGTGTGTGTGTGTGTGTGTGTGTGTGTGTGTGTGTGTGTGTGTGTGTGTGTGTGTGTGTGTGTGTGAGAAAGAAAGAAAGAGAGGCAGGCAGGCAGGCAGGCAGACGGGCGGAAAGGGAAGAAGTAAGGGGGAGAGAGAGGACGGACGGACGGACGGACGGACGGACGGACGGACGGACGGACGGACGGACGGACGGACGGACGGACGGACGGACGGACGGACGGACGGACGGACGGACGGACGGACGGACGGACGGACGGACGGACGGACGGACGGACGGACGGACGGACGGACGGACGGACGGACGGACGGACGGACGGACGGACGGACGGACGGACGGACGGAATTATATCGATCAACTTTTCAAACTGAGATGTGATTCATGAAGCCTACAAACATGGCCTACTGTCTTCTAGTGTATTTTATCGGAACTACAATAACTCTTCATAAGTGCTGCTATTGGACTAAAGCTGGTCTATTGGGATAAAAAGCTACCAATACACCCTGTGCATATCACATCTCTGCGCCATAAACAATTAAAAATTGAAAACGTATTTCATACTTTCCATGTTAAACACCCCATTCCCTTTGTTATTTTGATCAGGTCGCGAGTGCTTACGTACGTCATGTCACCTAAATACAAACCTCGGTGTCCAACTTGGTGCCTATGGCATCAGTGACACCGAGTACCGCCAGGGCACGCTTGCGTTCCTCGAGCAGAGCCTCTTTCTCGAGTAGCGCCTGCGTAGTGAGCTCCTCGAGTAGTGAGATCTGGTGCTCGAGTCGCTTCAGCAGCGGCCGGTCGTCATCGCCGTCACTCAGCAGCTGCTGGGTCGTCGTCGACGCCTCGGCCGCCTCGCGCAAGTTGTGACGTAGACGACCTTGCTGCACGCGCACGAAGTCCGTCACCTACGGCCGAATTTAACAAGATATAGGCAGAGCCAGATGTTAACTGAATTTATCCATAGTTTCGCATACTGTAATTTTGTAAAATTTGTTTTATAAAACTGTTTTAATAAGATTTAACAGTATTTTTACAGTATTAAAAATCACGAAATTTTTACAATATTTTAATAATGAGAGAAGGGGGAGAGAGAGAGAGAGAGAGAGAGAGAGAGAGAGAGAGAGAGAGAGAGAGAGAGAGAGAGAGCAGAGAGAGGAGAGACAGAGAGCAGAGAGACAGAGACAGAGACAGAGACAGACAGAAGAAGACAGACAGACAGACAGACAGACAGACAGACAGACAGACACGGAGAGATTTAATACTTCTGTACTGTTCCTGTCCGCCCCACCTTACGCAGCAGGTCGCCGGCGTACGCCTGCTGCTCGGCCCCGATGTGTCTCTGCCGACTCAGCTCGTCCTTCGTCCGCTCCAGCATCGTCTACAGTGGGCAGGTCAACGACAGAGGCGCTACAGATAACTGGTTTACTGATACAAGTCCACGAAGTCCAAATAGCGTACATTGTTGAGTCAGATTTCAAATCACACGAACCGTTCCCCTACCCTCCTCAACCCACTAAATCTAAACTTAAGTTAACGTCATTTATATAATAATAAATATAGTTTAGCACCAAGCCCCAGTATTTAGGGCCGGCATCACGGAATATTCGTTGTACCTAAACATCTCCGTACGTACAACTGTTAGCAGAGTTCAGCGTGCCGTCTGCCGTCTTGTTCTGAGTTCCGCATCAAAGTCAAACGTCCCCGTACGAACGTTCGTGTAGCACGAACTCTTTGTGAAACCGGCCCCGTCTGTGATATATGTTCTCACGGATACTAATTATTATATAAGCGAAATACATCTTAGATATCGTTAGTCATTGTAACTGTAGAAATGTGAATGTTAGCCAGAAACTGCACGGACCTGCCACACCTCCTTGGCGTACTGCGTGCGCAGCGCCACCAGGCGGTGAATGTCGTTCTTCTCGGCCTGCGAGAGACGTTTGCTGGCGCCGAACGCGCGACGCACGATCAGTCCCGCTTCATGCTCCACGTAGCGCTCCACCTTTAGCTCTCCTCGCTCGGCCTGCCGGGCACACAACACGTCACTTCCGTTAACTTAGGACTGGAATCCACCGAGTTTTGGTTTTGGTTAGCATGTGTGTGGCGATTTGCTTACATACCGATCAAATAGCTTCAGAAATGCGGTTGGTGCGTATTTAAGCCCCCCCGTTGAAGCAAAATAATTCCGCCAGGGTGCAGTATGAGGTCAGAAGTTAGAGGTATTTGGAGCTATACGGAGATGCAGTTGCAGTTGGACAGTTTCGGTGGTCTGCAATTGCTTGTCGCAGAATGTACACCTCCCAATTCCCAAACAAACACATTACGGGTCTACCTATACCTATTATGTATTCAAATATTACACCGATAATTGACCTAGTTCCATCGCGCGTACCACACATGACATAACATGCCGTATATTACATCACGTGCCACGTGTCTACAGCCAATGGAAATCGTTATAACATCGCGGTGACGAATCGGAGGTCGCGTAACACACCTTGAGTTCTGCGATGAGCTCCTGACCGAGCCACGGATGGCGCGTCTCGAGGACGTCACAGAGACGTTGGAAGGCCCCAGGGCCCTCGCACTGCGTCGTCATCAGCTCCAGCAGACGCACCACCTTGTTGTAGCCACTGGCCTCGTCCTGGCCAACGGAACGTAGCGGAAACACGGTCAGCTGTATATAGGCTAACTACCGTTTGCTTAGTTAACCGGCGTGAGATACATAGTGACTGAGTGAGTGAGTGAGTGAGTGTGTGTGTGTGTGTGTGTGTGTGTGTGTGTGTGTGTGTGTGTGGTGTGTGTGTGCGTGCGTGCGTGGTGCGTGCGTGCGTGCGTGTTGTGTGTGTTGTGGTGTGTGCGTGCGTGCGTGCGTGCGTGCGTGCGCGCGCGTGGGTTAGTGTATGTGTATGTGTATATGTGTGCGCGCGTGTCTTTTTGACTTTGTGTGCGTATATTTGTACATTCGTTCGTGTATTTTGGATGAAACATAATGTGTATAAAGAATAAAATACCCTAACACATAATACAAGGTTGAGAAAAACAAAACAATGAAGACCTAATGAAAATACTTTCTTCATACTGGATTTGAACTCGCGGTAAAATGACCTCCGATCGATGCCTGGCACATGTTGCCCATTCGTATGATTAATATAATTATTGCACATATGTTTAGCTCGTTTGGCCAGGTGAAACCTGATATCTTCTTAAGAGTCATTTATTATTTAATGATAACGTCCATATGTAGGGCACAGGCCTTCATTCCAGATACACCTGAGTGTAACATTCTTGTCGAACTGGTTCCTATGTTGTATAAGGCGATAGATAATTTGAATTCTTATGTCAGAGTTGTAATGCTAGACTTTAGCAAAACGTCTGATCATATTAATCATCATTTGTTGCTAGATAAGCTACAGTCGTACAGGTTGCCCGCGCATATTTTAAGATGCTTGGCAACATTTCTATTAGACAAAGCTCAACGAGTAAAAATAGGAAAAGAATATTCCCATTCTGGTCATCCCAATGGGGGAGTACCGCAAGGAACATTGTCTGGACCTAAATGTTTCCTTGTTTACATAAATGATTTAAGAACGACTGTTCCATTATATAAGTATGTAGGTGACAGTACATTATTTGAAAAATGCGACAGAAAGGATGTATCTGTTATACAAAGAGTCGGTTGATACTGCGGCTAGATGGACAGAACCGAATTACATGAACATTAATTCGGAAAAATCAAAAGAAATAATCATTAGTTTTGCACAAGATGGCAATTTCAGAAGCACTATCCCGAATATAAAGATTGATGGGAGGGATGTGGCACAAGTTTGCCATGCCAAACTGTTATGTGTGACCATTTCTCAAGATCTGACATGGAACAAACACGTGGGAAATGTTATGAAAAAGGCCGGTAAACGATTGTACATGTTATATCAGTTAAAGCTTGCAGGGATTACACAGAGAGATCAGGTCAGTGTACATGTTAATGTGGTGAGACAAATACATATGTCCTGTATGGCACACTAACTTGCCCCAATATTTGTCTGACAATATTGAAGTAATACAAAAAGGGCATTAATAGGTATTTTTCCTGGATTGAGTTACGCGGAGATACTTAGACGTGTTAACCTGGATGCGTTGAATGTAAGACGGGACAGCATTTGTCAAAAATATTTTGATAAAATTAAAGTCGGCACACACAGATTAAATTATCTGCTGCCTGAGAAAAGACATACCGACGAGAAAATGTGTACCCGTTATCAGTTACTAGAACGAATAGATTCCGTAACTCCTTTATACCTTTATACCAACTGCCTGTAAACAAGTCTGTTAATACGGTATGATTTGCGGTATCACATGTATTTATACTATATGATGTTTTGATGCGTCAATTGTATTTTATTGTATAATGTCAATCCAACTCAGTTGAGCTGCCAGTAAAACTTGTGTTATTATTATAAGTGTATTATGACAAGTTGTTCACCGGCGGAGACCGAAATCAAGAAGATGGTTTAGTGCATTACGCGATGAGGGCGTTGTTCCAGGATAAGAACAGTTGAAGTCTTCGACGGGGCAAGGTTTTTACAAAGGTGCTACACGACTACTACTCAGTATATTTGTCCATACTCTACGTTTCTGGTCATGGTTTAAAAGGAGGGTGCCAGCTCCTCTGCCCAGAATTGACCGAGCAGTACCTTGTACAGGGAAGTCTGCTGCAGAACGTGGGAAAGTTCAGCATCGAAGGGTATTTTGGTTAACTCTGGTCAAATTGGCATTATTGCCAATCAATTTAGTTTTGACACCGGATGTTTTGTTCACTATTTGAACGTGCTGCAGGCGGAATCTTTCAAATTTCAAACATTGCTCCGAGCTTAATAAAGTAGCTAAACACAAATCGGCATGCAGTAAACCTTCACTTGTAGTCATAAGAACGTAGTATTAAATAATAAAAATGAACCTAGGAACTGGCGCCCTCGTTTTAATCACCGCATGACAAACTTGTTTATCATGTTCACATATTTCAACTTAGAATAATTTGCAATCGCCTTTATGTTATAGAGCCAACGTCTTCGCACCTATTGAACTTGTGGGTCACGTTACATGGCGAGACTCCGCGCGACTGGAGCTGATTGGGGACTGGACCCAAGAATAATATTCTAACGATGGATGACAGTTGTAGCTTCCGACTGATGAATACTAGGAAAATCAGGTCATAAATATCTTGTGTTATACCTTTCTTATCTTAAATGTCCGATTTAATATTGAGTTTACCACACTATCATAGACATATAGCGATTTACGTAATGCAGATAATAAACACGATTTTAGGCCGTATGTGTCTTTTACGGGATTTGCATTTTACATTGCTGTACGTTGTGGTTTCGATAAGCACTTATATCTGACAAGTTGTCTAAATGCACATAATCATAACACATGTATACGTTTGCCTCAAACAGATTGTACTGCGCGAAAAATGGCACTCTTCATTATAAGTCAAGATCGCCAAACAAAAGTTCTAGCCGGCGATGCCATGGCAACCACCATAATAATCGATTAAAATTCATGATTTCCGTGATCATTGTCACCGACAAAGTATTCCATTGCTTCTGCTTGTAATAATCCTTCGGACAATATAACTGAAATACGCTATTTAGGAACAGTTCGATTATTACAACCAAAAACAAAACAAAGTCCTATATGTTAACATGAGGAATATGAACTTCCTGCCCCCAACTGCGCCGAGCCTCGTTTTCCCGCGCGGGACTGACACGCCCTATTCCGTGGAAATCGGACAACAAATTAGAGTTTGCGCGTCATGACTGGCAAAAATAGAATTAAACGGTCATATGACCACGCCACCTGTAGGTGTGAATATGTGACATTGTGGGTTTGACTCGACATCTGTAGGCGTGAAATGAACAAAGTTATGTTTGTGTCGCCGTATCCAGCGAATTCTCGGGTGGCTAGCTCGTAACAAAGCCGACTAACAGCTTAAAGCAAAGGTTCATTTATAATGCATGGAGTTCGCCGAAGGTCTGAAAAGATGCGCTTTTGTAGTCAGACACATCCGGCCTGCGTTTTCCGCATGAGTTATCGTGCTAATCAATAGGAGCGCCACGTAAATTATTCAACGATGATTCAATGTGTGCTCTGGTGTCGTGCAACCTACGTGATGTCTTATTGATGGCAGGTAGGGGAGCGTGTAACGCAATGCTTGAAAATCTTTAAAATCAGAACACAACCGCATGTTAGACACCTAGCGCATGTTTACACGTTTACCAACGGTTTCACGCATGCATAAATGCTTACGGGTGAATGTTCGCGTATACTGAGGGATGCTCGGTGACAAATGAACTGACATGCCCATCATTTGCACAAGGAAAGCATTTTGCCTCATGACCTCAGTAAAAGCCTCTGCTCGCAAAAATGTAAATATTCCTAAACCTAGATGTGGTAGGGTTATCCACCTTAACACTGTTGTGATTTTTCATAGTAGTTACGTATATCTTAAAATTAGGTTTTTATTATCGTCACATATTTGACATCTCGACACTTATTCAGAGCGACCAAGACATCACTTCGTTCGTTCGTTCGTTCGTTCGTTCGTTCGTTCGTTCGTTCGTTCGTTCGTTCGTTCGTTCGTTCGTTCGTTCGTTCGTTCGTTCGTTCGTTCGTTCGTTCGTTCGTTCGTTCGTTCGTTCGTTCGTTCGTTCGTTCGTTCGTTCGTTCTCGTTCGTTGTCGTTCGTTCGTTCGTTCGTTCGTTCGTTCGTTCGTTCGTTCTCGTTGTCGTTCTCGTTCGTTCGTTCGTTCGTTCGTTCGTTCGTTCGTTCGTTCGTTCGTTCGTTCGTTCGTTCGTTCGTTCGTTCGTTCGTTCGTTCGTTCGTTCGTTCGTTCGTTCGTTCGTTCGTTCGTTCGTTCGTTCGTTCGTTCGTTCGTTCGTTCGTTCGTTCGTTTCTGTGTTCGTTTGTTCCTTCAATCGTTTGTTCGTTCGTTCGTTCGGTCGATCGTTCGTTTGAGTATGATTACTAGTTAGATTGGTTGGCTGGCTAGCTTGCTGGCTGGCTGTTTTATTTATTTATTGTTTATTTATTTATTTATGTACGCAAGCATATACACAAACAGGCGGACCAACATAATGACAACGTCGACTACCTTGATCTGCGCCATCATGCCGTCGTTGATAAGTCCGTTCACGGTCAGCCCCTGCACCCAGTCGTCGTCGAGCTGGATGTGGTTGGCGAGGACGTTCTTCTTCCGGCGTAGCACCTTCTGCTCGTCCCGATCCATGCTGCCTCCATCCTCCTCCTCCACGGCAGCCGCAGACGCCGCGGCACCGCCGTGGGTCTTGCGCGGGTGCTTCACCATGGGCGGAAGGCGATGAACACCCTTCGACATCCGCTCCCCTACTCCATCATGCGACCAACGGGAGAGATACGGTTGCGTGCCGCTGTTGTGTTCCGCAGAAGAAGACGCGCTATCCTGAACCACCAGTTCGACACGCCGCTACAAGCCGTGTGCCAGAGACACGAATGCAGCGTTCACGCCCGGCTGAGCGTCCGTCGGTTCTGCCTCTGCCTCTGCCTCCGCCTCTGCCGCGTCGTCTCCCGTCGCTACGAGGACGCACCGCGCGTGGCCCGCGAGATCCCCCGAGGCGACCAACGCACTCGATAACGACGGCCGCCGCCAGGGAGTTTGCAGAAAGATGGCTGAATTAATTATGACTGCGTGCTACGCTGACCGATTGCACTGATACATTGCTTTGTCAACATTGTTGTTGTTCATCAACAGTTCATCCAGAATGATTGGTGGGACTGGGAGTTCGGCGAAAGCATCGGTATTATAGATAGGGATGCCTCCCGTCCCCTGGTGTCCGTAACTGGACACTCAGAGTGCCGCCATGCTGTCACAGTCACGGACGCAGACAGTGTGGACTGAAGGAGAATGGATTAATCCAAAGAAGAGTTCATGGTCCTCTATGGAAAGACTGGAATGCAGGATGAGACTGGGTGAGGTTGATACGAATGGATATCGGAAAACCACACAAGAGAACACGGCGGGGTATGATCGACGACGCAGCAGGAAGCCGAGGAGACCCCGAGTGCGATGGGAGGACTACATGAAGACGGTGTACACCACGAGGCGAGACGATACATGTAGACGATGAGTTGCTGTTAGCAGGAAATGGAGGGCAGCAATACCACGAACAATGCCAAGTAACATGGTACATAAAACCCTATCTCTTCGAGACACGCGGCAGGGAAGGTCATTTTTCACAAATACTTTACTTGACCAAAGTACAAAACGCAACGGCTATCCGATTTTGCAGAGGGTACCTTACGCAATTAGACAGTGATTTCTGGCAACGGCGTTCCATTAAACTTTAAAGGACGCGTCGATGCCTCGTTAGACGCGGCAACGCCAACTGGCAAGTGTGGACCAATAAACGATACGATTGCGTGTCCGTATGCGCGTGTTCTCCCCGCCACATCGCGGACGGGGACGGCTGGCGAGGCGTCTGTGGTTCTCGTGTTCCGACAACCGTGGATCCACGGAGACTTCAGGTGTTACCGCCGGCACTAATGACTTCGAAGTAGCACGGCACACGGGCCTCGACTTCCCACAAGGAAACATCATTAATACACAGAGACACGCGAGGTTTAGATGTATTGCGAAGTACACACATGTCTACCAAAATAAGGCATTATATATATATATATATATATATATATATATGTATGCAACTAGTGGCGCCACCTCACGGAGCATGAGTAATCGAGGCAATAGCACCTGCGCCGATTCCGTACCCGGACTTGTCCAAAGGGATCGGTACAGAGAGACACGGCCAGCCCAGACAAGGTGGAAGAAGGAACAGGTCCAACTCTGAAGTCTCCAACTGCCTCTCCTTTGGGTACACTAAAGGTTCAACTGTACAGCATTTAGCTCGTCAACAATCTCCACCTACACCTTTCTAGAAACTCCAACACGTCATTATTGCACAGTACTCACCCGTAGAATCAATATTCAAATTCCACGTCTCTGAGACAGCCACTCACACTCGCGCACTCCTGCCCACGGGTGCAAACATACACCACACTTACAGAGAAACATACGCACGCACACTACACCCAGGATATCATAACTCAGTAACATAACAAACTATATACAACACACAATACCACTATGACGCACGAGACACACACACACACACACACACAGTAAGACATCTGCCTGTAATATCACATTATATTTATATTTTACCTATATCTAACTGTAATAACACATACAAGCGTAGCCAATTTGTCACAACAGGGTGCTCACATTTCCTCCAGGATCACATTCGGGAGTCGCGACTAGAGGATGGTTTTGAAGCATGTAGAAGCTCAAGAGGAAAGAAACTATTAAATAGATAGGTTTTAGACGTCGGCCGAAGTAAACAAATTATTACCTTTGAGTGTAACTGGTATAGTTTCCGACATGTCACATTTTTTCGTGCGGCATATCGAGGTGATGCATCACGACAACTGTCTGGTTTGTCAGGAGGAATGTTGGTTGGATATGGTTGTGGGAAACGTATGCTGTCTTGAATTTCTGCTGTGTAGCAGCTGAATATACTGTGAAATTGTCAATAAAATTAGCATGTGCGAATAAATGCAATGTAGAACGGACAATGAGCGATGAAAAAACATACTATGCAAAAATTTTAGACACAACTATATATATATATATATATATATATAGTATTAAATAATATATATTATATGTTTGCTTACTAGATTTATTTGCCAGTGTTTCTCATATAAGAAAGTTGACTTAACTACGAAATTCACGATATTTTCAGCTCTGGAATGTAAATGTAAATTAATATTTGTTTATAACACTTTATATATATATATATATATATATATATATATATATATATATATATATATATATATGATGTTTGCATATATACACTAATTTTTTCCCATAGGCAGCCATTGTAACGTTTCCTTCATTTATTAAGAACATTGACTGTAACTTTTATTGACAATTTCACAGTATATTCAAGCTCTTCTGACAGAAGTGCTCTGGAAATTTCGTGAAATTAGCATACCTTTGTTTCCCACCAACCACTTTCCAACCAGACATTCCTTCACTGCTACCAGAACCAGACAGTCATATGTCGTGATGGCATCACCAATGAAAATGACCGCAGAAAAACACCGACTGACAGTTGTCATAAACTGATACCTCAGATACCACGCTGCACAAAAACACTTTGTGTACACAGTCGGCCAACCTCACACCCTACCTGTCGCTTTAATTATTTTCTTTCAGGTTTGAGTTCTAATCATCTGACTTTCAAAATTCGCGTGTATATATGGCGCCCTCTACAGGTAAAAACCACTCTCACGAATGTGGGACGTCCTGGAGAGGAAATGTGAGCACCCTGTTGTGACAAATTGGCTACGTGCTTGTATGTGTTATTACAGTTGAGAGTAGTAGGTAAAACTAGGTAAACTACGTACAGTGTGATATTACAGGCAGATGTCTTACCGTGTGTGTGTGTGTGTGTGTGTGTGTGTGTGTGTGTGTGTGGTGCGTGCGTGCGTGCGTGCGTGCGTGCGTGCGTGCGTGCGTATGCGTGCGTGCGTGTGCGTGTGTGTGTATGAGTGAGTTTGTGTGTGTGTGACTGAGTTAGTGAGTGAGTGCGCGTGGGTGTCAGTGTGCGTGCGTATGTTTCTCTGTAAGTGTGGTGTATGTTTGCACCCGTGGGCATGGACGTGCGCTTGAGTGTGAGTGGCTGTCTCAGAGACGTGGAATTTGAATATTGATTCTCACGGGTGAGTACTGTGCAATATCATGACGTGTTTTGTGAGTTTCTAGAAAGGTGTAGGTGGAGATTGTTGACGAGCTAAATGCTGTACAGTTGAACCTTTAGTGTACCCAAAGGAGAGGCAGTTGGAGACTTCAGAGTTGGACCTGTTCCTTCTCCCACCTTGTCTGGGCTGGCCGTGTCTCTCTGTACCGATCCCTTTGGACAAGTCCGGGTACGGAATCGGCGCAGGTGCTATTGCCTCGATTACTCATGCTCCGTGAGGTGGCGCCACTAGTTGCATCGCACATAGGAGCCTTATCTCAGTGTTTTGCATTATGATCAAAGTAAATAGTAAATACTGCATACATGCAGATAATGGCGATCCGGTGAACGGCAAGGTGTCATTAGCACATGTGCAATCTACAAAGAGCATCCAGATACAATGTCGATACTAGTTCAGTAAGTTCGACGGACACGAAGTGGTGACCTACTTCGGCTACACACTACTTCCGCGTGTGTAGCCGCCGGTCTCGTCAATAGGGCCTGCAAGTGGGTCACGATACATGGCGTGACTCCGCGCGACTGAAGCTTATTGTGGACTAAGCGAGACTAATTGGGGACTGGACACAAGAATAATATTCTAACAAAACAAAGTCCTATATGTTAACATGGAGTATATGGACCTCCTGCCCCCAACTGCCCACAGCCTCGTTTTCGCGCGCGAGACTTGCACGCCATATAGCCCTATTGAAAATATTACACGTCGCCAGAATTGTTCATTCGTTGCTGCGTGGATACGAACGATTGAGAACGAGTCACTCCTACTTGAACGTGTGTTCGGTTGGCGTTGTTACATTTCCGATGTGGCTCGTCTGGTGTAAATAAACCTGACATAACTCGTCAGGCGCACTGTGCGAATGCGTGCGTGTACGCGTTTGAGTGTATGTGCGTGAGAAAGTTCGTTAGCGAGCATGGGCGTCCGCAGAAAAAATGCAGGGGGGCAATGTTATCCTGAATCAGAGGTTTAGCCAGCGAGCCGTGCAGCCGTGTTTTGCACGGCCAGTTTTCTAAAAACACGGCCAGTTTAACCATGCACGGCCTAGACTTGACTATGCCTCGGCGATGCGCACGCCAGGTCCACCGGCCGACTGTAGGAGGGTCCATTGAGGAGTACTATCGCCGCACCATCTATGTCCCGTACATGGATTCCTTGATCCAGTCTCTGGAAAGTCGCTTTGGTGAAAGCAACTCGCCATATTTTCGCACTACATCCGAGAGAAATGCAGCAAACAGAAAGAGATGAATTCAAGCACATCGTTTCATCTGTCAAGGAAATGAATAGCATTGACAACCTTGTAGAAGAAGCTCTAGCGTGGTATGACGTACAGAAGCATAAGCCACTGGATGACAACTCTCTGGGTATGATCGAGCTGGTGAAGCAGACCACTATGTTCCCTGCTATGCGCAAGGCTATCCTCAGCGCACTGACTCTGCCTACAACATCATGTACAGTGGAAAGGTACTTCAGCACACTGCGCAGGGTGAAGAACTGGTTAAGATCAACGATGAGTGATACACGTCTGTCCGGCCTCTGCATGCTAAGTGTCCACCGCAACAAAGTGAACAGCCAGAAGACCGAGCTAATGAACAGGGTCATTGACAATTTCGGAAGAAAACCCCGACTACTCCAATTCCTGTTCCAAGTGTAATGACCTGCTCTAACTGAATGAACTGTTGACATTTTTTATGTTATTTTATTCATTTTGTATTTTCAATGTAATTTTTTGAAATTTTTGATTTTTCGGGGGGGCAACTGCCCTCCCTTGCCCCACTCCGGACGCCCATGTTAGCGAGTGCTCAGAGGTGGTTGGATTATGTAGATCGTAGCGATGGTTATATATATATATATATATATATATATATATATATATATATATATATATATATATATATATATATAGTTTTAAGGACAATAGAGTGATTTGATTTGATTTTATCTCTTTTAAGGTAGCGTGGTTGAAACAATGGACAAAGCTTTGGAAGCTGTCAGTACATTACTACACACTATCACCCACACTTGTAGGCCTACACATGCTATTTAGGCACCTGTGCATGGTTTGATTCACGGTTGTCCCAGGACCATAACTAGGCCTTCGTGTGCAGGTCGCCACGCAGCACAAAGCTTGTCGACGGTCACAGTCAACACACGCAAAGACGTCCGGTAACGACTGCTATAGTCACTCTGTGTCAATCCAGCCAACACACTACTGTCCCCTGCCAATAGGGCCTGTAAGTATCGCGCGCGAAAACGAGGCTGGGGGCAGTTGGGGCAGGAAATCCACATTCTCCGTGTTGACATATAGGACTTTGTTTTGTTTTTGTTTCTAATAATCGAACTGTTCCCAAGTAGCGTATTTCAGTTATACTGTCTGAAAGATTATTACAAGCAGAAGCAATAGAAAATTTTGCCGGTGACAATGATCACGGAAATCATGAATTGTAATCGATTATTATGGTGGTTGCCATGGGCATGGCATTAGCGGCAAGTACTTGTGTTTGGCGATCTTGACTAATAACGAAGAGTGCCATTTTCGCGCAGTACTACCTGTTTGGGGCAAACGTATACATGTGTTATGATTATGTGCATTTAGACAACTTGTCAGATATAAGAGCTTATCGAAACCAAAGCGTACAGCAATGTAAAATGGAAATCGCGTAAAAGACACATACGGCCTAAAATCGTGTTTATTATCTGCATTACGTAAATCGCTATAATATGTCTATGATAGTGTGGTAAGCTCAATATTAAATCGGACATTTAGGATAAGAAAGGTATAACACAAAATATTTAAGACCTGATTTTCCTAGTATCCATCAGTCGGAAGCTACAACTGTCATCCATCGTTAGAATATTATTCCTCAATTTCTTGTGTCCAGTCCCCAATCAGCTCCAGTCGCGCGGAGTCTCGCCATGCATCGTGCCCCACTTACAGACCCTTTAGGACCTGTAAGTGGGTCACGATACATGACGAGACTCCGCGCAACTGGAGTTGATTGGGGACTGGACACATGAATATTATTCTAACGACGGGAGACAGTTGTAGCTTCCGACTGGTGAAAACATGGAAACTTTTGTCATAAATATATTGCGTTATACTGATCTTAAATGTCCGGTTTAATACTGAGTTTACCACACTGTCATACATATAGCGATTTACGTAGCGCAGATAGTATACCCAATTCTAGGCCGTAAATGTCTTTTACGGGATTTGCATTTTATATTGCTGTACTTTGTGGTTTCACAACAGTTATATAAGCACTTATATCGGACAAGTTGTCAAAATGCACATAATCATAACATATACCCGTATAGGTCCTGCTCCTAAGTGCCCCTAACCTGTTTTTCGAGCGCGAGACTTACATGACCTATTAACACAATATACCTCAGTGCACTTGGTAGAGATACACCTAATCCAGTCAACACACTATTTCCGTCCAGCGAACACACATGTTATCAGTCCGGACAGTACATGTAAGCCACAAACTCATACAAACACACACAAACACATTCACACAAGCAAACACAAACAAACAAACACACGTTCTCATACATACGCAAATAAACACACACTCAAATATACAAACAAACAAACAAACACATACACACACATAACAATTTCACTTCCTCGGTCCAGTTAAAACAAACTGTAACAATTCAATTGACACACTAATAATGTACTCACCGCGTCATGTCAATCAAGTTACACACACTGTCTTATTCCAGTTAATACATTGAGTTAATCATGTTAACACACGATGTCTTATTCCAGTTAACACACACTGAATCAGTCATGTTAACACACGATGTCTTATTCCAGTTAACACACACTGAATCAGTCATGTTAACACACACTGAATCAGTCATATTAACACACACTGAATCAGTCATGTTAACACACACTGAATCAGTCATGTTAACACACTCTTTCCTGTCAATAAATATCTCGAAACCAGGCAGGATTTGAACTGGTGTTTTTTTTGTTTCTTATGGGACAATTAATGTACCCCTCACACGGAGTAGCTACGGTTACTTTTGAGTATAAATTAAAACATAATTGGTTGCAGGTATATACAAAACAAGCAAACGTGAACTAGCGGTGTCCAGCGTAATTTTACCCTAGTTGGTTTTATTCTGGGGGCTAATGTCCTGGGTTTTTCGTCCGGTGTCGGTTTTTGTCCAGAGCGATTACGTACTAGAATCTATTAAATCACATAGTATCAGTTTCGATGGTCACAAAAGGTAACGTTTCGGGTCTGTGCATCTAGATGTATTAACAATCCCTAATCATTTGTAAGTACACGCAAAACTATTATGTCAGCAGCATGCAAGGAAATTGCCGTTGAACTCGTAAAGTTCATGTTGACTGGACAGCGCCTTTTTCATAGAAAGGCTACTATAACTGTGCCAGTTAGCTGGTCGCCGACGTAGGAATACTAGTTTAGTTTAAGATGCTTAGAGAAACCGTATTTTGGGGTAACTATCAGTTGGCATTTATTGTACGTTCTGATCAGATCATGTCACTTTTCATCTATATTGTTCTATATGTATGATGAGATTTTTATTTACTCAACCCCACAGCCTACAACGTGAGTAATCGTTAACATTTACTTGTTCGCTATAATTTTTTTACAGTAAACTTGCGTCCGCGTGGCGAATGGTGTTCTATTATAAAAGTTGTTCGTGACGGTGAAAGTGATTAATCAACTAGTGAATAGAAATGTGTAGGCCCTGTGACAAACCAGTAAATGACCGGCGTATTTATATACATGTCAATAAAAACTACGATCCTGCCGCGTCGTAACCAACTTCACGACTCGAATTTTTTGGACAAGCAATGAACAAGTTAACAATTTCCAATCAACAGAACGCTGTGTGAAAGTGGTAGCTTTTTGTTGATTGGAAATTGTTAACTGTAGTGACAACGTGTTAGTTTGCATTAAAACGTTTATGTGTATCACGTATCAAGTAGCCTTTTGTTTCCCGTTAATCCACTCAACTTTCACTATTTCCAGACAATCTGTCAGCGCCACGATGACGTCGACGTTACTGAATACGAGTGTGCTTTGCGCACTGTCAACAAGGTAGTCTCGCTTAATCGACTGTCGGTCGGCTGCGGAACTACGTCGAGAAGACAGTCTGGTTACTTAGTCAGCTTTTGTTTGTTTATCCGCGTGATGTATACAATGCTGCCACCTCACGGACACTGGTTAATCCTGCCGTAATTTCTATTTTTATAAACAATTGCAAATTTGTATTTCTATTTATTTTGTGTTAATATAAGTTTAATTTTTAATAGTTTTTTTTATAATACAGCATTATTTGATAAAAATGTATCCTTATTTAATTTGTATGTTATTCGTGTTGGGCTAAACAATGCTGCCACCTCACGGTTACTGATTAATCCTGCCGTAATTCTTATTTTATAAACAACTGTAAATTTGATTTTTTTACTAATTTTTTGTTAATATAACTTCGATGTTGAATACTTTTCATAGGATATCATTATCGTTATTTTAATGTTTAGTTCATAGTTGGCCTGAGAGCCAATCAGCGTCTCTACCCTAATCTGGGGTAAGGCCGTAACAAATGCAGAGCGTTTCTTTTCCCCAGGCGGTGTTGAGTGTGTGTGAGTTGAGTGCTGCCACCTCACGGAGCCTGGGTATCCGAGGCTATCAACAAGATGAGTCGCATACTTCCGAGGGCGACGCCAGGTTTGCGTTCGACTGCAGCGCACGCAATATCGCCCGACTTCCCATAAACATCTCTAGTCGAGCTACTCAGCTGAATCTGGCAGACAACGATATCACCGTTGTTCCGGAAAACGCCTTCATACATCTGCCAAACCTAGTGCGGTTAGATCTCCCGAATAATGAAATCATCAATTTGCAGAAAAATTGCTTCGCCGGACTTGTAAATTTGCGAGAGCTGATCATGCCGGATAACAAACTCGACCCGATCCGTCTTCCGAGGGAGACTTTTACGGTTCTAGCCATTGCATTCCAGGGAAAAGCCGGTCACTACCCTGTGGCTATCCTAGATGTAGTTTAGTATTGAATTGTACTGTCTATATATTCACGGGCGTCGATCGGTGGGGGACGGGGGGACGCATCCCCCCACTTTTCAGCGTGGGGGGACAGCATAGGAATTGTCCTCCCCCCACTTTTCAGCTAAAAAAATTGCGAGGCATATAGCCTGATTCACCACTCCTCTCTCTTAAAGGGCAAAAAAAGGCAACGGTTTCGTGGCGTACACCTAATAGAGTTAATATAAAGTAACAATTTCCACATATGCTCATTTTTTTAACGCCAGCCGTTTACCTGAAAAATATTTTTGAACACCCAGCCATCGAAATACTATGAGCTACGCCATTGTCGACGAAGAATGACGTCAGTACGCTGATGCTTCTCCACAGATTAGTTATTCATAAATCCGCCTGGAGGCGCTGTGCGCAGAGAAAAATAAAAATGGCGTGTTTGTTATGGATTATCTAAATCGGATCATTTAACGGATGCAGAAGTATCTGGATATAGATTCCAGCCGCAAAGACAAAGGCACGTATTGGAAGATACACTAGAGGCGAGTGACCACGAAAAGAAAGACACACGGGAAGCTGAACGTACAACAAACAAAACTAGCAGAAACGGTGTCAACTGGTGGCGGTGCTGAACCAATGTGTTGATGCGGTGACAAGTTTGTCTGCTGTCATGAAATGGCTGCAACTCGGCAACGCGCGGATCATATTGATGAAGGTAAATATTAAGTTGTCTATTATTGTTATTGCTTAAATATTATTATCCTGAGGTCCGGACTGCGTAATGATCGTATTATTATGACAAGCGAAATATGATCGCTTAGCTTCGGCCAAGCCTTGCCGCCTTGGGCCAGCCGGGTGACCTCAGGCTCAGGCTTGCCGCATTCAACTATTAGACTAAGTATGTGTCACTTATTACGTTTTATGATAATAACACATTTGTTAAGACTTGGTGGGGTTTATCATTTAACATAAATTGTATTGAATAGTTCCAATGAAATTAAATGAATCAGGTCCCACAATTGTGCAGGCGTGTCAATTGTGGAAAAAAATCCATACAAATGAATAGTCAGTACCTTGCTGTTTTTTGCATCCCCCAGGTGTGGACACCCATCACATTTGTAATAACAGCAGCTATATTGATTCATATATCATGATCTAAATGCACCGCCTACACAGCAATGGCAGGCAGTTACGATTATTTTATTTGAACATAAACTGCAGGGTTATCTTCTCATCATTTTGCATGTGTCTTATGGAGTCATATATAAACATAGATAATGAGTTTGTTTCAAAGAACCCAGAGATATTAGTGACGAGATGAATACAGGAAATGTGTCAGAATTCATGCTTTGTGAAATTATGTTCATTCAGAATAATAATCCATGTTTGCAATGATTCACATAAAATATTTCTTAATGTTCGATTTTTTATGACAGATGGACTGCTGTGTATTACGAAAAGTCGGATTTGAAATTCTCTGCTTCGAGCAACTGGTGCTTCGGAATGTATTGGTTGCACTGAACCATATACAGATAGATAACTGGCAACTAGATCCATCAACAAACAAGTAAGTATACTGTGCATACATTTTATATAATTATGTTGCAATAAACGTTAATGCATCAAATAAGAAGCAACAATACAACATCAAACAAAGTAGCACTATAAATAAAAAATAATAGTTATCATTACTTATAGATACAACACATGGAACCATTATGATTTTTATGTAGTGAAAATGGCAGGTATATTTGTAAACATAGTGCATAGTTCCTACTACTGCCCAAAGTATAGAATGGATCATAGAGTAAATTATAGTGCCTAGTCTTTTCACAATAATAATCTAATTGACATTTTCTCTGGTTATCCATTATGAGATGACAACCCAAATATGTGAATGCAGGGACTGGAGTTGTCATTAGAGGTTTTAGACAAGATGTTTATGTTTGACAGCTTTCAGAATGGTTCAATCAAATTAATAAACATTTCTTGAGCTTACTAGCAATACCCTAATTCATTTTATTCCAAATTATAGAAATAGATCCTCAATGGTTTCTAATGCCACACAGCGATTTAAAAGTGCATATTGTCAACATTAGATGCAATATGCTATAATACTGCCACACATTTATTTTTGTTTTCTTAAAAAGCACCACATGTTTGAAATGGGGTGTGTCTTTAATTATATATTTTTAATTAAAAGGATCATTGATAAATTTTCATCTTATTTACAATGTCATATGTATATTTATCTGAACACGTTTATTTCAGGTTGCTCAGGTGGGCTGTCTATAGGCAGTTTACTGGTGGGTTCACAGCAAGTTGGGCCGGAGTGTTCATCGAGTACTGCCAGCATGCACCAGCCACCTAATCAGGACAAAGTTCCCTGTCCTCGCTTGGAGAGCAGCACGAGGGATATCACTTTGCTCTCAAAGGCTTGACTAATGTACAAAACGATTGAGCCATGCAGCACGCAGATCTTCCTTACTCGGTTTTGGCACATTTGCCCCGATCAAGCAACCCCTGTTGGTACAGTGATTAGTGGCAGTGTAACTTTTCCCATCACCACATGGATTATGTGGCTCATCAGCATGGGTAGACGGTTATGTCGGACTTGTGTTCTGTTGTGCAACCTCCAGTTTAATCATTGTTTCTCGAAGATGACATCTGTGTTAACAGGGATGCCTGGGACAGGACGTGGCCGATAATTCCCCGCAAGAGCAGATAACATCAATCGTGATTTCATTCCTACAATGAATATAGTGCTTGCATTAACTGATTAGTATTTAGACAACTTTGCAACGTTTTTCTACATGATTATAAACATGTACTATTTTTTTGTAATTTCATTTGATAATCATGTAAGAAGTCATTGTTTTAGTAACCAAACATTAGCCAAATTAGTAACCATAAGTTAAATAACAACACATTGACCAGGAATTCCACTATCACATTCCACTCCCAATTATCACTTGTTGTTCTAATCTTAATGTTTCACTTTGTATCATGTATATACAGTGACTGTATTTTTATGTATTTTTATATTATATTTTTAATACATTCAGTGATAATGACGTGTTATTTATTTTATTTTATCAAAAACAGAGAAGTTATTAATTACACAAGTAGCTGTATTCATAAGTGTACACAGTAACTGTTTACAGCTGTGTTTTGTCCCCCCATGACACAGTTACTAGGAGTTCATTCAAATGCCATACCTGGATTATCTTAGAAATATGAAGCAATACTGCAATTACTATGTGCTACTTTATAGAGCTTGGTGCAATGTGAAGAGAACTGTACAAGCAAGGATTCAAATGCAACTTATCGCAAAAGTCCCCTTGTCGCAAAAGTCCCCTTGTAGTTACGACTGCTGTCATACCTTCATAGAAGTGCTGTCTCTTGGGGCAGATAACTCTGATAGACCTCCACCTGTCCAGTATGACAGAATTTAGTGAGCTAGGCTCCCAGAAAGTGCTGTGATGACTGACTTCAGGCAGGGCATTGAATGCTGCTGAACTTTGCTCCAGATACATTGTCGTATCTTCTTCCTCAACAATTGCAGCGTATGCACATGCGTGTGGATGCCACAATGTGATACAGGAGTGACAATCACTGTTTTCTGTAACCAACAACAAAGGAACGTGAAATAATTAATTGCATCATCACCTGATTGACATTTCCTCTGGTTATTCATATGAGATTACCAGAAAGTGAGAAACACAGCCATATTGTGAGAATGCAGCAGACAATTTTTAATATCAATCAAGTGTATGAATTTTCACTATATAATTATCTAAAATAAAACTTAGATTTTTTCAATTATCACTTACAGGTGACAATAGATCTTTAACCAGTGGATACCGACGTCACATCTAAAAAGCTAATAAAACATCAAAATAAACACTTGTTGCAGATAAAAAATTAATGAGTAGTTTAAATGAAGATTTACTTTAAAACATGCATGCAGCTACTGTCCATGGATTTCAAACAATCATTGAATTCCACCAACCATTAAACAGTCATAAATACTGCTACTCGAAGGTGAAACTAATTTTGAAAGTGGGGTGTCAAAGTGCATGCAGAAACTTGATAAAATTATGATAAATATAGTCAGATGTGTATCTCATAATTGGAAACTAACAGAAAAATGCAACTAACAAAACTTTGTAAAAACTTAATGTTTAAATAAATACTGACTGAATTTCTAGTTTTCAGCATCATAACATTTTCATTGTTTCTTAGCACATATCTGAACACACTGATCATAACATAAACTTTACTAGCTGTATTAATCAATGTCACCTTACTCTGACATAGCCTACATTCACATCAATGGAAATAAATGACTATGTCACTATGAGCGGTTAGTTAACTTTACTGAACTTACAAATAAGTGCCAACGACAATCCAAGTCCACAGTCCCTTCGCCGATGACATATTATCACCCATAAGACGTGTCATGTTCAAGTTCAGTTATTCAAGTTTCTTCTAAAGGTAAAATTATTTATTCTGCATTGTACTAAATTCTGCGATGATATAAATTGTGCTATTGTCCTAGCTTGGTTCAAGTATATCTTAGTCTTTACACATGTGGACGTGATACCATAGAAACAGATTAGCTGTCATCGATGGACATCGCCATCGGCATCGGGCTTCGTCAACACATCGATGACCGAGCCATCATCAATCGATAGCCGGTCTACGGCGGTCAACACTACTTTTAACAGCACAAAAACGTTACGTGTGCTTGACGTCTGCAAAAAACAAAATTAAATACACAGAAAAAATAGTACATCATACTAACCTTCTTGCGATCTGATCATTGATGTCTCGGCCAGCTTGATATATGCGTTGCTTCGACGGTTTAGACTTTAGTCCATCCATGGCTAAATATTGTCAGCCCTGCCCCGGGTTTAAGAAGACGACGGTCGGCGACGTTTTGTTGGATCTTGTTCCATCCACTGGTGATGTATGTCTACTTCATAATTACTTGTTGACCACAGATTTAGGTCTAAGCAGCTGCTACATGTCACGCCAACTAAACGAAGACTCGATGTTGTTGTGCCGTAGGCAAGCGTACTGACGTCGCAGGAAGCTGACCGGCCTCAGCAGAGACCTAGAATGCCGCGCGCTTATTGGCCAGGCCAAGCCAAACGAATACGTCACCGGTTAAGATGGTGGTGTCTAGGCCATCATGGATTTCTTTAGATTTTTAGACTTTAAGGTCACATTCTGAGTAAACCGCTGACGTTAAAAAATTGAGTATATGTGGAAATTGTTAGTTTGTATAAACTCTATTAAGTGTATGATACGAAACCGTTGCCTTTTTTTGCCCTTTAAAAGCCGCTACACAGACAATAAACTCGCAATATGAAGTTCCGACCACCCATTAGAAAATCGGCTGCGCCGCTACCCGTCTCTATCAGTTTTCAACCTTGTGTTGATATTATTTTTAGGCTCTAGCCATCAAGCACATTGTAAATGATGAAATTTGTGTTGCACCTTCACCCCTCGCCTGCTTGATGCTTATCGCCTATGGCAGAAGCGGAGGATTCCTCCACTTTGTGTAACTTATTGCCATTTGAGTGATGAGAAATTTCTTTGCCAAAATGTTGGATTGGGAAGTTCTACACAGCATGGGCGTCGATCGGTGGGGGACGAGAGGGACGCGTCCCCCCACTTTTCAGCCTGAGGGGGTCAGCATAGGAAATATCCTCACACTTGTTTTAGTTCATACAACAAATTTAAAGGCATATAATTATAGCGAGACTGATCACTCCACTATTAAGTACCATGATCTATCCCCACAATGCATGACTAAACATAAATATATATTCTTAACATTTGAGACTTCTCGTGAACCGGAGACATTTCGAAATGTACCGGAGGATTGTGAAAATGTGTTAAAACAAGTGATTTTCGAAAGTGCAGCTGTTCAGTAGAACTGGGACCCGGGCACTGAAAATATCTTTTGGCGTCATTTACGTCGAAAGCTTTCAGAAGAATTTCGGGAGTAACAATTGGTGTTCTGTTGTTGGAAGTGGGCGAAGCTCCACACTCACGTCACGGCCAGTCTTACACGGAATTATTACAACGCGAGAGTAACAATGGATTAGACGGATAGCTAAAAAGCGGACTCCGGCCATGTGATGTAATTGTTGGTGACTTCAATCACACACTGTTCTTATTGCAGGCAGTGTTTGGGATGCAGAAGTAAATATTCGAATCTTCTTTGCCATGAGCAGGACTGTGAAGGGGCGTCCTACACATAGGCCTATGTCATGTGTACTTTGTCGCTCTATAAAGTAGGCAGCCAGTTATTGGTTCTTGGTTCCCTACCCTCCTAATTTGCAGGGTTTATGGGCCATGGGGCCATTCGAGCGAAAACGACATTATAAATAATTTTATATATTTAGAAATTTGCGAGCTTGCGGGTACCAGTGGAATGTGGTCATGTGTTAAAATAAATTCCAAAGTACACCTGTTCGGTAGAACTGGAACCTCTGGATTGAAGGTAAACCTTTATGTTTGGCTTGTTTTACGTAGCAACTTTCCAAAAGAACACAGGAGTAGCAACATGTGTCTGGATTTCACAGACGATCTTTAAAATGATAATATGTCATTTGTTGAAATGTCTTCAGAATGTTTTTATGTATTGGAAGAATTGAAGCAAAATCTAAAAGTTACATTGATGTGGGTGGGATAGTGGTCCTGTTGATATTGTGGACTTTTTTTTATAAGAACGAGGTCATTTTAGTTAATATGTTCCTTTGTTTAATCTATGGGTTCATAAAAAGATGCATTTCATTAGTTGTTATTTATCTGTCCGGCAACATAAACTGGAGCTTGACAAATGAAACTATAAGGTTTGCATTTCTGCAAAAAATTACGGAGTTTTACTACATTTGTGTCGCGTCTAAAATATAACCGTGTTATGTTGTACTCTGTTTACTCTGGCGGGCGGGCGGGCGGGCGGGCGGGCGGGCGGGCGGGCGGGCGGGCGGGCGGGCGGGCACGCACGCACGCACGCACGCACGCACGCACGCACGCACGCACGCACGCACGCACGCACATACACCACACACAATGCACGCACGCACGCACGCACGCACACACACACACACACACACACACACACACACACACACACACACACACACACACACACACACACACACACACACACACACACACACGCACACACACACACAAATACATGCAAACAATCTACATAAAATATTTACTTAAAACCAGCATTGTACGGTGTTAAATAATAGCATTCAGCGGGGCAAACGACGCCTCAGGCAATTACTGTTTTGCGAGGCGTGACGGCGTTTCTTGGCCCGCGTGAGAATTATAACCCGTCACTCATCGCTGTGTCGTTTCACAACAGGCGTGCGCATGCGCGCCGTCCACACGTGCATGTGACTCATTGCTCTAGGTCAGTACACTGCGAGAATTAAACTTCAATTGCCGAGAGATTTCTGCCGTGTGGTCGAGTAAGGACGCGTTCGTTGAGACATGGCGTGCCCCTCTAACTGTCGAGTGAAACAGTAAGTCTGTAAATATGTTACAACAGAGCACTATCCACGTACAGAACCGCAGATGTGAAGCCAGGCTGTAAACAACCGCGTGATGATGCCCGTGTCAGTATTGATTGCTATCCGGTTATAGCCTGTGAGATCGCTACATGCGGCGGAGTGCCTAGTCTAAGCAGCGCGAACTAGGCCGGTGACATTTAAAGTGCGGCCTACCGCTGTTCAGGAGTGGTGATCTAGCGATCGCCCACCTGACATAGCCAATATGTGCCCTATGACCCTTTCATAAATTGCATGGTGATTCAATTTACTAACTTTATTCCAGACTCAACAGGGCACATACAACAAGTACATGTGACTGAGGTCCATATGATGACATTAAGCAGACGATATGTACATTATGCATTCTGACCCAATGCTGTGTATATTAGAACAATGTATACATTTTTTTCAGTCAAGTGTTCACATATAAAAGCTTGTTCCAGTGTTTGCGAATCCTGGAAGTAATTCTGAAGTTATCCCACAGCAGTGCGTTATTTTTATGTTTGTTTTTACCATCTATTTCTGCAATCGAGGGTTTGTACTGTATTTTGGGCCATGAAGTTATAAAGGATACGAAGAACTTAGGCGTATTATCGTATCATAAACAGGTCACATAGACGGCCTGGGGTCGTGCGAGTAAGCGACTGCTACTCGTCACGGGTGAGTGGACGCAAACATCTACGGTCCTTAGAACCAGTGTGTAGGTTCACTACACGCTGAGACCAGAGGAAGCCACGCATGGCTCGTCGTGGCCTTGGACCCGCTCACAGAGTAAGATCATTACTCATTTCCGTACAGTTCTACTAGCACACTGCGATAGCGTGAACTTATAATATCCTTAAAAGGAAGCAAAAGTCAATGTTTTGACAAAGTTAATAAAAAGTAACAACTTCCAACAACAATCATATTTTTAACGTCAGTGGTTTATCAGAAAAAAATCTAGAATACATAGCCATAGAAAGTCTATAGACTACGCCATTTTAGAAATAAAATGACGTAGTTAAGTCTTCTTGGTCGGTGTGAACTGTGCATGCTTTCTGTCTGACCTAACCACGAAAACAACCGCTAACAGTCGCCAAACTTCTCACATTTTTACATACACTACATTACAAAAAAATCACCTTTATTCCTCTAACGAATAAAATTCACAAAAGAAGCGCGCAAATCTCGACGGACGGCAACTCGACAACTTCGACTACCGTAAACTCGCTATTATAAGTTAGCTTTATACAAAATACCGCTAGATGGCCCGTTTGTGCACGCGAATATTTATAAACCATACTGCATTCGCACGCGAGAATTAGTTTAATTAATTATAAATAATATAATAATAATTAGCAGCATCACTATGGTCTGCAGAATATTAAACAGCAAACAAAGGCAACGCTTTGGTAATATGGGCCTAACAGAGTTGATAAAAAAGTAACAATTTAATATAAAAATATATAATTTTAATAGTTTATTTTATATAGCGCCAAATCCACAATTGTTTGTAGCGCTACACAACATACTGTTATTAAAGTATTATCAATAAGAAAAATGCTACCCACAGGTAATATATATTAAAATACATATTAAAAATACAAAATTATAGAGGTATGGAAATAACGTGCTGTTCAATGATGTCACATTGTTTATTTTATCAATATTTCTATAAACATCCAGTGTGTACTGCGAACATGCAACCTTATATTACTTAGCGATGTTTTTGCAATAATAACTAAAACAATAACATATTAATATTATTATTTTTAAATGCACCAAAACATTCTTTTTTTTACCACCATATATTTCCCATATATTCATATTTTTTTTTAATTTAAGTGATTTATTGTTCCGATAATTAATAAAGTGTCTTGTCCAAAATTCATTATTATTACATATCTTTAGTTAATTATCTAGACACATGTATTTTCATTATTTATTTTAAAATATTATCTGTGGGTAGTTTTCTTCTTATTGTATTTTAATAGCAGCATATTGTGAAGCGCCACAACCAATTATGGATGTGGCACTACATATATAAAATATTATTATATTATAATAAAACTTATTATTTCCTGTAAATCATAGTGATGATGATTATAATTTAAAAAAAAAAGTAATGAAACTATTTCGCGCGTGCGAATGCAGTAAGTAAAGTTTACAAAATTCGCGCGCACAAACGTGCCGTGCCGTTTGACGGCATATTGTGTAACGCCTGTAAAGCTAACTTATATTATAGCGATTTTACGGTACCGCAGAGCGGCCGACGAAGTTGCGCGTTTGTTTAGTGAATTTTCTTCGTTACAGGAATGAAGTGATTTTATAACGTAGTGTATGTATATGTATGTAAGATAGGTGAGGAGAAGTTTGGCGGGTGGTGGAGGTCGTTTTCATGGTTGGGTCAATCCAACCCGTTCGTCTGGCATCCGTACTCTGTCTGTGACTGTCCCAACTGTTTCAGTTCTGGTCGATTCAAAGGGTAACAATTAAATTAATTCGTGGTTACAACGACATTGAATACAAAAACATCTTTGAGGAGATATGATTGAATCGTATAAGAAATTGACAGGGAAATATACAGCAGTCGCGTTTATTTATTGTTACACTGAGGCATAACGAATCAGCCTACCGAAATAAAGAAAGCTATTAAATATTTAAAGGTATACACTGACTCACTAATGTGTCGTACAGTCTCATAGCAGTCTCTGATTGACGCTCTGTCGGTCGTTTGAGGCAAACATGGTAGACTATGGGAAAGCCACCCTTTAAACAGCACCACATCTACCATGAATCCATGTCATGTCAGACGCATGCGCACAAAAGCATCAAAAGCGACACTGGGCATAAAAGGCAGTCATCCCATATCATGCCAGAAGAGAACCAATGACCTGTCTGTTAACGGCCTTGCGTAACACCGATATCAGCGTTACTTATAATAATGATAATAATAACAACGACTTCTTTTGCGCCAATATCCTCGAAGATCAAGCTCTGTGGCGCGACAGAACCAAGGGATTAACCAAACTTGTAATCGTAAACTAATGCGTGAGTCGTCAATGGATGGATGAAGATGCTAGGAAGCTAAGGAGGATAGGCAGCATTTACGAGATAGGTTTTTAGACATCGGCGGAATGAAACTATATTACCTTCTGATTTAACACTGGTATGGAAGCGAATTCCATACAGTTGGTGCGGCAACCGAGACAGTTCGGGTCCCCGCTTTCGTTTTCATCCGAGGAATGTAAAGACGGTTACTATTTACAACCGGTTGAGCGTAGCTGTCTGAAATTTCTTGCTGGAATTAGCATCGAATTTAGATATGCTGGTTGTGTAGTTGAGAGTGCTTGGTAGGCTATTGTACAAATCTTGAAAATAATGCGATAGTGCACAGGGAGCTAATGCAATGATTTTAGAAGCGGCACTGAGCGAGAAAAATGAGGAGAACGCGTGACTACACTTGCTAAACAATTTTGGACACGCTGAAGTTTTGCTATATCCTTGTTTGCAGTATTGTAGAGGAGGGAATTGCAGTAGTCAAGTCTGCTGCTTACTAGAGCTGTTGCGATGGTTTTAGCAATGGAAAGTGATATAAACGGGCGAATACGACCAAAAGATCGCGGATATGGTAAAAACAGCGACGACATGTTTTCTATATGGTGTTTGAAATTGAAGTTTTCATCAAACATTACTCCTAAATTTAAAGCTGAGGCGGCTGGTGTGATACTTTGACTGAGGATATGTGTCGGGAAAAGCAGAGCAGACCCTAACATTTCATCATGCACTAATTATAACCATTCGTTAGTCGGTTCAGCGCAGTTCGTTTTTTGTCATACATGTGTTGTCAGGCTGACATCCATAGGTTAACACCCAATGTCTTAGATATACTTTAGGTAATTATTTATATTAGGTAACACGCATGCATGCACGTACGCACGTATGTATGTATGCACACACCACACACACACACACACACACACACACACACACACACACACACACACACACACACACACACACACACACACACACACACACACACACACACACACACACATACCACACACACACTCACACACACACACACACACTCTCTCACACACACACACACACACACACACACACACACACACACACACACCACACACACACACACACACACACACACACACACACACACACACACACACACACACACACACACACACACACACACACACACACACACACACACACACACACACACACACACACACACACACACACACACACGAGCATATATTAATTATGAAACAGAGTTTTTGTTAGTTCCAATATACTTAGGGGACGTTTCCCCGTCAGTTTCCTGTGTGAAACGGTTATAAACGATTTAGCGGTAACATTGTGGTGATTTGTGTATTTTGAATTTATATTTCACATTTATTGTGTACAACACTATAAATGATAATTTGATCTTGTGGTATTTAACTTAACTACGATACGGTTTTTTTCTCAACATTACTACAGGTTTATAAGGTTCGTTTTCGAAGTCATAAAATAATGACAACTACAAAAATATCGCTGGATTTACATACACTTTAAATAGTTCTCACGTCATTGCTGGCCTGGCTATAATAGCACCACAGCTCTGTATCTAGGAATAGTTTTCCAAAACGCAGTATGCATCTATAATTCCTTAATATATTATCAGACTAAAATCATTAAGTTATATATAATCATAACAAGGCGAACATACCATTCGCGTGATCTTATGCAACGTGCTTAGTTAATGTTGCCCTGTTGTTTTGTAGTGTCACTGGTGCTGACGAGGCGGCGACCACGCACACGTCAGGTTAAGATAATGACTTCAAACAAACACACAGCGCCAGTCGCACAAGAAACATGATGGAATGTCGCCTGACGATGAAGAGACTACTCGTTAGACTCGACCGTCAGAAGGCGGAGTTCTACAAACAATGTACGAGGCGCAAGTTACGAGAATTGATCTGGAAATGGAAGAAAATGGCGGCGCTGTACGCAGCGACCTTTCTCTTCGTCCTGCCGTTATTGTGTCACAACCTCACGAACTCCGTCTACTCGATCCATTTCCAGGCTGCCGCGGACTCCGCCCGCCAGGTGGCGCGCGTCATCAACGATGAGCGCGTGCGCGTCGCCGAGCGCTTCCTGTCGAACCCGAGCGTCGTGTCACCACCGCGCCGCGGCGGTGCGAACGCTGTCTGGCGACCAGAGGACGACATCCAAAACGTCGACGTCGCTGTTACCATAGTGACAATGTCACGTGAAGGTAACGTGACGGCCGGATACAAGCCTCGTTACCTCACGCAGGCTGTCTGGCGTTTCATATCGCTACTGCAGGTGTGTATGTACATATTATGACATGTCGAGTTAGGTATCGCCTCTTTGTCATGCCCGATGTACCGGAGTCAGCCAGACGGCGAATAAGACCTGTAATGTCGTAGCTATCACACGCACACGCACGCACACACGCACACACACACACACACACACACACACACACACACACACACACACACACACACACACACACACACACACACACACACACACACACACACATATATATATATATATATATATATATATATATACACACACTATCACCACACAAACACACCACACACACACGCACCCGCGAACACACACACACGCGCACGCACACACACACACACACACACACACACACACACACACACACACCAAAACACGCGCACACACACACACACACACACACACACACACACACACACACACACACACACACACACACACACACACACACGCTCTTTGACCGTTCTCTTATGATAAACGTGTGTATTGTAGAAGCAAGACTTTTCCTATACCGTCGTCTTGTCCGTCTGTAATGTCGACCGCAACCCAAACGCCTACGTCGAAGCGATCCACCTAGCGAACATTGTGCGAACGTTCACACGCCACAGCTCCAGCTCCAGCTCCACCCAAACGCCATCTAACGAGACGCTGGAGAAGGAGAAGGACGACTACGTGTACTGTCTGCGCACGACCGTCGCCCTTCGTCGTCCTCGCTACGTGCTGCTGGTCGAAGACGACGCCCTCCCAAACGCCCACATGACAACCGTACTCGGTCAGGTGCTTCGAACGCGCCTGAACCGGAAGTACGCACGCGGTGACTTTCGGGACAGCGACGACGACATCGCCTACGTGAAGTTCTATCACCCGGACTGGCTGCTCGGCTACGGCAGCTTTGACGCGAACCGCCTGCCGTGTTTGCTCGCCTTCGGCGCCGTCGCTTCCTCTCTTGTCCTGGCCGTCGTGCGGTGCATCTCGTCGAGTCTCGTTCGCGAACGAGATGTGTACGTAACGTGGACGCTGCTCACGATTTACGCCATGATGGTGGCCATTGCGATCGGCCGCAGCAACATCGTGCACGTGATGCGGATGTTTCCACCACATCTCTACAGGTTGGTCGAAGTCGGCAGTAGGAAAACGCTTAACGTCCGATATCCACGGTGGCCAAGTTCAGTTGATATGCCCTGCAGAAATAGTTAGTTTGGCACAACCGTTGCTTTATTATTATTTCTGTGATACGTTACGATCTCTTTGTGTATTTATCTTTCAATTAAGACTTACGAAGTGCCTGATAAATTTGACGACAACCTTCACAGGTAAACGCAAATTTTGTCTTTGATATGCAAAAATTTACGTTTGTGATCTGTACAAAAGAACTATTCTGAGAAATGTTCAGTAGTCTGTAAACTGTTGTCGCTTTAACGAACTGTCCGTTGTCTGTCCGCAGTACGGCGACGGCCCCCAGCTGCTGCACGCAAGCCGTACTCTTCCCGGCAGTCAGCGCGCTCCGGGTGGCAGACTACTTGGCCGGCGTGAGGTGCAAGGCGGACTTCGGCAAAGACACGGCGCTCGAACAGTTCGTGCGGGTGAATGGGATGCGGGCGTACTCCGTGGAGCCGAACACCTTCTCGCACGTTGGCATGTACTCGACCCTGTCGAAAGACGTTCTCGATCCGGGGATCGTCGACGTCAGCTGATAGCTAGTGGCGTGTGGAACGTGTTGGTGCTAGCATTTCTAATTGCTCAGTTTCTGGTACTGTGGTTATTTCCGGGTCGGAGCCGAAGTGTATCGTCGCGCGCCATTGGGTATTGCTGATTGTATCAGTCTCGGTACCTCACGACAAATCGCTTCGCGAAACTGACTATAAGCTCAACCATTGAGATCGCTTGCCGGCAAGTTGAGTTTGCAAAATAGACGTAGTGATTTCAATATTTGAATGCACAATATCGCTCAACGGTTCGTGAGTATGATTGGATGTGTATGTTTAAAATGGGAACGTATCATTATATTGGGATTCCTTCTAGTCCTATGTGGTATTTGCGCAGTTCTCATGGCTGCCGCAGTCGTGACTGGAGAAATATATAATTACTTTGACTCGGCTAACTTCGGCTCTTCGCCTAGGGGATAAGCCAAGGCTAGTTTTTGCATGGCAAATAACCCTGGTTTGCGAGGATAGGAGTGCCTGTCTGAACTGTTCTCACGGGTAGTACGGCGAAGTATATTTTTATGATTCTTGTAACTTCCATACCATGCGTAGGCGTCCTGCCAGGGGTAGTGTAAGTGGTCATCGCTCCCGTCTTGCGGGGATATCAAAGTGTGCTAGTCGGTTATAAGCAACTGATTAAATTGGATACAGGAAGAAATGTATAAAAATAGGTATCTCAGATGGATCTTTTGTCTACCGTCTAGCGTGAATGTATGAATTATGTGATATTCCGAATGTATATATTGCATGTTGTAATATATTTTTACATATTCATTCAATAAATTTATATTGATTTCTAGATTGTTACTGGAAACCAATTCGTGACACTTTCGTTTTAAAGTGCCTTCAGAAAGGGGGTTTCCCGGTAAACAAACAGCAGTATGTCTATGTAGAATGCATTCTTATAATAATTGATAACATCTTTTCTTCCTGGACATCCGGGCTTAGAAAACATTATGTTTACGAATCTACTCCGAAAAAGAACCTCTCTGTCAGAATATACAAACCTAACAAACGTCCAGTTCACGAATAATAACTGCAATTGCTACCAACGAAAAGCGTTTGTTCGCTAAGCACCAAAATAGTGAAGTTGTTAGAAAGAGTTACTGAAAAGAGGAATCGGAACGTAGTGTTCCAAAAAACAGATTCCCGAAATCCCCGGTATGACTGAGTGGAGCTGATTAGTTGGGGGACTCAACAATGCAAAATGCTCTAGGCTTCTTTGTCATCACAAACACGGTATCGTAAGTAGTATAATATCAAGATTCCACGGTACAGTGTTCTTTGACACCCTTGTCGAATTACTATAAAATTACATGACGGGGGGGGGGGTGCAAAATTACCACGTTCTGGTATTTTAACCCGAACATATTCTATTATAATACAGACTTGCAATAAATACGCTTATGTTGCACAGTTTTACACGATACTGGGAAGCAAATGCTACGTTTGTTCTCTGCTGTTTAGGCATACGTTGTATCCGTCATTTTCATATTGATGGCATACTTCCAAAAGCATCCATATAATTTTACAACAGTTGTTTTAAATGTTAATATATGATGTAGTTTTCCTCCAGTTAAAAAACTTCTGATTTGATGACATTCATAAATGATAACGAAGGATGTGAATTCAATCACAATAAAATAGTACATCAAATACTCATATGTGTGTATGTAGTATGTATGTTTTATTATATATATATATATATATTATATATATATATATATATATATACATATATTTATATATAAACCATAAAATGGTGACATACATAGATTTTACTTCCAACAAGAAAAAAAAACGAAAATGTGTTACAAGCGCATTAGACAGAACTTAAATAATCCATCTGGAGATTTAGGTCTACTAAACGGTCATTCCATGGCCAATCTCGAGGGTTCACGTAAGTAAGTAAATAAGTAAGTAAGTAAGTAAACTTTATTTGGAATTGTATAATTACATACAACATAGACAATCATAAGAATCACCAACATAACATTCAATTCCAGGGTGACAGCGGAGCTAATTAAGTCTGTGACAAGTTTGGTTATTTTATCCAATGTGAGATACTAATGCTTAAGATAAGTAAACTAGTCACCGTCATCCTCGAAAGAACTATACTATGATCAAAAGAACTATAATGTAAACAATGATTTAATGCGTTAGTTCCATTTATATAACTTATATAGCTACACAATATGGGTAATAATATACAATACATTTTCATATTAGTATTCTTGCAAAATAATGTTGTGCCATATTACTTCAAAAACGTATCAATAACATATTTGTAAGAAGCTTCGGGGTTGGATGGAATTAAATTAAAATACCATACCTCTTTACCACACTTGCCTTTAATGATAATGTAAACCTAGCTATTTAAATTGGATGCTTTAAAAAAAGTTGGAATTATATTGCAGATGATCGGATCTCTACAGAATAAACTTTTTGAAGTTCTTTGAGTAGAGCTAATTATAGAACGTATATTGCACGTTTGTCTTGTTCGATAAGAACGAATATCATAGGTAAATGTAAAGATATTTGATAACGAATGTGGCAGACTCCCTTGGATGTAATTATACGTAAATTGTCCAACTTCACTTTCATAAATATCATGCAATTTACGAATAAAGAGGGATGTGAATGTTCCTCGTGATCGAGGGAAAACGCTAGAAGCGTGCTAACAACCAACCCTGGTCTACCCTACATTATGTATGGCCTATGATTATGTATTTCCACCTGGTGATCATCATGGAACACGAAACTAGAATAGCGGAAACTATTTCGCTTGACACATCAAGCCACCTGGTGGAACATGCTGTAAACAGTTTGCTTTGGTCCCGGCTCGAAAGAAGTTGTTTTGCAACATAAGTACATGCGTTCATTTTGTGAGATACGTTACTGTTTAATTGGATTTAGTGTTGCACAGTCAATGTTGTTAGAAGGCCACGACTATTCACGTTGAAAGGTGATTTTTTTAGTGTTGATTCTAAACAAAGCATTCGGCTTCGCACGATTGCATACATCAGACCAGTCAGTGTCAATGATCAGACCATGAATGATTCTCATCAGACTCCGAGGTTTAACCAAACTTACGTTGTCACGACATTGTGCCAACACAGACGCAGTGACATTGAGAGTATAGTATAACAATTTGGTCAAATCGTAAGGCCATTACCCCTGTGTGAATAGGGGGAGGGGCATGTACCAAAGGGTAACATCTGGGTAATCTTATACTATATTCAAACGTGTGACACCCATTTTTAAAACATACTTGACAATACACACTCTGTATATTATATTTGAAGACCTTTTCCTGCTCCTTATTTTTGACAGGTGTGACTTGTTGACAGGTAGCAGTGCGCACAAGGAATGGCTCTGAGCCTCGATGACAAATTGTTGGGGGAGAAAACGCACTACTATTGCAGCAGTAGTGAGGATGAGGGAGAGGAGGGGAGTGAGGGGGATGAAGGTTCGGAGGATGAGGATGGTGGCAAACGAGGAGCAGCTAGCGAGAAGGCACCCCCCTCCCTCCCAGAGCCACAACTGAAGGAGTACAGTGGGCGCAGCACCAATGTGAGTCACATTCTTTTACCAAATTGACTGTGACTGAATAGTTTTATTTCATTTATTTATAAGCTTTAGGTGTGGAAGATAGTGCTGGTTTCTATGGTAACCTCGGTAACAAATAACAGTTCAGCAAATTACAATTGATAAGTCTGCAAAATAAGAAAAAAGTTGTATTGAAAATTCAGTAAATATATTAGACCATGAGTAGACTCTTATAATTGTATCTGTTTTCATAGTGGTATATTATAATATGATTTACATTTGGTTGTCATGAAATTTACCAGTAGTTTTTTATTAGGTAAGTTATGAACAGTGTTATCTCAAACAGTACCGTGTTTTCGGAATCTGTGTAATAGTTTTAACCAATTAATTGTTTGTTCAGTTGACCACTAAATTTGCATGACATGATGGTAACTCTGTGTATGAACCATGAGGGAGGACGGCATTTATTGACTGCTTCAGACGGGCCCTAAAGGTGTGATAGAGGACTGGCGGAGGTACAAGCAGCTGGAGACTGAGAAGAAACGAGAGCAAGAGACGGAGAGGATTCAGCTCCTCAAGAAACTCTCCCTCTCCTGCAGGACAGAGGCAAGTGAATCACATTTTAATTTACATATTTTGCAAAAACAACCCAAGATACCATAAGGAGTGCATGTATTTGTGCACCGCATGTTTTTGGGAGTCCTAGATATCCAACAAATTAATTAGTTTTGTTTATCTTACATTTCTGGACACCTGTGACCAGTGTAACTAAATCTTTGTAATGGACAATAATTTGTAGCATTTTGGTCTTTTATCAAGTATAGCGTTTTACCGATGGCATTACAAAGTCCAATGGCATGGCTAGTCGAATCAGATACAATGTTAGGATTCACAATACACAATAACCTGTCAAAAATTGGAGGGGCTGAGAATGTAATTATGTTTATTTGTCTGAGTACATACTGTCATTCTGATACTATCACTTATGCCATCCTGGCTGGTCTGGTTTTTTATTTATCTAAGTGTGGAGCATTACAGTGTTCTGTAAAAGGGAAGGAAGACTGCACTTTTTATGAATCTGACAGTGTATCTCATGAACTAGTTGGCGTACATATTTGATTTTAATATCAGCAGTGGGCTAAAATGAATTGTAAGGTCCTTGACATAAATCTCCTTGCAAACTGTAGGTGCTAAAATAAACATCATAAAGTAGATTGAGAGCCATAACATTTTTTGAATGAAATGTTATTTGTAATGCATATGCTATCACAGTGAGTCTGTGCAGCTGTCAATCTGCACAAATTAACAGTCATCACAGATTTCTTGGCTAATGCTCAAATTATAAATTTTCATCTTCAGAGAGAAGAGGAGGCTGAACGCACAAAAGACCAAGAGTTTCTTGAGCAGATTGCAGAACTAGAGGATGAGTTTCTCAAGGAATACCGTCTGAAGCGAATTGAGGAAATGAGACACGCACTTGAGAATGTGTACGTATTTGTATTAGGTACTTGTTAAATATTTCAGTGACAGGGTTGTGTTACTAAATATAGTACAGTACATCTCATTTTATACTTGATTGTCAGCATGGTATATTATGTAATTGCGTATGCCTTGAATTAAAGTTGACAATAAGTGATAAGACATTTAGTGATAAGACATTTAATCAGTCAATCAATTTATTTCAAAACACACAACATGCAAAACAAGTCAATTATATAACTAAATAATATTAAGTCATTTTGTATGATAATTATACAACCATGAAGAAATATGCTTTGAAAAGGAGTATACCTGAAATTATATACTTATAAGTGTCTATCCCAGTGAAAAAAATTACAAAATAAAAATCAGTACCCATAGTTTAGTATTAATTATAATCATACAGTTACAGTAGGGATAAACATGTATACATAACAAAGACTCACTTGCCGTAATACCGATGTATTTCTATGTTTATATAATATATTTACTTAGGACTATATTAACATAATGACGTTTAAATATAACAAGTGACTAACAAGTGACGCATTTAGTGAGTTGTACAATTTTATGCTGACATATCTCTCATAAATTGATGTTTTCTGTGTGCAATTGTTTTAAAAGTGAAGGTTTTAATTGTATATAAATGGTTATACTATGTCAAGTTTGTGTTTCTACACTGTATTATATCTGTATTATATGTTTGTGATGTTTAACTGTCACGGATGATTGCATTGTGATGTCATAAAGAACTCGTCATGACCATCTTAGCGGTAATACCAAGTGTCATAATAATGAACTTGGGTGAAGCATTGAGTGTTGTAGTGATGAAATTTAAGAAGAAAAAATGCTAATACAAAAATTATGCTGTCTTCTCAAACTATATTATTACATGTACCCATATGTTGTTGTTGGTTAGTGTTTCAATAGTTTATTTTATTCTACCTTGCTTGGTGTTATTTTGTCTGCACAGCCATCTGATTTGACTGCATCATTCTGTTGCAGTCCAAAGTTTGGCAAAGTCTTCACCTTGACCAAAGGCTCGTTCATTGATGCAATTGACAAAGAAAAGGCAGGAGTCACCGTCATAGTTCACATATATGAAGACGTAAGTCAAATACAGAAATGTAAATGCTTGCAGAATGATCTGATAGTTTGATGCAGGCACAAGTAACAATAAAACATTACATTTTATGCATATATCAGTGCAATAGAATCTTGGATGCAAATACTTGGAATCATTCTTTGAAGCCAGGATTGTAAATAATAGTATTAGCAGGAAGTTGTACTTCCGCGTATGTTGGTGTATTCATGAATGAAACATTCAGTTGTTAACAGTGCTCACAGTTAGGCAGGTGGTATTATGTCCTCCACATTGTTATTCTAATAATGGGAACATTATATATTTAAATAATGATAACCTAGTAAGGTAATTTCAGAATAAAGAATCATTCTATTTGTGGCATATCTGTCAACAGATGCACCAAGGCTATATTTTGTATCATACACAGTATGTTGAATATTTTATTTTCCCGGGATATTTCCTTGTCACGTTTATACAGTATGGAAGATATTTGTCTCCGGGTGTATTTTTAAAACATATAAATATTAATTTATAATACAACACAGTTGTATGTTTGATAGTCATGGTTTTGTCTTGTAGAACATCAGTGGCTGTGAGGCAATGGACGGCTGCCTCGCTTGTCTCGCCCAGGAATACCTCACAGTGAAGTTCTGCAGAATCAGGGCTTCAGAAGCGAGACTTAGTTTCAGATTTGTGAGTGCATAGCCAGTGTCTTGTAAAGTTTTACTGTATGGTGTCTTCACCCTAGGAGAAATCCAGTGTAGAAACTACAATGGCCACATCAGTGTGAGCCCAGAATCAGAACATTTAGTCGTGTGTGTTCATCCAGTTTTAAGATTGTCACATAATCCAGTGTCATATTGCTCTACCTATTTTTGTTCTAAACCTACAATATTCAAGAAATGTTTTATCTCAGAAGTTCAGTCCTGGTGGATGGTGCACTCCACAAGACAGGTGGGGGTGGGTGCTGTTGGAGATGTTTTGGGAGTGTCTATGGTTAAATCCTGGTCCGGTGGAAAGATGCTATTGGAGGTCTTAAATGAATCTTGTGTGTTTCTGTCTTGAGCAAAAATATCGAAAATGTTCCACTATTTCGGGAGTCTGGGAACTTTTCAGTACTTTCAGGGGACTGCTGGAAAACTGGGGAGAGGTGGGTGGGAGTAGGTTAAAAATGAATAAGAAAATGAATAAGTAATACGTACACAACGTGCCTTGTTGACAGACGGAAAGTGGGTGTCCGGCATTACTTATCTACAAGAACGGCGACTTGATAGGAAACTTCATCCGTTTGTCCAATGATTTGGGTGACGACTTCTTCGCAACCGACGTTGAAAGCTATCTCCTTGAGTATGTACCACCTGTCACAGCTTACAATAACCTATTTGCAAACAATATCCAATTCTCAATCACTGAGCTGATACCATATCTCACCTGTACTCAGATGTAACAAATGCAGCTAATTGTCAGATTTATTATGTTTTATGCCTGCTTCAGCTAACATTTACCAGAGTAATTTTTTTCATACGTCTTTGTTTATCCCTTATCTTCAATGCTGTGTAACCAATTTTGTGCCATTTTACACATCATTATTTTGAGATGATCCCTAAATATTGCACCAACATTAAAATGCCTTGGGTCTGATGTGACATCTTGTGCAAGGCCAGTGGTAATGTCGATGCGTGTGTTGCAGACACGGAATGCTGCCAGACAAGACAACCCGTCTGACGTTGCCGTCCAGACAACCAGTGGCAGAAGACGACAGTGACAGTGACTTTGATGTTGACTAGCATTGAATCCACCAAACTATGAGCGATATTTTAAAAGCTGGGCTTTTGTTACTTGTTAGTTTGAGATTGTGCAAATAGTACAGTCCATAGCGACATCTCATTTCTGTGCATGTGCCAAACATGTTTTTATAGTTTTGTCATCTGACTGTGTTCTAAAATTGCAAGTTAAAACTACCGGGGTAAACATTATTTGCTCATATATAGTTATGTATGTATATAGATATATATATATGTATGTATGTATATCTATATATATTTGACATAAACAATGTAACAGATAAAACAGCTTTTTTCAACCCGTTCAATATTGAACAGTTGAAATATTGAAAGCAGCATTTCAATCATAGGCCATCTTTTTTAGATATTGCAGTCATTCAATACATCTATGTATTTTATTAAAATGTTTACAGTATCACTAGAATATTCAGCAATTTTATGTCATTAAAATTGTAAGAATGTACTAAACTTTATGTATAAGACAGTGAACATGGTTAAGTGGTATCCAGAGAACATCTTTCTTACGTCTACAGACGGGTTAACCTCTACCTTTTATGTATTGTTTCTATCTTACAATTACATGTTTTTCTATGCAGGCTAGTTATACATATACTTTTTAAATATCTACAGATAATCATGGGCAGTTAACAACTGTAAATATGCTTTTTTATGCAAATTCTTGCTTCGAGTGCATGTTATACTGTATGTCTGAAATTGCTAGTGAATGTTACATATGTGAAATGTCTACTAAATGAGTAGCACGAATGTAGTATGTATGTAGAGTATGTAAATGTAACAGAACTGAAGTGATGGCTAAGTGCAATGTTGTATATTTGTGAAAAGTCTATGATACTCGGATACTATTATGCAAGACTAGCAAGCTTTAATAGAAATAGGTCGACACCAGTTTCATTGACGAAAACAAAATGTGTTGTTTATTTGTGCGTTACATACTGCACGTTTGCAACCCAGAAGAACTGCCATTTTAGTTTGTGGTCAAATTGTGTCTGTTGCAAATCTGGTAGACGCTGTATCAAAATATTTAATTATAGGATGTGCAGGTTTTAAGAAAGCTTGTTGGTGTCTGTAAATGTCCTGGCTTTTTACAATGTTGTGTCAATGGTTAGGGTATTGTAGATGTTTGTAAAAAAGTTTGTAAATTAAGTGTGAAATAAATGAGACGACACATGATCATTGGGTTTCTCATCTGTTGAATGATTTACGAGTCACATTGGTTTCACTGTTTATCTTTATACCAGAACTACATACCTGGTAATAAGCACACTCAAAGTAAATTTTCTCAACTTACACTTATGCATGTGTTGCCCCCATAAAATATATATATATAGATGCACTGTAATGTAATAACACATCCAAGACACCTATGGACACTTAATTTAAGATTATACAGAATTTAATGCGACAATTATGTATAAATATATAATATCAAAGACACCGCATTATGTACTTAATAATAATTCTACAGAATGTAAAAGATATCTTATCTACCTACATATCTGAGCATGCAAAATATAGTAAAAATACAAGCAACACTATCTACATTAAAACTTATCTACAACTACACACAATGCCTGTAAAATACAAATAAATTAATTAAATTACACATAACCATTATTTGGTCGGAAGAAAGACATCCAAGGCTTGCAAATTACATTGTTCATAAATACCCTTGCTTCGCATCATAATAACGATCATTTAGCTTAGTAAAAAAACTATGTTCTACACCATCAACAAAGCGTTGTTTCATTGTTGCTTTGAAATCGTGATACCACTGAACGACACGCCGGCGCCTCGCAGTAACTTCTGCGGTAGACAGTGCTGCCTCCCTGGTGAGTAAAGCAGGCAACTCAGCCCAGTCCTTGATGTACAACACAGGCGCCTGCAACTGTTTGAGCAGGCGGTAAGGGGTGATGTCACAGTGGCCAGGTGTCACCTGATCCTCAAGAACTGGCACTGATCCAAATGTCATGGCCTCGTAGATACGATAAGACTCTGAGTTCTTCCCCACTGGGCACAGAGTCAAGTCGCTGTTGATGAGGGCATTCGTGTAGGCTTTCAATGTCGCACGTGTCTCTTTTGACTGCCACCTGGTTGTAACATAGAGTACTAAATATTACTGACCATGTCTCATGATAGTTCTTTCTAGATAAAATGTTTTCATTTTTCATATCCAAATCGACTCCGTTAATCGAAACGTTTCCTTTAACTATAGAGACTTTCATTGGATGTTACAATCAATTTCCTCAGTAATAATGACGAATGACGTCATCGTACATGTGGGGTAGCTCGTAGCTGACCCACATCTTAGACTGGGAGGGAGCGAAAATCATTGGTAGAGTTATGAGCTACTCCATGTGTACGATGAGTCAATGACATCATTCGTCATTAGAACAGCAGAAGTTGACGTGTAATGTCCAACGGAAGTCTCTACTGGTAAAGAAAGATCTCGATTTGGATATGAAATTTTTTTTAAAACTTTTGATCTGGAGTACTATGTAAGTCACAAGTTATCAGCCAAAATTAAGAAAGATTTGACATTAACATGATCACTAAGTCACGGAGTATGCATAGATTCAATGTCGATGTGTTGGTTTTAATACCAAATACCATGCATGTCCAATTCAGGATTTGAGCTTGGTGCATTGGCATGCCAGGACGACAGGCGAAGTGCTAATCACTGCAACAGCCTCTCGCAGTCAGCCACCAAATCATTAGGTTTCAGTGTCCTAGTTGTTTTACATCAACAACTGGAGATCAGAAAGAGGCAACCACTGGTTAGACACAGACAGATACAACTTGGAGATAACATTCCTTAATAACCATAATGTTGTATATTTCATTTTTGTATACACTGGGTTTATGCGATTTCTACCTTCCATTCTGATGTGTCTGCAATTTTGGACAATGTTGCTACAATGATAGGGAGCAGGCGGTGCTCTTCAGGACGTGCAGATAAGTCGGAATAGAGGAGAAAGATTTAAAGAATGCATACACCCAGGTTACACTAAAAGGCAAATATGTCATTATGGTAATTAGACAGCAAATTTAATGACGAATTAAGTGCTTCTCCCTTACGTTGTTCTTCCTTTTACAAGGCACTTCAACTTGTGTACTTTGATGACATGCAGCAGCCTCTCTCTGGTCGAGTTTGCATACACTGTACCAAAGAAGTTACACGAGAATGGCCGCACACGCTCCAGTGCAAGGGATTCTGGGAGCAAGTTTGGGAACTCCCGGTAGCTGCAATCATGTGAAAGATATCCTTGATTAGCTTAGAAGTTTTTGCAGAAACCTTACATCCACAAATTTATTTCGGCAGCACAAATGTGTGAGAGAATTCCAACTTGTTTTTCCACAGAGAGGATATTTTCTTCTGCTATCGTACAGTTGTCTGTAATACTGTGTATATGTGTGGTATTAAAAATATGTAACGATCATGAAAATATATATGACTTATGCAGTGACATGGTTTAGCAAGATGTACTTATTCAAAACACATTAAAACAACACACAATTAGCTTAGGTATATACCAAATGGGCTGCGGTGTTATGAAAGAGACACATTTACGGTGACCCAAAGTGAGCATATCAATAACATGCATACCTGGTAGATACAGTAACTTCTACAGTGTGTGTGAAATACCACATACGTTGCGACTCCGAGAGGCCACTGAAGGACCATCCTCCCATCGACCTCAGTGCTGTCATACACAAGGAAGACCTGGTCCAAGGGTCCACCTCTGGTCCTCATATATGGCTTGGTCCAGCTGTTGTCACAGCTTTCGTTGCCTAGCAACACGACTGCAGTATGTTTGAGACGACTGAGGAGTGACAGACTGCGCAGCCAGACCTGGGAGAAGACAACCTTTGTTTGCTCCCGGCCATTGAGGACAAGGACAAGATGTGTCACGTCACTCGGCACTGTTGTGGGAGACACTCCTGGCCCAGTACGGAACCTGAGGGACACAGGACAGATGCAGATCCTTGTAGTGTGACGTGTGATGATAATAATTGTAACACTTCTATAGCGCCAGTATCATTACAATTAAAGTTCAGATGCGCAACAAAGAAAATCAGTTGGCATACTCATAAACAGGGACAGGCAAAAGTCATTACTGGAGCATGGAACTGCAAACAATTATGGTGGAAAAGCAATTTCAAACAAATTTGTTTTAAACATTTTTATGAAAGGTGGCTGAAGTTTCAGAAGATTTAATTGTAATAGAGAGTTGATTCCAGATTGTTGGCGCAGCTACAGAGAAACCAGGTTTGTCAATATTGAGCTTAGTTTGAGGAGCAAAAAGTTATTTGGAAATGGATGATCTAAGGGTACTAGAGATATTAGAGAAATGTAATCATATTAACTAAGTATGCCGGTTATTGAAAAGATATGTAACAGTAGCCAATTTAAATTATATTTGATATACAACTGGAAGCCAATGCAACTGTTTAAGTAGCGGTAGTGATGGTGAGAAACATCAAGAAAATTGGTGTTAGTACTTAGCTTGCATTAAAATGTATTTTAGTAAAATGTACATTTCTTCAATGCATAATAAATGCTGTTACCTATGTACAGTGACACACACAACTGTGTGTGCCTTGTGGATGTGTATATATTTTTGGCGGCAGTATTTATCAAAAACATTTAGATGATCTATCAAATGATCTATATGACATAAACCTTTCCATTAAGATATAATTTTATTAATCAACAAAATATTATCTGAAATTTTAAAATATAATTGATGTTAGAAAAAACTTCACATTTACATATTCTACAATGATGAACAATATCACATACTTTTCAAACTTTAAATCAAACATTAACATTCATGATTCAGAAAAGCTTAATTCTTGACAAATAGTTTTAATTTGCAAGCCAGATAATCTGTCCAATACAATTTTTAGGCTTTCCTCGACAACTACAGAAGCAATTGTTGTGAAGCTTGACACAGTGACAGCTCCGAGCATGTAGGGGCATTATGGGACAAGAAATACTTGCCTGAAGTGGACATCACCAATGACAGTCTCTCCGTAGCTCCACATGCCTCCTGGCTGCAGTGTCAGGCTCCCATTCAACACGTGCTGCCAGAGATACAGGCCTAGCAACAACACATTCAATTCATATCTTTTACTGGTTTTGCCCCACAACTGAATAGTGTGCACGACATGTGTCATGGAAACAAATGGCTGTTATTTCAAATTGGCATATGATATCACAGACTGCAGTTACATAAATGGTGTACCATGGTCATAGTTATTAGAAAGTTTGAAAAGAAACATCAAATTTCTAGTGAACAGAATATTGCACCATGTAACACCACACATGTGCTATGCTACAGTGAAATGTGGATAAGAGACCATTGCTAATTATAGTTAATTACTAATTAATGCCAGATTTTCATTTAAAATAATAATAATCTTGAAAGCACTTTCACAAGTTCTTTAGCAGAAGTACTGCATATGCATGGCTATAATTCATTTGTGGAACTCAAATTGACTCCTACAGCAACTAAACCTAGATTAACTGTGTGCTATGCTCACAGAACATTTTAATGCTACATATTTTAACAGACAAAATTAGCACACACTTTAAACCTGGAATTGATCTTACCAATTGCTGCTTTTCCCCAGATATCAACAACTTTTCTTTCACCCGGAGACTGGAGGCCAGTGGCATTCCTGACAGCTGCAAGACTGGCTCCATCACTGCCATGTCTGGCTCCACCCCCGGGGATTGGAGCACCCAGTGGAGGTGGAGTCTGTCTCAAGTGGTGCCCCGCTTCCTCCGCTTCCCCTTTGGAGCACACATATAATAATTATGTCTCTGAATAAATATATATAGCGCTTATTAGGTAAAATAACACAAATAAAATTTAGTTTGTAACAATAGTACTATAAATAACATACACACGCAAAACAACTGAACTAAAATAAGTTTTCTTAATCAAAGCCACAAAGCTAAACTAAAGAGCAAAATGATTAAGCTATCCAATAAATCAAGCTAAATATATAAAAAAATTGGGTGTAAAAATACTTTGAAACAATTCAATTATAAACCAATAGTACAAAACAGAAACTACTGTTACTTGGGTGTGTTTGCTAACAACCGCAGTTATAAGATTGAGAAAAAAAATAGTGCTGTCAAACCGTTAACATCACATATTATCGTTCAAAGAAATCTTGCTAACCTGACAGTTTGCCAGTGTCTGACGGGCTACGAGACAGTTTTTCGGGGGCAACATATTTTTGCAACAGCCTATAACAGGAGTATAAAGTAATCAGTAGGTAAACCACAAATATTAAGACAGTTATTCTCCTCAGCTGAAGTCTCATCACACGCTCCGTCGTACTCGTCTGTCAACATTTCATATAATAATAGTCTCGGTCACCTCAACCAACCAACCAGCCAGTAATCAAGTCTATAATAATCATGGCTGCGCCCATTACAAACATCATGGGGGCAGAACGCAACGTCGAATGCTGCGAAATAGAAGCATCTGTTAACACTGGGTTTGAAGAAGTGGCGAAGGATGAAGTTTCAGAAAAGTTCGGGGTTATGGCAACAACAGCAAGAGGAAAAATAAACTTTTTCATGCCCATCTGTGATGCGAAGAAGGTAAACAGATCTGGATATTTGGGCGATAATATAAATATGTAGTATTAATAAAATAGTTGTCCTGGCGGCACCAGGTGTTAAATGTTATTACCACTGGCATTGTCCATGTATGTCTATGCTTTATGAAAGTTTATCCATCTTGTCAAGCCAGTCTCAAAGTCTGTGTCAAACTAAAAGGCTGAGCCATGGCATAGTCTTGCCAATGAAAAAAATATAATGTCATCATTAATCATTATGATCTTGACATTTTAGGGCATTACGCCGACTAGTCAATAGACATAACTTTTAATATAACTGACATTTTAGGGCATTACGCCGACTACTCAATACAAGATACAAGATACAAGATACAAGAAGCTTTATTTAACGTCGGTTTACATGTGAATTGATAACATTAGCTCATCTGAGCTATTTTCCGACAAACAAGTGTAAAGCAACGAGACATAAAACATTAAAAAAACATACAGAGTATTTAAAATGACAGCAATAAAACACGTGTAATGAGTACAAAATAAATAATACATGCATGTATAATAATAATGTTTTTTTGTTTTGTTTTTTCACTTTGGGCAATCATAGCGATTGAAAATGGTACATAAAACATGCAAAGTATATTAGTTAAAATACAGTAAAATAATATGTAATTTAAGACATTAGCATACGTATAAGTTAAAATGTAGAGAATATATGATATGTATATATAAAACTAATTTAAATAATTTAAGACATTAAAACATATTTCTGTGATTATTTGACTAAACTTATTAAATAAAAAAAAAAATAAAAAAAAAATACTTTAAAACATTAAAATAAATAGACTAAATTAAGGCTTTACAATATTTTACACATATCCATATTGCATGTATACAATGAAAGCTATATTCATAATATTGGCATAGCGACAAACATGTTAGCTGTTAGCTGTTTACCTGCATATAGAACAATTGCATGATGGGCCATCCCAATTCCGGATCAGTCTGCGAAACTCGCCGTAGTTTACTATTTTTCACATTTCATTTGGCAGGCTGTTCCAGATCCGGGGCCCATCATGAACAGATGATTTAAGTCCATATTTAGACGTGTTTGCCTTAGGGACAACTGCAGTGTTATCCTTTCGCATGGAATACTGGGAACATTTTAGCATGATGAGATTTTGAATAAAAGTTGGAGCAATATTATTTACAATTTTGAATACTTCGCATGCCATTTCTTTTATCCTTTTAACGTGGAGGTGTTCGGTGTTAGCGGTCTTTAAAAGGTCATGATGCGTGGATGAATAATCATTGTAAATAAATCGAAGTGCTCTCTCCTGAATTTTTTCAAGTTTTTTGATGCTAGATTGGCTACAAAAATGCCAGATCAAAGGACAGTAGTTGAAGTTTGATGTTATGAATGATTTGAAAATTGCAAGTTTCCCTTGTCGAGTAAGGAGATGACCGAGACGTTTTAAGACCGCTAACTGTCTAGCTGCCTTTTTGCAGATGTTAGCGATATGTGTGTTAAAAGTTAACGAATGATCAATCTCAATGCCGAGAAGGACAACAGAGTTTTCACAGTGAATGGTAGTGTTTTCAAAAGTAAAATTTGTTATGTCCCTTGTTCCCCTCTTGCCGAAGCTAATTGCTTGGAATTTGGATGGGTTAGCCTTCATCTGGTTGATATTGAACCATTGTAATGTAGAAGTACAATCTTGTTGCAAGGTGTGAATGAGAGTGTCAGAATTTGAGTGAGCATAAGACAGGGTGTTATCATCAGCATAATTGTAGAGAGAGGACTTATCCAAAAAGTGAAAAATATCATTAATAAAAACATTGAAAAGAAGAGGGCCAAGAATAGAGCCTTGGGGTACACCTCTGACGATGTCAGCCCACTCACTGTAGTGAGGTCCTAATTTCACTCGCTGTTTCCTGTTGCTGAGATAATTACTAACTAAACTGCATGATTTATCAGAAAGGCCATAAGCACTGAGTTTACCTAAGAGCAGGCTGTGAGGGAGGCAATCAAAGGCCTTTGTCAAGTCCATGAGAATAGCTGCGACACACTTATGGCTGTCAAGTGCCTTGCGCCAATCCTCTACTAGTCTCAATAGAGTGGACTGACACCCCATGCCCGGCCTGAAAGCACCGAGGAAAGGGTTGAACATATTCTCAAAGTGAGTGCTTAATTGGGAGTTGATGGCCTTTTCAAGTAGCTTAGAGATGAACGGGAGAATGCTAATCGGTCTGTAATTTTGCTTGTCTAAAGGATCTTTTTTCTTATACACCGGGATGACTTGCGCTTCTTTAAGTCTGTTTGGGAAGGCTGAGGTCGCAAATGAGAGGTTTATTAATTTTGCAAGTGGTTCCGAAATTGTTTTACTACAAGATTTTATGATTTTTGCAGGGATGCCATCGACCCCAGTGGCTTTTTTTGAGTTAGATTTAGTGATGAATGAATTTATGATCTCAGAGGTGACGGGACTAAAATCAAAAGCAGTAGGAGCAGGGATGTGGTCTGTTATTTTTTGGATGCTGGGGTGGTTTAATATGTCATCCGGGATAGGTACAGATGATATGTCTTGGGCGGCATTTACAAAGAACTCGTTCAGGGTACTCGCAACAGAGATTTGGTTTGATATGATATTATCGTTTTCTGAGAGTATTATTACAGGGTCTTTTAAGAGCCCTTTGTTTGACAAAAATGGTTTTACGGTGGGCCAGAAGTCTTTAGACTTGGGTCCACCGGCACACCTCTCGGAAAAATAATGTCTTATTGACTGTCGTTTTAGTTTTGTACAGAGATTTCTTTGCATACGGTAAGCTTCCCAGTTGGCTGGAGTACGCCATGTTTTGTATTTGTTGAAAAACATTGACTTTTTAAAGACTGCTTTTCGAAGTTTTGGAGTTCATAAATAGACATAACTTTTAATATAACTTAATTACTTAAATAACATATTGCCAAATGCTGAGGAAAAAAACAGTGTAAATGTTCTCTTGTGGCAAATCATGTTGAAATTACATAATAGAGGGCGGACAATTATTTAGTAATGATTACAAATCCTGTCTGCAAACAGCTAAATTGTCCCATCGACAACAAGTAGTTGCAAGTTCACTTGTCCGGTGGCAAATCCACTTGCTGCAATGCTTCAACTGTATAATCACAATGCTCCAACTGTATAGTTGGAATGCTCCAGTGATTTTTTATTATCAAACCTATCTGTACATAATATATAATACAATTGTTCAAACGTTCTTTGATGTGTAGAAGTTATATAGAAACAACTTAAAAAGGCATCCTATCCTGTTCATGCATGAGATGTTGGTTAGAAGTTTGGGGTGTGCCCACAGTGTATGCGTAACCAACGCATGTACAACCACCACCAAATATTTGAACTATAATATATATATTTAATTACTCAGTTCAACATAATTCTAGCAGAGTATGACATAATATTTTAAGTAAACAAAAGAATCCAAAGTGAATCAATGCTAACATCTACGTACACTACAAACTAAGCCATGCGTGGAAGGTCTTTGATCACAGTTTTCTTCTTCCTTTGAATATTAATGCAATCTGACTTACAGTACAAAACAATGACCAAAGCACATTCAAATATGCCATTTGCACTACATTTGCTTTCGTTCTATCTCAATTAGCAACTCAATGAAACAATGTCTTGCCAGCTACCCCGTTAAGTTCTACCACAGATCGATGGTGGCTGCAACAGTATCTGACATAATGGTTCCCCTGCCCTTTCATGATGAGTGCATCAATCCAAAAATAAGAGTCGAAGGTTGGGGGGGGGGGTACTGAGCAGATATTGACTGTCACTCTCGTGCAGATTGATTGACTAATCTCACTAAGCACCTGTCATTGATCAATGATCATGCCATGAAGATGTATTAAGATGTTATTGGAAATAAACAATATCATTGGCGCAGCGTAAAATAAATGTATAGGCTATTAGCTTTCTTTTTGCCCAACAAATGCAAGATGTCACACTATCATGCATAGATAGTATAATGTAATGTAGGTTTTAATGTCTATAATGTAAAGTAATATGTGTAATAAAAAAATGCAATCATATGCAATAAAGTTGCTAAAAACACAAGATATAGGGTAGGGCAGTGGAATATGCCCACCTTAAGCAAGACATTGAATAATAACAAATAATAAAGTTTATGAGAAAAATAACAGCTTGCTACTCCTAAGGAGGATGTTACACTATAAATACAGCCAGCATTCAATCTGATTACTATAATTGTTCAAGATATATGCATTCTAAAAAAACTTCAAAAGTAAGCGTATTGTCCCTTGGCTGGGATAATGCGCCCACCAAAAGGGGCAATTCGTCCAGGTTCTGCATTTTACCTCCACAACAATCGTTTTGAGACAACGTTTCTCATGTACACCAGGCATAGAGTACCTACCAATTGAGCACATATATTAGTGCTATATGATGGTATAATTGCTATAATTAAATCAATGAATCATGCATAATGGAATTTCACTTGTGTCAAATCAACTCTTCCTATTTAGTCATGACCTGTAAATTCACTTACTGCCTACTGGTTCCAGATGGGGTGGCAGTTATGATTTTTGAAATAATCCATGTCTGAGGCACAAATTTTGTATGATGAATGAATGAACTGTATTTATTTCGGTCACTGCATACATATGAATGCACACGCATACAAATGGGTGTATTAAATGTAACCATGCAGATCCTCTAGAATCCCGTAAGGGCTTATATTGAAGACCACCAGAACATCATAATTTAAAGACATTTCTGTTATTATATAAAAATGTAAAATAATAAAATAAAAATATGTAACAGTAAAGCAGATAAGTTTTGTAACTGCAATTAATTTATACAGTGCTTACAATAGATCTTTTAGCTAAAATGTACACTTTTAGTGTACAATTACTATTTTCTAGCACTAGTGGCATAAATTCATCACATATTCCAATATATTTAACTAATACAAAATCATAGGTGAAGTTAGTGGACACAAAACATATACTTTATAAAATATTTTAAAGAGTAAATTACAATAATAATATAATAACATTACGACGATTACGTACTACTACTGCTTACCCAATGGCCATTAATTGAAGAACTCAATTTTTTTAATGTTACCTTTCTGTTGGTAATCCTTGTGTGTGCACATTGAAATTAGGCTAACGGTAGTTTGTTTTTGAACTATATTATTAATTTATGTTGAACAGATACATTTTGTTTCAGATACTTCAGTTATGCTGTGTTGATAATCTGTCTGTGATCATCAAACACTTTGAAGAGTTTCCATTTGCTGACAAATTGGTATGTGACATATTTTAAAATACCAAGTGTAAAAGTTGTATAGAGTTTTACCTACACTTTGAATTATTTGATCAGCAATTAATTCATTCTAAGTGTGGGTAATATACTATTTAAATCTAATATGTACAGGTATCCAATCTAGCAAGTAGAAATAGTCCCCAATTTTTTTTAAATTAAACATTTCGATTTGAAATACACATGTATGGAAACGTTTACAAATGTTATAGTATCATTTAAACAGTTTTTTCCATATATGTTAGAACAGTTTAATTATGTTAAAACCATGTTACAGCCATAACATTTAAATAAGATATTTTACTTTATAATATTTATTACTTTTACCAACACCGACTGTGTTGATACAGCAATGCTGGTCGTACATTCCAGGAAGACGCTCTACAACAGTTTGAGGATGTTGTTCCCCAGGCCGACTGGGAGCGGGGGCTCAAGGTCTGGGCCCAGTTCTCTGACTTCCCTCATCCTGTCTCTGCAACCCCAGTGGCTGAACGACCCCAAAAAGTCGACTCATCGGGAGACCAAGCACACAACACAACTGTAGGTGACGAAACAGTGAAGGAGACTGAGATAACAGGCACTGGAGATTCTACTGATGTGATGAGGGAGAGAATTGCATCAGAAGCAGGGTCTGGAGAAGACACTCCAGACAACAAAGTAGCAAAACTGGACCCAAATCGTGAATTGTCGTTCCGAGCAACGTGTTACCGTTCAGGAGCCAAACACATATTTGAGTCGCCACAGGCTGCTCGCAGTTTTGGCGGGGCGTTGCAAGACTACTTTAATTGGAAGGTTGACCTTTCAAACTTTGACCTTGAGGCCGTGTTGACGATTGAAAACCGCCATGTTTACGTGGCGATTATGCTGACCAAGAAAAGCCTACATAGACGGAACATTGCCAACTTTGGTCCAACGACACTCAGACCAACTATTGCTTATGGGATGTTGCGGTAACTACATTTTGTATCCTTTTAGATACAGTAATTAATGATAATATAATAAATTCTTGTTTTCCACAAAATAAATACTAGATCAGATAAGAGACGTTTTTTGTATGCTTTAAGAAGCTTAAAGGAACTAGATGCTCCATGCATCCAACATTTTCTATTAACACACGTGGTCCGTGTACCTACCAGTTCTTGTTTCCAGACACGGCCCATGTACCTACAGTTTCTTCATTTGCAGGATGTGCCACATTGAGCCTGGTGAGGTGGTATGTGACCCGATGTGTGGGGGAGGGAGCATACCCATCGAAGCGGCGATAAACTGGCCCAATGCTCGGCACATCTGCGGAGACAACCACGAGTTGGCCGCCCCTCGTGCCGACAAAAACATTGCAGCTGTCAATGCAAAGAGGTCACCAAACCGGAGGTAACACAGACCCAACTTTTATATATTATCTTTGTATTTGTTTGAGAGAATTTAATATTTTTATAGTGTTTATCCCGAATATTTTTAAATTAATTACTATTCTGAGGGACATTATAAAAAAATCATAATTTAAAAAATCTGTTTTTTCTAGTAAATTTATACTATATAATGGTTTATATGTGTGGTAGCCGCATGTGTTTCATTTATATATAATATTATTTACACCCTGATTTTTTATAACTGAATAGAAACTACTACATAATCTAGAACCAATATAATGCCTAGTGTATTTGAAGTCACCTAAATAACATGATATTGGGGGTCATGCTTGCAGCAAGCTCACAGTTGACATATTCAAGTGGGATGTCCGCAGAATGCCACTGCGAGAAAGCAGTGTTGATGTCTTCATCACTGACCTGGTATGTCATTGTACGAGTTTATTATCTAGATTTGTTGCATGATATTATACATAGCAGGCAAAACGGTCAACTGCACCCTGTTTAAATTCCGGGCAGTTGAAGTTACTTTATTTGCATGATCACAAAATACATCAAACTGAAAACCAAATGTTACCACATTTTGAAATGTTGGTTCAATTTAAGAAATGGTCACCTGGCAATTGCACAGAGTGAAATATGTACAATATACAACTGTGAAATTATTATATATTTTCAATGTTAGATCACATGTTCTCTTAATTTATTGTATTTATACGTATTGCCCACATTTTCTGTTGTAGCCGTTTGGAAAAAGGTACGTAAATGAACCAACCAAATTGGTCAGTTTATTTTCAAGCCAAGAAATGTTAACTGATAACACACCAACTAAATAGCTTGTGATCTAGAGTACCACTTGACTGGGAGGATTTTTTACACAAACTTGAATTAGTAGTCATCTATCATTTGGTATTACACTGTTAATTACAGAAGAAACTACAAAATAAAAAATAACAGTGCATGCTTGTACTGTTTTGAATAATTATTAATAGCTCATAGTATCTTAATTTATAAATAAACTTTTGTATAACTTTTACACACATGAGATTTTGAAAAGTGTTCGACTAATATATCAATTTATTTAGATGATTTAAAATCAGTGGAGAATTTAGTTACCTGGTTTCTTTTTGTCAGGAGTGGTTCCAAGGTGGACAATAGACGTCTGTATCCACAAGCCTTGACTGAGATGGCCCGAGTGAGTCGACTGACCAGTGGAAGGGCGTGTCTACTCACCCATGACAGACGCTCACTTATACAGGTAAATTTTACGTCATGTAGAATTATGTTGGTCAATTATCATCTCCAATACCAACATTTCCTTATTGATGCACACATTCAAGTAACTGATGTTATAAACAGTCAACTAATGTTGACATTTGTATGCTAGGAGATATAAAACAGTGGTAAACTAACTTCTTAAATTATGATATGTTAAGTTTGAATATATGTAGTTTGATCTGCATAACATGATATCCTAATAAAAAACAATCAAATTTCTCTTTTGAAACTAGCCTTTGTAATCGTCTGGCCTAAATTATTAGGGCCTTTTCAAAAAAAATTATCACCTTTTTTTGATGTGCATCACATCGATGTACATCACTTCCAGTACAAAGAAGTCAGATATAAATTTTTTAATTGTATGTTAAGAGCAATTGAATGCTGTCGAGTTGACATAAATAAGCCGATGTCACAGGGCACAGACGCATCACGACTGCAAAGGTGATGTCTTGTGATTTGCAAATACATGTATGTCCCCAAAACTAAGGATACATCATTGATTTATATTTTTTATAATGCAGATTTATTTGTTTTTAACCTTTAAAAAGCAATTAGCATCATTTTTTAAAATAAATATATTTATTTAAAAAAACCGCTAATTGCTTTTTATTTCGACTTCGCAATGCACACGCAAAACATCACCTTTGCGGCTCTGATGCATCTGGCATGCGCCAACTGGTCACACTCTGTGACATTGGCTTATTTACGTCGACTCAATGGCATTGAATTGATTTAAAACACAATTAAAAACATATATATAATTTTTTTATACCGGAAGTGATATAATGTAGAATGACATCCCAAACACATAAAAAAGGTGATAAAAACTTTTGTAAAGACCCTAATATAGATTTGTTATAATTCTCTTCCCACGCTTCATTCGGTCTGAACGAGAGTTAACAATGTTTCAGGCACTCTCATCTGTGAAGTCGCTATGGAAACAGACAGGGACTGTTGCTACAAACATTGGGGGATTGGCCGCAGCAGTATTCCTTCTGCATCGAACAGGTGCAGCAGTGACCTCTATTGGCCATCGCAAGAAGAAGCCAACAAAGACAGCAGAAACAGTCGCATCTCCAAATGTAACCGACGGTGGACAATAGCAGTGTAACAAACACTGAATAAAGATGCCATAAAAACGTTAGATATACCACAAATACACTGATAAATTTTAGATTTTTTAATTTATGCATAACATAATCACTGCAGATAAGTAATATTTTTTCCAAAGTACCAGACATGGTTATTGAAAATGTCTATGCGATGATATAAAATCATGGACACAAAACATACATTAACGTAGATGGAGGAGACGCAACTTTGTATAGGACTATACATGATTTTATTTATCAAGACTTGAGAACACATGCACTGTTAGATACATGTCATTACAGCCTGTATACGAGTCCAAGATGGTTAATAATCACTAATAAAACTACTTTACAGTTACGGTCTATTGTAGTTATATTTTGATATACAAGAGACAGCAAGTTTTTAAGTATGAATCCAGCAGTCTATCTTAAAGTAACGTTTTCAGTTCATTAGTGTGTCCATATAGCATTGATACTAGAGTATATATGTTGTAGGTATAATGTCCACCAAATTCTATTCAAAACATTCAAACGTTGCTATTGGCACTCGCTGCTGACACAACAAAGTATCTTTGAAGTTTGCCTGTTCCCATGCACCTGACCACAAAGTAGGCCAAGACAACTGGTTCAGTCAACTTCCTGCTAATAATTGCCATCTCTGGCTGATTCTGGGTAACTGAAGACGACTGCTTTAAATTGAGAAACTGTTTCAGTGATGTTAATAAATTTCGCTGTATGACGCCTCATCAGAGGAGGACCCAGAATTCCCTGCATCAGTAGCTTGAACCGAGGCCTTTGTGGTGCTTCCTGCCTCACTTCCTGCATCCAATTCCTGCAAGTGTCACAGTTAAAACTGTATGTTTCTTTCTACATGCCATGTTTCACATGACGGTAAATAAGTATGTTACATATTCCAAAGCAGATTGAATGAAAGCTGTTTTGTATCTTCATCAGTTCAAACGGGATATCTTCTTCATTTGCACATAAATGGAATGACATTTTTGAAGTCATAAATAAACTTATAATATTAGTGCTATCTACCAGAATTGGTTAATGTAAATTTGAATGTCATGATTACATTACAAGTAACAAACAATTTGTCTATACAATTAAAATTTCTCAGGTCTGTAAAAAAATCCATTACATTTTACAATATAGTAAACAAAATCCAGGATTTGTTTAAACAACCATCATTCAACATTATAATAATTTATACAGCTATTACGTCATAAAAAAGATATTTGGAATAATGCAGTAATGCGCTTGTCATTTTGCTGAATGACTTTGTTCTTCAATTACCTGCACTTTATAAAGAATCGACCTATTACATTTTATTAATGATTTTGTTTATTAAAGCAACACTAGAGACCACACTTCATGATAAATCAAATTTTGAAAATATTACACCCCTACTATTTATGTGTGCTTGAAAATTACGATGAAGTACAATGAACTGTGAAGTACAATGAGTTCAGTGCACATCTACTCGGTAGGTAGACACTTACTACGTCACTTTCATCGTCTTCCTCCACTGGCTCAGCCTCACTGTCACTCTCTGTTGGCGCCCTCGACGCCTGACTCAGAATCTCTTCACCCTAAACACGCCACAAACCATGTCAGAGTCGGTTAGACCAGGTGTCATCTAAGAAAGATATCTCGATTAAATTAACAGTAGTGACGTTTTTATTGATGTGTCAGCTTACAAAATCACCAGCTGTTTAAAATGCCTATAATATAGAGTAAATAACCATTTATATTAAATTTAAGTGATCAGACGTGGAATTGATTAAAAAAAATGATACATAAATAATAACACAACAAGAATAGTAAGAATAATGAAACCACAGAATACCAACACTTAGATATTACCACTATAAATAAAAAACATTTGGATTGCCTATTTTCAGGTATTGGCATAACAAATGTTATCACTTTGGAAGGTCATGAGATGACAGATGATATATGTAATATTTATATTTTCAAATACATCTGAGTGAACAACTGACATAATCTTCTGTGGGAGATTATTTCAAAATGACACATGTGAACTCTGAACCCCAGACTGGCCTACCCTGAGGTCCCTGTTCTTGAGGTTGCCCAGCCAGAACGCTTCCAGACACTGGGCCATGGTCAGCATCGCCTTCACTCGGTACACAAACGTCTCCAGACTCTTCTTGAGTAGAGGCACCTGATTGGTCAGTGCGATGTCCTTCATGATCTAACAAGAAGCATGATTGGTCAGTGCGATGTCCTTCATGATCTGTGTGATGTCATTTGTCATGTAACAAGGAACGTGATTGGTCAGACATTGTGGTATCATTTTCTGTCAACAACTGTGATTGGTTGGTATATACTTTACAATCTTCTCTTTGCGTATAAAGTATATAATAATGCACTCAAATTAAATGTTTTGGTAGTGTACAAATCAGGTAATCATTAATGTTAATTAGCAACCACAATATGCCATCAACCAACCACAAGTTGATCTTATCAAGCCAAAATAGCGACTAGCGTCCAGTTGTCCACATGATGGAATAACTAACTACTTGTTCTCATTATTCACCAGGCACCGGTTATGGTTGATCATGTGCCTTGAGTGAACTTCGTTCTGAAGAGGGGTTCTGATGACCACACATACCCTGGACTGATCACATATACCTCAGAGGGACCACACATGCCTTGGACTGACCACACATGCCTTGGAGTGACCACACATGCCTTGGAGTGACCACACATACCTTGGAGTGACCACACATACCTTGGAGTGACCACACATACCTTGGAGTGACCACACATACCTTGGAGTGACCACACATACCTTGGAGTGACCACACATACCTTGGAGTGACCACACATACCTTGGAGTGACCACACATACCTTGGAGTGACCACACATACCTTGGAGTGACCACACATACCTTGGAGTGACCACACATGCCTTGGAGTGACCACACATACCTTGGAGTGACCACACATGCCTTGGACTGACCACACATACCTTGGAGTGACCACACATACCTTGGAGTGACCAAACATACCTTGGAGTGACCAAACATACCTTGGAGTAACCACACATACCTTGGAGTGATCACACATACCTTGGAGTGACAAACATACCTTGGAGTGACCACACATACCTTGGAGTGACCAAACATACCTTGGAGTGACCACACATACCTTGGAGTGACCAAACATACCTTGGAGTGACCACACATACCTTGGAGTGATCACACATACCTTGGAGTGACCAAACATACCTTGGAGTGACCACACATACCTTGGAGTGATCACACATACCTTGGAGTGACCACACATACCTTGGAGTGACCACACATACCTTGGAGTGACCACACATACCTTGGAGTGACCAAACATACCTTGGAGTGACCACACATACCTTGGAGGACAAATACCTTGGAGTAACCACACATACCTTGGAGTGACCAAACATACCTTGGAGTGACCAAACATACCTTGGAGTGACCACACATACCTTGGAGTGACCACACATACCTTGGAGTGACCACACATACCTTGGAGTGACCAAACATACCTTGGAGTGACCACACATACCTTGGAGTGACCACACATACCTTGGAGTGACCACACATACCTTGGAGTGACCACACATACCTTGGAGTGACCACACATACCTTGGAGTGACCAACATACCTTGGAGTGACCACACATACCTTGGAGTGACCACACATACCTTGGAGTGACCACACATACCTTGGAGTGACCACACATACCTTGAGTGACCAAACATACCTTGGAGTGACCACACATACCTTGGAGTGACCACACATACCTTGGGTGACACACATACCTTGGAGTGACCAACATACCTTGGAGTGACCACAAACCATACCTTGGAGTGACCAAACATACCTTGGAGTGACCAAACATACCTTGGAGTGACCACACATACCTTGGAGTGACCACACATACCTTGGAGTGACCAAACATACCTTGGAGTGACCACACATACCTTGGAGTGACCACACATACCTTGGAGTGACCAAACATACCTTGAAGTGACCAAACATACCTTGGAGTGACCAAACATACCTTGGAGTGACCAAACATACCTTGGAGTGACCACACATACCTTGGAGTGACCACACATACCTTGGAGTGACCACACATACCTTGGAGTGACCACACATACCTTGGAGTGACCACACGTACCATGGAGTGACCACACGTACCTTGGAGTGACCACACGTACCTTGGAGTGACCACACGTACCATGGAGTGACCACACGTACCTTGGAGTGACCACACATACCTTGGAGTGACCACACATACCTTGGAGTGACCACACATACCTTGGAGTGACCACACATACCTTGGAGTGACCACACATACCTTGGAGTGACCACACATACCTTGGAGTGACCACACATACCTTGGAGTGACCACACATACCTTGGAGTGACCACACATACCTTGGAGTGACCACACATACCTTGGAGTGACCACACATACCTTGGAGTGACCAAACATACCTTGGAGTGACCACACATACCTTGGAGTGACCATACATACCTTGGAGTGACCACACATACCTTGGAGTGACCAAACATACCTTGGAGTGACCAAACATACCTTGGAGTGACCACACATACCTTGGAGTGACCACACATACTTGGAGTGACCACACATACCTTGGAGTGACCACACATACCTTGGAGTGACCACACAGGTGGTGCAGGGAGCGGGTACTGAGCTGGAGGTTCTTCAGCAGCAGCTGGACGTCGTCTCGGTGAGAACGGAACATTCGGTCGAGCAGCGGCATGCCCAGTCGCACCACCAGCTCCAGGAACTGGCGGCCATACTGTCGCCGTGGCAACACACAAACAAACAATACAACCACCACAACAATACTACTGAAATAGTAAATGCAATGTGTATGTAGGAGTATGTACACCACGTGTACAACATGCGTACACCATGTGTACAACACATGTACAACACATGCATGAATAAGTAATCTTAGATAAACAAAACATTTCACAGAGTCCTTTTTAGTGGGACTTCACAGAAGAAATGATTTGTTGGCCAGTTCCATCAAGTGTTGATAAAGGCGTAACTATAGAATAAAGGAGCTCACCTTTGTCAGGGCCCCTAAATTGGGGCGCGCATCAAACACCTGAAAACAGGAAATGTTACGTACAAATGATGCATAATTCATTTCGGCTGATATAAAATTGGCCTTGCTGCAAAAAATTTTTTTTATGTATGTGGGTTAAATAACAATGTGGCTAAGAAAAAGCACATCAGCTAAAATAAAATGTTCACAAATATTATAAAATGTTTATGAATATTATGCCACTGAGCTTAATCTTCGAGGATATTGGTGCATATGAAGTCATTGTTATTTTTATTTTGTATGTGGCTTTAAAAAAATTACTGTCTAAACACTATGTTGAGATTAACTTCTTAGTCATCAAAGCTGCACTCTTCCTTTTGGATCTTATCATACACAATTTACCCACTGTATTTAGTTGGAAAGCTAATATACCAAATAGGGTCTGGTTTATAGAGACTGAGTTGAGTTGCTTGTTTACGTCAACAACATGGCAACATGCTACTGGCACACTGTTCACTGACTTCAGTGGTGGGATGGACTTGAGAGAAAACAGATCAGTGCACAGATTTTAAAAGATAGAATTGATCAATGCACTGACCTTCGATGGATGAGTGCACTGACACAGAAAAACAGAATGGATTCATGAGTGCACTGATCCTGAAGGATAGGATGGATAAATGCACCAAATGTGAAGGATGCATGCACTGTCACTGAAAGACAGAATGGGTGAGTGCACTGAACTTGATGGATGAGTGCACTGTCACTGAAAGACACAAAAATGGATGAGTGCACCGACTCTGACAGATGAGTGCACTGTCACTGAAAGACAGAATGGATGAGTGCACTGACTCTGACAGATGAGTGCACTGTCACTGAAAGACAGAATGGAGTGCACTCAACTTGATGGATGAGTGCACTGTCACTGAAATGCACTGACCTTGATGAGGTTGACGAGGATGTGGAAGATGCGCACCGAGAGGTTCCACTGCAGCAACTTGTCAACCCTCACCTGCAAACACACCTCTGTAGCGGACAGCGCAAATCACACAAACTACAGCTAGGATTCCATATATACCGAAATGGTTTCCATGTGCAGAATATGACAAAATGTGGAAATTAATACAAGTGATTCCTTAGGCATCTGCTTCTACATTGACAGAGTATATGGATATTTTTTTTTGGATGCAGAAAAAACACATTGCTCCAAGTAATATCGTTACATTATTGTTCACCATTTGGGCATTTGGTGTTTCTCTCTCTACATGTGGAACAGAACACTCAAAAGTCAATCTAACTGTATCTAAGGGACTGACCTTGGGTGTCCCTAATTGTAAGGTGACTGTATCATTGAGACGACCTTAATTGTGAGGTGGCTGTATAACAGAGGTGGCCATGAAGTGTAGTTCGACTGCACTACCAAATTCAGATTTGTTCAGTTTAGCAACACTGATAATTATACACATCTGATATGACAACACTGACAACTTCCTTAACAGTTCACTTGCTACACAGTGGTAACACTGACTGGCAGTCTACAATCACGCTACAACTGTGAACAAATCGTAATTTTTGTGGTCTTAATTTATTGAAATGACAGTAAGACATGTGTCACCTCCTGTGTGTCTGTCAGTCTGTCCGGGACGAATGTCTTGACAGTGGCCACCAGCTCATGCAGCATGACACGGTAGTAGACGTGGTAGGAGTGCCTGGGTGACACACACGACACATGACATCAGTGCACTCTGGTGACACTACAGGTCAGTTCTCATATAGCAGTGTCCAGTCATTAGGACAGCTCAGGACACTTTACATTTCACCCCCCGGCAGATCTGTCCAATAAAACACCACCTCAACTTCTCCGGGATGCACTCAGTCACGCTGCATTTATGTGTGACGAATATTCGTACAAAGATATCTGTCACGCACATTCACAGCCGAGTGAACTAATACAGAAACTTTCCATGGTGCGACAAGGCAGCATACGACTTGAACCTGGGTTCTCTCAATTGAGAGTCCAATGTACTCGGTATCTGTCAGGTTTTTGATCTAGGTGGTGAAACACAATACTTTGTGAGAGTGGGGTGTTTTGTCTAGTTCGTGTGCCTGGGATGTTTGATCTACTTAATGAGTCTGGGATACTTTACCTAACTAGCGAGGGTGGGGGACTTGACCTACTTAGTGAGGGTGGGGGCTTGACCTATGTAGTAAGGGTGGGGACATGACCTACTTAGTGAGGGTGGGACTTGACCTATGTAGTGAGGGTGGGGACTTGACCTACTTAGTGAGGGTGGGGTATGTGCTGGAGCGAGCATTCTTGTCCGTCTCTTCCTGGAGCAGCTCTGGCACTCCAACCGCAGTCAGCTTCTCCAGCGACCCGAGCACATCCTCCGAGTGGGTCAGGTAGAGCCTGACAACACAAAGTATCAGTCAGATACAGACAGACAACAATACAAAATATCAGCCAGATATGGACAGACAACACAAAGTATCAGTCAGATACAGACAGACAACAATATAAAGTAAACATCAGGATGTATGCACACACAAAGTTTCAAAGAAATTGATATTTTCATTTCACATATCCTTTATAGGTAACTGATTCATGCTAATACTAATTACAAATCAGGTTAATTAATGGAATAGAGAAAGACCCATTAACAGTAAGTTGGACTAAAATATGGCCTGATTTGTCTGCACTGAAGTTAGTTCATTCACTTGAGCAATGCCTGGATGTTCTCATTGTGTTTTGCTCCCTTCAGTGTCTGTCCGTCCCGATCCAGCCACTCGCGCTTTAGGAAGTCCTCGCTCACACACGCTGAAACATTGATCCAAGAACATCAGCCCTGATGGCATTACAATGTTTTGGTTGGCTTGATAAGTCAAAGGGTTAGGACAACAGGTAAGGTCAAATAGTCGGGTCAATAGGTCAAGTCAAAAATGGAAGAATCAGCGAGGAATAATTACAGTAAATTTTGCCTAACAAACAAATGAATATTAAATGCTGAATACGAAATTGCTAATTTAAAATACATTATTCACAGAGTAATAAATATAATACATAAACTAGTTGATAATAATCATCAGGCTGAGAGTTTGATGACAGCCATGCATACAAAATAATGAAAGATCAGAAGGTGTGTACCTATCTTGGTGGACAGCTTCAATTGGTCGCCATATTGAGACAAACACCCAAGAAGACGGCACAGAACAATGGCAGATGACAGCAAAGGCACGCTGCCAGAGAAGTTCTCTAGGTAGGCGAAACTCTGCCTGAAAACAACATAACATTATCTGTTTTATGGGTGTTCTCAAAACAAAACACTAAACATTTTCTCAATGCTAAAGTATATATATATATATATATATATATATATATATATATATATATATATTAACTGTACGCTGCCTGCCAGATTCGCCCAAAGCCGTGTACACAATCTGAACATTTCACCTGCAAAACTTTCAAATTCTATGCAGTATTTAATGATCACTGCTTCTGGGGGCTGAAGAACTTAAATGGTTAAAATAGTTCAACAAGAACAAACTGAATGATCCCTACAAATGGTACCCACTGGATGATCCCTGTTAGAGACAGCTGTGATGAGACGGGGGTCATGTTCATGCGTCCAGCGAGCGTGCCAACCGCTTTCTTCAGTAGGTCCTTCTGGTCACTCAGCACAAAGCCTGTCCTGTGGCACACGAAATAGTTGTGGCTATAAAATTATATATTCCTAAAGATAACTGCCACACACATCACATTGTTAGGAAGCAGAAGTGAGATGTAGTAGTGTGTTCTGGTCTCTATCTCTGGTCTATCTCCCAAACCACAGTAAGTAAGCCATGTTATTGGCTGCGTTACTCTTCAAAATTTTACAAGGAGACCTGCTATGCGTCAGACTGGCATCATCGAGTGAGGATGATACAGGTGACGTAGCCTACTGCGTGACAAGTGAAGAAAGAGCAGAATAAGAGCACAAAAGAGCCACCATGAGAAGAGCGCGAGGAGAGCCTCGAGGAGCAGGTGGAAGCAGGAGCCAATGAGCTGAGCCTCCTGCGTGTGACTTCCAGGGCCATCTATCAGTCCATCGTTGGCTGCCATCAGCGTCTACAACACATATTTCAAATCATTTTTATTTCACTTACTTTTTTATTGCTGACTTTTGTTTTGAATTATAATGGCATTTTAGTTATTCCTTTATTATTGCTTATATTTGCATTTGAGTATTATTGCTGTGAATTGCATATTTTTATGATTGATGGCCAGTTGAATTCAAAGTAAATCATAATTTTTGACTGATTTAATTACACACACTGTAGAATTGGGGATCTATTAAATGGATACTCCAGTCAGAGAGAGGTTCACAGTATTTACTCCCATATGTATAATATAACAGTTGTGCAGAGTAATTGTGCACAAAGATAATTAATATACAATTAATTATTGTATAATTGTACAACAAAACATGCCATCTTGGAATCAGGACGCTGCCATCTCATGGCTTTGGTTATAACGTTTTCAGTGACATCAACAATAACAAAGTAGTTTTCTGAATATTTAATGCTACATATCTATTTTTTTGCAAAATCGTCCAGACCTGGAAGAATGCACTGGCGCCCTCTAGGTGATCACAGAGTGCCGGTAGAAGCTGTACTACCATAGTGACAACCTGAGGTGCCCCAAGGTCATCGAGGTGAGAAAACCCACTTCGCTTTTCTGTCTTTGACTGCAACAAATAAGACAACTGTGGAAATGCCCAGTATTGTTACGTTACTCAATGAATCTGTACCATTTGTGATACCGTGGCGTGACATTTCTACTACTTTAAAGTTTTATTAGACATTGTTTTAGAAGTGATAATGCTTTCACTATCTCTTTGTGCTTTCATTTTTGAGTTACACAGGTTACACATTTATACCACCCGTGCCACCTTATTACTTACATCATACAAAAACATACAAACAAAAACATACCCACACACACCCCCAATCGGTATAACTGGTATCCACAGGGTAGAGAAATGGGACACCAGATACATTTGAAAAAGTCCACTTTACAGCTAAGAATGTATTAACACAATTTTTGCAAGTTCTTTAGGCACATTACAATAATATTTATTCCACATACTACAGCACCACACCAAATGAAGAATTTAACAGTGCTTTGCAGATATATAAAAAGCACTACTCAGAGAGATATCGAAACACAAAAAAGTATCTACATTACTTACCTTAAGAAAACTGCGACGTTTTGTTGTCGTGGTAACAAGAACATGTTCCAGTTTGTGGACAAGGTCATGAAGCAGGAACTCCAGTTGCTGGGGCTGCAGCTGAAGGATGCTAGTGTCCTGGAAAACAAGGCCAAGGACACAAAACCCTCAACGTGAGAGGACTGTTTGATTGTTACCTAGAACAGGCTGACGTGACAATTAACCAGTACCCACAGGGGTAGTTGGCGGATTAAGATCACCGCACTACCCTTACATCAAATTGCAAAATATTTACCCTTGACCTAGGGACAAATGTTTTATGTTATCTCCTGTTCCTGGTCAATCTGGCAAAACTGGAAGTAGGTCACTCTTGAGTTGTAAGGCATGACTTCTTGTGGCTAAACTGCCCATAAAAATTGTCCTGAGTAATTGCCGATATATACCGAAATATACTCGATAGGTAACCATGCATGCTCCGATAAAAACCTAAACTTGTATAATGGAGAGTTCCTTGGAATGATACCCATGTCTAGTGACCACCTGTATAATGGCCCTTGTTCTAGCCTTCATATAGGGATCACATTTGAAAAACACAGCCTTGATATAGGAGCCTTAACCCATGAAGTGACGATACCCACTATTAGTATAGGCAGTGCCCTCCATCCACCCCAACATACAGTAGTTAATCAAGCATTTCTCAGTGACTGGCTGTAACTGAATCTCAAGTCATTAAAACTTTGATAAATTGTTTCTTTCCCTAGTCTAGATTTGCCCCCTGCCCAACCACAACAGCAGCCACGGCTTCACTTACTGATAAATTCCGACAAGTGAATTATTACATTTTATTCGATATGAACTTGTCAGTACATTACTTTAAGTTTTGCAGTTTTTTGGTGTGTATAATAATCTGAACTTCAGAAGTCTGATATGCTTATTTCCATAATACAGGAGCAGTTTCCATAATCTGAGGTCAATTTCCGTAATAATTATGGAAAATCCATAATGGTAGGCAGTCCTGCTATTAAAGAAATTCAATGACTAATTAATGGATTAGTCAAATGTAATTTGATGTATAACAGTTTTGTCTGAATTAAACATGTTATTATACAATACCTTTGTGTTCATGTCAGAGTCGAGAGCAGCCTTTGTGATGAGCCCAACATGCAGAGTGTTAAAGACATCCATGTCCAGCTCCCTGGCAAGTACAGGCTCAGTAATGACATTTTATATAGCATTGTATCCAATTTTAAATCGTTCCTGGCACTTTACAGCATATAAAATACAATAGTTTTTTAAATTCAAAGTAAACACATATTCTCTACAAATATGTTCACCTTTAAAAATATTGATATCAGGTATAATTTTTCAATAATTTGATTTTAAAACATAACATCAGACGCTGTATTGTGAGGACACAGATTTGATAGGTTCGTGCAAAAAGTTTGTGATTTTGCTCCCCCACATTGCCTCAGTTGTACTGTGAGACCTCGCTAGTAAGGCCATCTGCTAGACAGAGTGAAAGTGACCTGAATAGCAAGGTGACCTTATCAGCAGGAAAGAATTCCAATATTTTAGCGAAGTAATTTTTTTGGATTATCCAAGTCTGACCTTATTTGTAAGGTGGCTGAATTCCCGAAGTGACTGTATTACTGAGATGGCTGTATTACAGAGGGGCTATATTATGAAGGTGGCTGTATTAGAGAGGGGTTTCATTACCAATGTGACTGTAAATCGAGATTAAACTGCCCAAATGAGGATCACAGTAAACACAGAATTGCTGAATGCTTTCCACAAAAATCAAGATGTGTTTGAACAACTGGGGATGAAGTGTACAGTCATTGAGCAATCCTTCAAATTCTACTTTTTACTACGACTTCTAAATACTTTACAAAAGGCAAATAATGAGAGACCTGAGGTAGAGACTGTAGTCCTGCAGACTGACGAGACCAACATCTTCTATCTCCGTCTTCGTCACGAGGTCACTGTCCTGAAGGCAGGAAGAACAACATGTCACATAAACAACATCCCACAGACACAACATGTCACATAAACAACATGCCACAGACACAACATGCCACAGACATAACATGCCACATAAACAACATGCCACATAAACAACATGCCAGACACAACATGCCACAGACATAACATGTCACAGACACAACATGCCACAGACACAACATGTCACACATACAACATGCCACAGATATAACATGTCACAGACACAACATGTCACAGACACAACATGTCACAGACACAACATGCCACAAGCACAACATGCCACAGACACAACATCTCACAGACACAACATGCCACAGACACAACATGTCACAGACACAACATGCCACAGACACAACATGTCACAGACATAACATGTCACATAAACAACTCAATCTGGCACGTTTTATTAATAATTTAATTTTATATGATTTAAGCCATGGGCAGCTTGGTCATAGCTACACCCAAGAAAGGCTCCATAAGAACCTCCAGGTCACTCAGTCCCACACCGACTCCCACTGGCATCCCTTCTTCCCTTCCACAACATGATTGGTGTATCATGTCCTTGAAATAACTCTCTGCCAGTCCCCCCCCGTGCCATCACAACCACCCACTGTGGACTAGTTGCCCTGTACAGGGAAGACAACATTACACATGAGAAGACAGGAAAGAGACAAGTCATTGTCTTAGAATTTGTGGAATTACAACAGTTGAACGAAAAAAGAGATTTCTAGTGGCCCAGTAGAACAGTGGCACCCTTCTATGAAATGGTTAATCAATGGAGAGTAACTTACGTTTTGCGTAGAAGCTTTTGCACATGTGTCTTCGTCAGAGTCTACTTTGGTTTCATCGTTTGGATCCTCAATTTTTTTACCAGCTTTTTTCTTCTTCCTTTGGAAAATTGATTTGACAACTACTACTCTTCCTTGCATTCAGAAAGAACAGTTTCCTTACGTACTTTACTTTAACAACATTCAAAGTAAATAAAACAATCACAACTTATTCAATTGTTATCTGTCCATTGTTAAGGGGAATCTTGCAGTACTGTTGAATTTACATTTTCTACATACCACATATATTTATTCATAAAAAGTGTACAAGGCCTGCATACAAATACTAAAAACTGGATCACAATTGCATGTGAATATCGTAAACAAAGTGATTGTAAATAAATATTATATGCATATATCACGTCATAATACTGTTACATCCCTTTCAAATTGGACAACTTATAAACATTTTATAGTGCTTATTCTCTGAAACGGGGCCAAGAAATAGTAAGCTCTGCAGAATTTGTTCAATATTGACAACTTAAGTTTTTGAAATGAAAATTTGTGGAACAAACCCCTTTGCTTTTGGCTTCCTCTTCACCCCCGCTGTGCTGGGATGGGGAGGCTGTTTGCCACCCTCCTCTTCATCGAAGTTTGCTGCAGGGGGCACATAATTGGGCGTCACTGAAGACAACACAAAACATTGATTAGAAATGAAAACTCAACAGACCTATCCACCATGTGACTTGTTGTCAAGCAAAACTCAGTTAAAAAACATGCATGTGGTTTGTTACGCCCTTAGCAACAGTGTTGGTGAGGCACAATTTGATGGAGGTGACAAAATTTTTTATTGTGAGGTAAACAAAATGGGCGATCCTGATACATAAACTGAACAACTTATGTTAGAAATACAATTTATCATCAAGAAGTTATTTTTGATTGTTAAATTAAATATCTACGGTATCAACTCACACAGACTTTATGGATTTTTTTAGATCTAACTAGAACAAACAAACTTAAAGTCAAAACGTACCAGCGAGACATTTCTCAAGCAGCGCACTCGTCTCTGTGATATGTTGGAGTCGAGATAGAACCTTTGCTTTCATCTCAGTGTCTGTCTGACTCGCAAATGCATTCACCACCTGTGTATGTCACAACAATGACGTCACCAAATGTACAAGTGTGTCATGTAAGATTTTATTAAGCCAAGTGTCCTGTTCTCAAGTTGATACAGCACAAACAATCAATGATTTAACAAGATTTAACAAGATTGCCACCTAGAGATTCAACTCTAGATGGCAGGTGGACTAGGAAGCCATTTGGCTTATCGAGAGTCCAACCTATCTATCTAAGTATACCCCGCCCTTCTTAGGTATATGTTGATTTTATTTTTAAATATATTAACACTACTAGCACCTACACAATCAGCTGATAATCTGTTCCATTCGTTTACTGTTCTTTGTGAAAATGAAAATTTTCTAATATCTAGTCTACACTGCTTCTTTGCTAATGTAACTCCATGTCCTCTAGTCCTTCTCTCTTCCTTGACTGTGAAAAAATATTTCTGTAAATATTTTCATATCCATTCAATATTTTAAACACCTCAATCTGATCTCCTCTCAATCTTCTGGTTTCTAGTGTTGTTAAACCACATTCTTTTAGACGCATTTCATAACTAATATTCCTGAGTTTTGGTATCATTTTGGTTGCTCTCCTTTGTACTCTTTCTTGTAATGAATGTAAGTTATAACCGAGGTGAACAAGATGGCGAATGAAAGCTTAACAAAATTATATTTTATATCATGTAATTAAATATGACCTATATTCTTTTTTAGTTTGTCTGGGAAGTACAAAAATAATATACATAATTTATGTTTTAAATCAGCAAACATTCTAAGGAAAATACTTACCTCCCTGAACCAGTTGAGGGCCAGGAAGAGGGAGTGGCACAGGATCTGTTTCTCCCCACGACTCAGACACGCCAGCTTGTCAACGACCTCAGGACAGGGAAGGTAGAGGGGACAGCCTGGGAGAACAGACAGGGATCATTCCACACACCACAGACTCAGACACGGAAGGTAGAGTGGACAGCCTGGGAGAACAGAGAGGGATCATTCCACACACCACAGACTCAGACAGGGAAGGTAGAGGGGACAGCCTGGGAGAACAGACAGGGATCATTCCACACACCACAGACTCAGACACGGAAGGTAGAGTGGACAGCCTGGGAGAACAGAGAGGGATCATTCCACACACCACAGACTCAGACGGGGAAGGTAGAGGGGACAGCCTGGGAGAACAGACAGGGATCATTCCACACACCACAGACTCAGACAGGGAAGGTAGAGGGACAGCCTGGGAGAACAGAGAGGGATCATTCCACACACCACAGACTCGGACAGGGAAGGTAGAGGGGACAGCCTGGGAGAACAGAGAGGGATCATTCCACACACCACAGACTCGGACAGGGAAGGTAGAGGGGACAGCCTGGGAGAACAGAGAGGGATCATTCCACACACCACAGACTCGGACAGGGAAGGTAGAGTGGACAGCCTGGGAGAACAGAGAGGGATCATTCCACACACCACAGACTCGGACAGGGAAGGTAGAGTGGACAGCCTGGGAGAACAGAGAGGGATCATTCCACCCACCACAGACTCAGACAGGGAAGGTAGAGGGGACAGGCTGGGAGAACAGAGAGGGATCATTCCACACACCACAGACTCAGACAGGGAAGGTAGAGGGGACAGCCTGGGAGAACAGAGAGGGATCATTCCACCCATCACAGACTCAGACAGGGAAGGTAGAGGGGACAGGCTGGGAGAACAGAGAGGGATCATTCCACACACCACAGACTCAGACAGGGAAGGTAGAGGGGACAGCCTGGGAGAACAGAGAGGGATCATTCCACACACCACAGACTGAGACAGGGAAGGTAGAGGGACAGCCTGGGAGAACAGAGAGGGATCATTCCACACACCACAGACTCAGACAGGGAAGGTAGAGGGACAGCCTGGGAGAACAGAGAGGGATCATTCCACCCACCACAGACTCAGACAGGGAAGGTAGAGGGGACAGCCTGGGAGAACAGAGAGGGATCATTCCACACACCACAGACTCGGACAGGGAAGGTAGAGTGGACAGCCTGGGAGAACAGAGAGGGATCATTCCACCCACTACAGACTCAGACAGGGAAGGTAGAGGGGACAGCCTGGGAGAACAGAGAGGGATCATTCCACACACCACAGACTCAGACAGGGAAGGTAGAGGGGACAGCCTGGGAGAACAGAGAGGGATCATTCCACACACCACAGACTCAGACAGGGAAGGTAGAGGGGACAGGCTGGGAGAACAGAGAGGGATCATTCCACCCACCACAGACTCAGACAGGGAAGGTAGAGGGGACAGCCTGGGAGAACAGAGGGGGATCATTCCACACACCACAGACTCAGACAGGGAAGGTAGAGGGGACAGCCTGGGAGAACAGAGAGGGATCATTCCACACACCACAGACTCAGACAGGGAAGGTAGAGGGGACAGCCTGGGAGAACAGAGAGGGATCATTCCACCCACCACAGACTCAGACAGGGAAGGTAGAGTGGACAGCCTGGGAGAACAGAGAGGGATCATTCCACCCACCACAGACTCAGACAGGGAAGGTAGAGGGGACAGGCTGGGAGAAGAGAGAGGGATCATTCCACCCACCACAGACTCAGACAGGGAAGGTAGAGGGGACAGGCTGGGAGAACAGAGAGGGATCATTCCACACACCACAGACTCAGACAGGGAAGGTAGAGGGGACAGCCTGGGAGAAAGAGAGGGATCATTCCACCCACCACAGACTCTGACAGGGAAGGTAGAGGGGACAGCCTGGGAGAACAGAGAGATCATTCCACACACCACAGACTCAGACAGGGAAGGTAGAGGGGACAGCCTGGGAGAACAGAGAGGGATCATTCCACACACCACAGACTCAGACAGGGAAGGTAGAGGGAAAGCCTGGGAGAACAAGAGGGATCATTCCACACACCACAGACTCAGACAGGGAAGGTAGAGGGACAGCCTGGGAGAAAAAGAGAGGGATCATTCCACACACCACAGACTCAGGACAGGGAAGGTAGAGGGGACAGCCTGGGAGAACAGAGAGGGATCATTCCACACACCACAGACTCGGACAGGGAAGGTAGAGGGGACAGCCTGGGAGAACAGAGAGGGATCATTCCACACACCACAGACTCGGACAGGGAAGGTAGAGGGGACAGCCTGGGAGAACAGACAGGGATCATTCCACACACCACAGACTCGGACAGGGAAGGTAGAGGGGACAGCCTGGGAGAACAGAAGGGATCATTCCACACACCACAGACTCGACAGGGAAGGTAGAGGGGACAGCCTGGGAGAACAGAGAGGGATCATTCCACACACCACAGACTCGGACAGGGAAGGTAGAGGGGACAGCCTGGGAGAACAGAGAGGGATCATTCCACCCACCACAGACTCGGACAGGGAAGGTAGAGGGGACAGCCTGGGAGAACAGAGAGGGATAATTCCACCCACCACAGACTCGGACAGGGAAGGTAGAGGGGACAGCCTGGGAGAACAGAGAGGGATCATTCCACCCACCACAGACTCAGACAGGGAAGGTAGAGGGGACAGCCTGGGAGAACAGAGAGGGATCATTCCACCCACCACAGACTCAGACAGGGAAGGTAGAGGGGATAGCCTGGGAGAAGAGAGAGGGATCATTCCACACACCACAGACTCAGACAGGGAAGGTAGAGGGACAGCCTGGGAGAACAGAGAGGGATCATTCCACACACCACAGACTCAGACAGGGAAGGTAGAGGGGACAGCCTGGGAGAACAGAGAGGGATCATTCCACCCACCACAGACTCAGACAGGGAAGGTAGAGGGGACAGCCTGGGAGAACAGAGAGGGATCATTCCACACACCACAGACTCAGACAGGGAAGGTAGAGGGGACAGCCTGGGAGAACAGAGAGGGATCATTCCACACACCACAGACCAAGACAGGGAAGGTAGAGGGGATAGCCTGGGAGAACAGAGAGGGATCATTCCACACACCACAGACCAAGACAGGGAAGGTAGAGGGGACAGCCTGGGAGAACAGAGAGGGATCATTCCACACACCACAGACTCAGACAGGGAAGGTAGAGGGGACAGCCTGGGAGAACAGAGAGGGATCATTCCACACACCACAGACTCAGACAGGGAAGGTAGAGGGGACAGCCTGGGAGAACAGAGAGGGATCATTCCACACACCACAGACTCAGACAGGGAAGGTAGAGGGGACAGCCTGGGAGAACAGAGAGGGATCATTCCACACACCACAGACTCAGACAGGGAAGGTAGAGGGGATAGCCTGGGAGAACAGAGAGGGATCATTCCACACACCACAGACCAAGACAGGGAAGGTAGAGGGGACAGCCTGGGAGAACAGAGAGGGATCATTCCACACACCACAGACTCAGACAGGGAAGGTAGAGGGGACAGCCTGGGTGCACAGAGGCAAAGACGGTTCATTCCATACATATCACAGCCCCACAGAACTGAAACGCTGACAGCAACTGTATCAAGGTTGTAAATTAAATGCAAGGATACACTGGTCAACAGGAACACTGTCACGACAGCTGTACAGTAATTGTTTACAGTCTGTTTAAAGTAAATAAAATTATGTTGTTACTGAAATAAAATAAAACTGTAAATATGCAAAATACAAGTTTTAACACACAACAGCTTTCTTCATACAGCTTTACTGTTACCTGTTTTATGCCATTTCATAAACAAGTATCAACAGTGTTTGGACCACCATTAAAGAACCACTACAGATGGTGGGTGACCCAACAGTGTTAATATATAGGTTGGTGGGAGTTTTGTGTCACTGACCCAACAGAGCATCTATCTCCTCCAAATCCCCGTCATGTTGTCGACCTTCGCACATCTGCAGTAGGCGAAAATGAGGCGCCAGACACACCGGCGACACCTGCCTGCCAAACGTACAATCACACACACGGTCAGGTATACAGTCTAGAATCCCCATCACATGGGCATAGAAAACTGACAAAACAAAGAAATATCAGTTCTGTGACAACTAATACTGCAATGACTGCATTCAGACTCTATATGATAAAAATTTACAAAAAGAATAACTTCTATACATTGTACATTTTAAGACACCTATTATTTGTTTACATGTTCAGATGCATACAATATATGTTGATGCAATGGTTTTGGAGCAACAAAATATTCTTTTTGTACTGTTATATACAATACTGTTTTTGGTGCAAGGACAGGTGCAAGAAAAAGACAACTGCTTGAGTGTGATGTCACAGAGTTGACTAAACACACGACTCACCTCTGACCAGTCGCAACGTTGTCAACTCGTGTCTTGCTGTTACTTGCCACCAGGGGGAGCAAGTTGATTGCAATAGTTCCGTCGTTTTCTTCATCCAATCCAAACTGCAGAGACATCTCAAGGCCAGCCACTGACCTGAGACCAAAGGAAAGCAACCTGTTCATAGAAATTGAATTGAAATTTATTTCAACAACAATAACAACTATTACTATTATATTATACATACAATACAAATTGTTGAAAAAAGGGTAAAGGAAGTACAATACTTATCATGTTTACCCATATAATTGCTTAATTACATACATAAAGCATCTGAACAGTGCAATAGAAGGTGTGACAACACTACTTACATGTATAACCATACCAGATTTAATCAAAAAAGATATTGTGACAATTATTGAAGACAAATAACCTTTATAACAATAAACAATCTGAATGTTTAATTTAGTTATCTAATTTATGTTGGCAAAATGATCTAAGAGTCTAACCCATAACTATTCAACAGTCTATATGTATAACACTTTTTGAAATGATAAACAGTTTTACAACTAATCAGTGAATTATCGAGCGAGTTCCAAAGTTTAACTCCAGTAACAGAAAAACACATACTTTTTAAGTTAGTACGTACATAGATTTGTTTGCACGTACATTTATGCCGGGATGAATATCGTGATTTATGTATTCTGAATAATTGTTGTACATTCATTGGTAACATATATAGTGTTTCATGTATTAATAGAATTAATCTTAAGACAACAATAACTGCACTGAAGATCCAACACTGGCCTAATTGTGTTTAGCAAGCCAGTAAATATGTTCGCAGTTTGGAAGATATTGCCCTGGAGCATTTCAAATGGCAAACAAAACATCCAATTATAAAACAATCTTCCAACAGCCAAGCATGTGTTAAAAATGTGTGTTTGATTTGTGATGAGAAAACAACTGTAGTAAGTTTCTACCCACAGAGTACTGTGTAACCCAGGGTTACTTTCTGATGCAGTACATGTAAAAACCACTGAATCTTTTTTCGCAAAATTGTCCTTGGGACAGACTTCTGAATGCTGAGCTCAAGCAGACTATTCTTAGTACCCATGTGTTTGTCACCTTTTGGTCCTCGTGTTACATTTCAGGTCAAAATATATTTCTCTCAACACTGGTGCACAGAGGCAAACTTACGTTGACGTCTGGGCTGGGTCAATGTCAACCACAAAGTCATCCTGGAAGTCATTTATCACGTTCTCACAGATCCATGACTGAAATGAAAAATCGAGGGATGCAAATTCACAATATTCATGAAGAGAAAAATACAAAATATTACAATTCGTTGAATAATTTTTGTCATCAAGATTATTGAATAAATGTAGTTTATACTACATAAAATATAATAATGGTAATGTCTTGTGTTTAATTATCCAGTTCTTTATATCCAGGCCTTTGGGCAGCTCACAGTTACACATTTCACTTCCTGGTGGTTGTCCAATTGTTCATCAGCATCTTGATTTATGTAGGAAATATTCAGCCATGCTGCAATTACTGCATGGAATGTTCAAACAAATTTGCATAAGATTTTAAATGGCAGCAAGAGAAATAAAACCTGGAATCTCTTGGTCAGGAGGTGTAACAATTGTGTCAAAATGTCCAACAAACATAAAACATTTCAGTTCTTCTGCGTGTTTCTTTGTACTTGAGCGAGGTCTGGCTGCTATTTTACCAAGGTGCTGCACTTTTATTACTATTACTCATGAAGAATTTGTAGTACTGAAGCAGGAAATATGTCCCAAAAAAAAACAACAGAATATTTGTTACAATAAAAAAACAATGTATTGTAATTGATTCAACTTGAAACAAACATTGTACATATGACAGAAAAATTTAATATTATATCATATTAATGGACAGGAAACTTGTGCAGACTAAATATACCCAGTAGTCACTGTCAGAAAACTGCTAGTAAACTTAATGCACAATTCCTATAAGAGAAATATATTTTGTTCATAAGTAAAAAAAAACCCATAAAAGTCTGTAATTTTCATTACAACATTTATAACAAGGGTGTTCAGAGTTAGTTAATCATGTATCGCCTAAGAGAATGGGAGGTGGACGGCTGGCAAAGACAACAGATGCTCAGAGAGTAGAGGGGAAGAAGAGATGAGGAAGATGAAAGGACTACAGAGGAAGGGAGAGAGGGATGGAGAACAGCAGCAAAAGGGAACTGGAGTGTTTGAAGAGGAGTGCAACAAAAGTGAGGAGAAACAAGGAAGGAAAGGAAGCTTGAAGTAGAAGAATGGAACCAAGGCCGACCTGACCCCTGATCCCTGACGACAAGAACAGGAGATCAGGAGAACAAAACACAAGTAGAGTCTCCAGGTGTCGCTAGTGTTGCACCAACCTCGACTTGTCGGTTGAGACAACCCTTCTGGATGACCGTGGCGAGTTCGTCCATCAGGAGGGCGGAGGCCTCTGCTGACCGCGCGGCACTGGAGATGACCAGTTTGAGCAGACTGACCACCTGCTTGTAGACGTCATCAGTGATGTTGGACGTGTCACTGGTGTCAACACTACCGTCCAGTGATGCATCATTGCTGCTGTAAAGACACGCAGTTGACGCGAAGAACTTAATAAATAAACAATAAATCTCGTAAGACGGATTTTAAATCTTTAAGCTTTAAGACAGATTTAAGATCTTTAATAGTTTGGTACATATTTCAAATGGCCATATTTACACTGGTGAATTCAAAATCCTGACATTTGGTGCATTAACTAACACTCTATTATATCAGTACTCTAACTTTGGGGCATTGTAAATGTATTTCAACACTGGTGCTGTGGCCAACATTGGTGCTGTGGTAAACTTGTCGCTACATTCATTTCCATTACTGGGCCACTGGCCTAAGACGTAACAACTGGCACTGCATTTCTTCAGTGGACAAACCAAGTGGTCAGCTATTCCCCAAATGGGCCACTGTGAAGTTATTGTCTTAGCAATCATCTCAGAATGCCAATGTCTAATATCAAACAAGACTACTTTCATCTGGCCTCACTCCAACTCCCTAGATGAAAGTTCGGAAACGTGGTGTGATAGTATCAATATATTATTAACAGTATCGATGTCCAATGCCTGTGACCTCCACAAACAGAAGTGGTTTTGTCGATATCGGATATCAACATGCCGAGACGTTATCTGCTTCAAGAGATGTGACTGCATGATCTAAATGACTGCATGCATTATCTAAATGACTGCATGATCTAAATGACTGCATGATCTAAATGACTGCATGATCTAAATGACTGCATGATCTAAATGACTGCGTGATCTAAATGACTGCGTGATCTAAATGACTGCATGATCTAAATGACTGCAGGATCTAAATGACTGCAGGATCTAAATGACTGCAGGATCTAAATGACTGCAGGATCTAAATGACTGCAGGATCTAAATGACTGCAGGATCTAAATGACTGCAGGATCTAAATGAGTGCAGGAACGTGTTTAAAAAACACAGCAATGGTGATGACGGGGTGGGTAAGTAGTGGTGTCACTTAGGGGTGTGATCATGACACGCTGGACCAAAGCACCAAATTTCACGATTTCATTAAAATTTGGATTTACGGGACTCCACCGAAAGCAAGTATAACATATTTTGTGTGGGCTAGACACTTTACCTGCCGGCTGCCAGGCCCTGGACCACCATCACCGCCCCGATCACACCCATCCTCTTGTATCTGAAACATTCAACAGTGGGTTTGACTATCTATCTACTGCTGAACACAAACACAGTGTCTGGTCTATAAGTATGTACCTACAACTGAACACAAACACGTGTCTGGTCTATAAGTATGTACCTACAACTGAACACAAACACATGTCTGGTCTATAAGTATGTACCTACAACTGAACACAAACACATGTCTGGTCTATAAGTATGTACCTACAACTGAACACAACCACATGTCTGATCTATAAGTATGTATCTACAACTGAACACAAACAGGTGTCTGGTCTATAAGTATGTACCTACAACTGAACACAAACACATGTCTGGTCTATAAGTATGTACCTACAACTGAACACAAACACATGTCTGGTCTATAAGTATGTACCTACAACTGAACACTAACACATGTCTGGTCTATAAGTATGTACCTACAACTGAACACAAACACATGTCTGGTCTATAAGTATGTACCTACAACTGAACATAAACACATGTCTGGTCTATAAGTATGTATCTACAACTGAACACAACCACATGTCTGATCTATAAGTATGTACCTACAACTGAACACAACCACGTGTCTGGTCTATAAGTATGTACCTACAACCGAACACAAACATGTGTCTGGTCTATAAGTATGTACCTACAACTGAACACAAACACGTGTCTGGTCTATAAGTACAGTGTATGTACCTACAACTGAACACAAACACGTGTCTGGTCTATAAGTACAGTGTATGTACCTACAACTGAACACAGATACGTGTCTGGTCTATAAGTATGTACCTACAACTGAACACAAACACGTGTCTGGTCTATAAGTATGTACCTACAACCGAACACAAACATGTGTCTGGTCTATAAGTATGTACCTACAACTGAACACAAACACGTGTCTGGTCTATAAGTACAGTGTATGTACCTACAACTGAACACAGATACGTGTCTGGTCTATAAGTATGTACCTACAACTGAACACTAACACAATACATGTCTGGTTTATAAGCATGTACACGTGTACCATCTTCAGTTTGTCAATTCCTTGCTGGGTAAAGTATTGTACCGCTTTTAGGATCATAACAAACATAAATAGAAACTTTATGTAACTTTATGTAACTTTATGGAATGTCTTCTGCAATTATGTGTATCTTGGCTCTTCTAATAACAGGTATTTTTGCTAGTAATTACAATACTCCCAAATGCCAATGTATACAAACTATATTTATTTAATCAAGCAAATTTCATGATTACACTACTAATAATTTCAACTCACTTTGACATTTCAGTCGCCATTGGTGGCCTTCTTCAGGAACTGAATTGTCACTACTCGCTAGATGGTGTGGTAAGCAGACTGTCCCACACGTGACACGTCGAAGTGAGTTGAAATTATTAGTTGTGTAATCATAAAATTTGCTTGAGTAATATACTTCCAACTTGATGAACATTTTAACGGATATATTTATTTACTTTATTGACTAAACATTTTCTCTCTCAAAAATGACCTGCATACATTTAAAAGATGATGCCACTACAGGGGTAACCTGACATAATGCTTGTACTAGGTTAACCATTAACGAATAGATAGACCTATTTACACACATTGACCTACTTACTTGGGGTCGTTGTTAGAAAGCTGCTTCCTTATAAGGATGTGCATTTCATCCTACAAATCAAAATATTCTCATAGTATCCAGTGGCTTTTATGTATATCCTCATATGAGGTACAGGAGACTAGTATACGGATCAGTCCTGTGGGCTCCTATCCTTTGGAGCCCACATTTCTCTATTAAATTTGTATAACATTAAAAAAAAAAAAAAATTGTATCATCATATATGACTTGCATTGTATTTTTTGCTGTTCCGATAAACATTTCTATATCGTTGTGATCAAGAATCTGAAAATAACTAGAGTGCACATAGCAACAGACATTTAAAATAACTAGAGTGCACATAGCAACAGACATTTAAAATAACTAGAGTGCACATAGCAACAGATATTTCTTGAGTGCACATAGCAACAGACATTTAAAATAACTAGAGTGCACATAGCAACAGATATTTCTTGAGTGCACATAGCAACAGACATTAAAATAACTAGAGTGCACATAGCAACAGACATTTAAAATAACTAGAGTGCACATAGCAACAGACATTTAAAATAACTAGAGTGCACATAGCAACAGACATTTAAAATAACTAGAGTGCACATAGCAACAGACATTTAAAATAACTAGAGTGCACATAGCAACAGACATTTAAAATAACTAGAGTGCACATAGCAACAGACATTTAAAATAACTAGAGTGCACATAGCAACAGACATTTAAAATAACTAGAGTGCACATAGCAACAGACATTTAAAATAACTAGAGTGCACATAGCAACTGACATTTAAAATAAACCAAGACTACGTATTAAACTCCTAGTATGACACTACCAGTGGACAGACAATTGCTAATATTAAAGAGGCAACATAACTGTCTAAAAGGATGCACAAGTTGCTATGCTATTTAGTTTCTTTAATTATCCACACAGATTTCATTGGACATTCTTGCTTACTTTGAAACCCCAATATCAGAGTGGGTTGTTTGGAGTCCACCTACTTGAGTCTCAGGTAACGTTGGATCTGTTTAGCACTGTTTACCTGTTATAAAGAGAACGCCTATAAAGAAATATTCCCACGTACCTGTAGCATGCTGTCTCTGCCAGCATTCTTGAATCCAAGCACGCTCAACATCGAGTAGAGTTTACGGATCTGGGCCGTTGTCAGCTGATCCAAGTAGTCCAGCACCCCCTGGTGTTAAGAACAAGAACTTATTTTAAAAAGATGTTTTTCGACAATAAACACAACTTTTCTTAATTAACATCTTGCAGTGCACTTCAGTTACAAAGGCAGCTAAAGTGATTCTGTTTTAAAACTTTTGTCAATGTGCCAACAGTTTTGTGTGACATGGATGGTTGAAAGACAAACCTTAACGAAAACAGCAAATGGTGCCATCTTCTGGACATCTGTCTCAATGAGGCGAGCGAGAATGTCCAGTGACCCCTCGACCTCTCCCGCTGACCCACTTCCTATATGGGTCACTAGGTTACCGACAACCTCCTGAAATATAACGTTACTGCTTCAGCTACTACTCAAAGGTGGACTTTATAAATTGTCTGTCATTTCTTGTGGATGACATATGCTCTATAATACAGAGTAGAACTCTACCACAAACAGAGCCTTGTCAATTAATTGTAAGTATTGTGTGCAAGTCTGTATTACAATATAACAATACAAAATACTACAAATAATTAAGATTTGACCTATTATCTTTGTTTTCTTTAAAACATCAATTTTATCTTCAGTTTAATTGCAATAGAACAGTGTGTAATACAAATATCCCTATTTTACATTCCATCGATTCTCGATAGGTTCGAGGACTGACTTCCATGTCGCTGTCACTACCTGACGGCCGTAGACGTCAAACGTGAGGAATGCGTGCCTGTAGATGGCGCTAGCGAAGTGGGTGATGACTGGTTCCGGTGACCGCAGCAATGTTTCGGCCAATGACAGCACTGCTGGGAAATACTCATGCACCACCTGTGAATCACAAGTGTATTATTGAAAAAATTAACATCTGAAAACATCAGTTTTATTTGTAAAATCTATATGAAGTATCGCACAATTGGTGAACACCCCTTATAAATATGAAAATACATCAATTCATTTTCCTGTGGGACTTTCTGCAAAACCATCAGAATTTCCAAGAATTATCTTGTTACTATAGTTACCATTATACAAGCTTATTATTATATAACATTTTACCTTCAAGTCAAACACTCTTAACACATTGTACGTATGACAAGACATTTTAAATATATATGAGATTAAAATATGACATGACAATTCACGGGGACTGTGATGCCATAATGTAATTTATCGATTTCATGGTCCAGCGATTGGACCTTGCTGTCACTCCCACCTGTGAGTGTGAGGAGAAGGTGGCTTGGAGAAGGACCTCGGTGAAGTGACCAGCACGAATCTTGTTCCTAAAGAGGCTCTCCACTACCTTCTTGTGGCTCGTGCTGTGGAGAATGAGGAGGACCAGTAGGTCAATGGCCCGGTGGTCAGTCGCTGACCGCACGCCCTCGATGGTCTGTCAATAACGTAGGAAAATTAGACACAATAAGTTGTGAAAGGTCAAACATCGGGGGCATGTCTCAGAATGTCTGCCGTCAGGAACTATAAGGTTTCATTAGCATCCCACATTTAAAAAATACATTCTGACTAAACCACAGGCATAATATTGTCGGTTGTATATATACTGAGTTAACTCTTTGAGGTGTTGGACAACACGACTGTCTTTTGTTTACAATTAATTTAGTACAGTGATTTTGGCACATTGGTGTACAGCGGTACTACATGAATCGAACATCACTAACTTCAGAACACCTTTGCTTTTGAAGCATATCAACTTGTAGCACCCATTGACCATGGCCTAGTCCTCTACATTGTGTCTTTCCATCCCATTGGTGCGTAGCCATAATAATGTCTCCACATCACATTATAGAACATCACCAAACAAATCATCTTAAGGGGGAGGCCAGCTCCTCTGCCAAGAATTGGCTGGTAATTCGTAATGGGAAGTCTGCTGACTAGAACTTGGGAAAGTTAAACATCAAAGGGTTAAGTCTGCTCGCCTCTGTATTATTGCCAATCAATTTTGTTTTGAAACTGGATTTATTTTCCATTTGAACATGTTGCACAATGTTCAACACAAATTGGCAGGCAGAAAACCTTCAACATGCATGTTGTAGTCATGAGAACGTGACATTAAATGTAAAAGTAAAACCTAGAAGCTGGCACCCTCGCATTCCACAGTGGAACAAGTCATATGACATTAATTGAGGTCACCTGTCCAGGTTACCATAACAATTACAGGAGATGTGGTTGGACTGAGTACCTTGAGCCAGGCTTCTGCAACTGACCGCTGGAAGCGGATGGCCGAGTGGATGGCATCAATGGTCAACATCTCGCTGCACCGCGACTCACCCTTGTCCCTGTTTCCCGCTCTCACAGTCGACCTGTGGGTGGGAATGACATCAGGGTACAGGGGGAAATGCCGGGGATGACAAACACCCACAATAAAAGGTGTCGGGATCACTGGGTGTCACTAGGGAGAGAATGGGATGAAAATGAAGGGGGCTAGGGACGTCATTAGGGAAGGGCAGAGAAACTGAAAGGATAAACTGTGGGACTTTTGAGAAGCAGGAAACAAGGAGTAGGGCAAGGAAAAGAATGTAGGAAAACTGAAGGACATTAAATGAAAAACACAGAGACAGGCCAGACAGCAACTAGCAACAATCAAACACACAATACAAATCTACTACTACGTAGAACAGAACACACAATAATTCTAGCAAAACATGCACTTGTTCTCCTGTTCTCCTATGGCCTACCAATTTTAACCAAATGTAACATTTAACCTGATTCTCCCACCCTTATTTCAACATTCTACGAACTAACATTTTCTTTGTGAGCAATTTATGAAACACGCTTCAGTGTATCACAAATCTCTAGTTGCAAATGTCAGTCATAACACTGCATAAATTAAGTCATGTCACATGTTTCAACTGGATCACTGTGACACCAACCACCACGTGACACTGACGCACCTGTTGGCCGACTGACTGAAGGGAACAGAGGAAGAGTTCAGCGGAAGGGACGAATGAAGGTCGAGGTTTGCTCTCAGCTCGGAGACAACCTAGAATGTGAAAGAACACGTAAAGGTAAGCGTCAAATGTGTACAATATCATGATACATTGAGAGCACAATCTCTTGATTTAATAGGACTCAACAGCAGGCATGTATTTGCATCAATCCGGCCATGAAAGGATTAATTCACATATAATTATCAACATTTCACGCAAACTGTTTACCTTTATAGGGCCGAGGCCAGCAGTTTGAACTTGATGGTTAATGTAAAAGATGGATCTTAATGAAATGAACAAAAGGCCTCCAAACTGCGAGTTTGCTGGGCAGTTTTGGCTTGTCTGGGCAGTAAGGAGTTAACAGAGAATAGTGGCTTTTCTCAACACTACACAGGACGCGTGTTGCTGCTTGCATAAAGTGTCATACATGGGCACTGGTGACGGACTAGAAATGTGCATTTAAAAGTTGGACGATATCAGAGTGTGACTTGAAACATTGGATGGATTCCGTCTGTGACCTTCACCTCAGCAGCCTCCGCAGCTGAGACAGTCTGGAGCAGGAACTTGACGATGATGGGCAGGTCATCAAAGTCAGCTGACGGCAAAGTGTCAATCACGGAGCCACGCACCTGCAGCATGTCACATGGGTGTCACTCACTAATTTAGACATGTCACTTATTCATGTTGCTTAATATCATCAGTAACTTTTTTAGTCATATAATACATTAATCTTATTTTATGTCACTCTTCGATTTATGTAAATGAATTCATTGTAGCAAACTTCTATTACTCGTGAACAGCAATGTTTTTTTATTTTATGTAGCAACGACACCATTTCATATTCATGGGGCTTATGGTTGGATCTGACCATATTTAGTGTAACCAAATTAAATTATTCTTCCACTAATCATTATTTATATTCCCCACAATCCAGGTTCAATAAAACTTGTCACTCCCATATTAAATTCATTTACAATGTAATTGGCAAAACATTTCTGATGTGATGACATTAAAACCGACATCTGTCAACATCAACTGCTCGTGACCTCTCACCTCTGCCAGGAGGTCAGCCCCGAGGTTAAGGTTTGAGAGGGCATCAAGAACTGTGGTAGCCAGCTGCTTCTGTTCCTGAAGAATCACCCTGGAATATAATACGTTAGTCTCAATGCCAAGGGGCCAACATTTTAATAAATGTAAATAGACTTACTTAACATTCAAACTGCATAGTTTCTAGTTCTAGTTGGAAAATGATTGCAATTCTCAAGGCTTGCTATTCAGGGATATTTGAATTTGTGGGAAGGTCAGTGATGTTTTTTTTTACAAACCTTGAACTGTTGAATGAGAAAGTTATTTCTGGTTCATCAATACACATGTGGACAATAAGTACCCCGTAGACAACGTATAGTTTACATGGCATTACATTTGGCCGCAGAAACAAACAGACCACTCTCCTTAAAAACATAAAGCGAGACTGACTTGAGTCGCCCGGCTACTGTTGCATGCTGGGAGTCGTCCATGACTTCTGGTAAGGCGGCCACGATCTCCCGCTGGACTTCCAAACCAGAGACACTCATTATCTCAAACATCTTCTCCGTCAACTCCTACAAACACCAACATCACTAGTAGTACACAGCCAAAATAGGAACATGGCATTGAATACAGTTGCGCCTCTTTATTATGTGCCTCGTTATAATTCAGATCAGATATGTCATGGACCACAAATTTCTGTTGCTAGGAAGAATGAAGTTCTTCTCCTGTTTGTCTTGTACAGGTGTATCTTGAAACGATGTGTAGACAGATAAGAAACTAAACCTAGAAGTACAACTGTGTTGCTGGGTTGCCTCCTACTTCTTCTCTGCCATCAGCCCCGCAGCACCAGTCCGACATTTGTCACCCTCTTTATTGTGTACCTAGCACCTGGTTTGTGTGACGATCTGTCAAATGTTTGTTGAAAATGTCACCAATTGCTTTATGTTTAATTATGCCCAGGTACAGTAAATATGACCAATGCATTGTTTGTTTTGCACCGACATAAAACGTGTTTGCCTCCTGCCAATCTGTCGTGGCTACAGCGAACAGGAACCTTCGCTGGCTTGTAAATGGCAATTATATTCCTTATGAATCGGAGCATAAAGAACAATCTAATACTAGGCTGAAATGGCATGCTAAGATGCACATGAAAAATTAGATTTTCGCTACACCTATGATAAACATATTTATTAGTGCAGCAAAATGTGAACCACAGCGAATGGCAAAATTGCATGGTAAATGTGCGATCTCAATTTGTATTTTGGGACTGATTGAAAGAGTAGTCAAGCCACCAGAGATCGTAATTATTATAGGTTTGACTATGTTGCCAACTTCAGCAACATGTCAGTTGTCGGGTGCACTCGAGCAATTTGGGTGCGACAATGTAACAAAAAAGTCACGTATGGTGGAGGGGCGCGGCCTGGAATGAAACCTGTTGTATGCATACACAGTACACACACATTGTTATGAATTTATTAATTTACATGTATAGAAACAGTTGCTGAATGGAACTGTGAATCATCCTCAAGATGGCACCACTGTGGCTTAACATTCACTAATTTGCGTGATTTCCTGTCTCTTATCTCGAATACATTAAAGTGAACATCTCAGGAATTTTTAATCAACTATTTTTAGATGACAAAATTATTTAAAGATTTGAAATAGGCACACTTTAGGCAGAAGATTGTGTGGAGAATGCATTTAAGGTGATCATAAACCGTCTAAAGAGTCACCTGACTGTTGACGATTTGATCCAGCCACCGAAGCTGGTTCATAATGAGGCGAGGCAGGTTGACTTTCTCGTTGTGGTCAAAGATTCCCCTGTGGATACAAGCAATAACAACTGACCTCTGGTACCTGGGAAATGTGGTCGTTCCACATCAAGTAAGTGAAAATATCTGTGCATGCCTTTTACAATTTTTCATGTTTGATGCAGTAATCACACTCATGTGATGATTTATTACTTACTATAAATATTTGTTTTTAGCACTTAAGTAGTTCATAAAATTATACTTTAAAGCCTGAACTTTTGTCTAGATTTTTGGAGATTTGTAATTTTTTTTTCACCATTATATGGGTTTATAATCCCCATGTAGCTATCATCTTTACTAAGAATACAGTGTGGATCTGTTGCAGGTTTGTTTCTTTCTATGATTTCCTATGTAACTTTCATAGGTACGGAGGCTGACATTTTGTGACCCACCTTTTTGAGTGGTTTGTAGCAGAGATGGGATGTATACAATATAAATGTATTCGAGTACGAATACGATTACTATGATGATGCATGAGTATGATTACAAGTACGATTACTATGAAAACAAATGTACTCGATTGCGAGTGTGATTACTTTGGAATGATGTAATCATGATTTCTTTCGTGAATATCCCAATCCTGTTTCTACTGTGAATGTGACCTTCTTGGAATCAATAGGCATTATTATTTTTATGTTGCTATGCCATTATCTAATGTTCAAACTGATTACTGCTATTCAGGTCATATTAAAAAGGGTATCCAATTCAAATAGGTAGCATATCAAATGGGGAAAAAACAGAATAATGGTAGGATTTAGACAGGTTTACAGTTTACACTTTTAAAAATACTAGACAGGGGTTTAGCTAACCACACATACCCAGTCAGGACTCAGGAGGTAGGGATCATGACCAATTATTCACACCATGCTAACAGTGCCAACAGTGTAGGGGGCATGGGCTTTTAATGTTACAAAGCAAGGTGGTAAGGGAGGATGATCTACTGCAGGCCTTCCCAGACCTTTATTGTGTTAACTTTGTACTACAGTAAGCAGGAGGGTCAGAAGATGTGGCTTCTCTAGGGACAGAAGGTATTAATTAGGGAAATCAAAGTGAATGTGTTTTGCAACATTTCTGAAGTGCTCAATAGAAATAAAAATATTAATAGTCGATTACTAGTTGCATCTATAAGATTACTTCTCATTTAATCTTTTTTCTATCTGTCAAATATATTTGCTTGCAACCATTTATATGAAATAATTGTAATTTTAAGAAGTAATCATGAGTAATTTTACAAATGATCAAGTAATCGATTATGATTACGATTACTTGGCTTTTTGAACAAATGTAATTATGTACGAGTACGATTACTCAAAAAGTACGAGTACAATTACTATGAGCATGATTACAGAGTACGATTACTATGAGCATGATTACAGAGTACGATTACTCCATCTCTGGTTTGTAGTAAATACATTGACACATCTGAATGGCTTCATATTCCTTTGTATTCTTGCAAGACATGTTCTATGTGACTGTGAGATTATTATATAGGACAACATTTCTGCAGATACACAGGAAGTCAGCCACTTACTCGTCTTCATCTGTGAACTCAGCCATCTTCTCGAGCAGCACTGTCATCACTTTCGGCTGAGACAGAAATTCAAATGTCAACTAGTAAATCACAGCTGTGACGAGAAACCATGAACAATATTGATGTATTCTGTCGGCCGAAAACTGCTGTCAGACGTCCTAATGGAACCTTAGATGTGCCATTCATCTGATGTGTCCAAAAACATGCAAATATGAACATGCATAGATATTAGGTATGTACATATGTATTTACGTAGAAAAAATTTAATGTTTATCGAACATGTAAACTGGTTAAATCTTCTGGAATTGGGAATGTCAAATACATACTTGGACTAGACATACCACTAAAATGGCCATTGGAACTCTCAGAAGAGATACAATTTTCATTTGTCCTTGAGGTATAAGAAACATATACTCAAACACACTACCTGGATTTGGTCTATTCCCAGCAGTAGTCGTACAACGCTGTCTGTAGTGGATCCAGGCACACTGCACAAACAGACAGGTGGAATACTAGAAATATCTCACTGCTTTTGTCTAGGTCTTTTAACTTGTGAATGTATGCATTTTAGTCTTTTTTGGCTTCATTTTACATTGTATCCATGTTTTAACGGTAATACAATTAAAAGTGAACATATTCCTCTAGTCTAGATCTCCACATCTAACTACATTCAAACTAGTGTGTGTGTGTGTGTGTGTGTGTGTGTGTGTGTGTGTGTGTGTGTGTGTGTGTGTGTGTGTGTGTGTTGTGTGAGTGCGTGAGTGCGTGCGTGTCCGTGAGTGCGTGCGTGCGTGCGTGCGTGTGTGCGTGTGTGTGTGTGTGAGAGGTCTATCTATGATCACATAGAAGCAAAGTAACACATTTATTTCTTTAAAACTTCTAACTTATTTAGAAGTTCCAGTTTCTTGGTTATTATAATTCTCATATATACCGTTTTAGGGTTATTACCAGTTGTACCATTTGTAAGGATGTCAGCTGGATTAATTGAGTGTTCATGATGTTATATATGTTTTCTGCACGTGTTCTGAGGTCACCTACTCATTTGGGAATATCTACATTTATGTCTTTCTTGTTGTATAAAATGGCTGAAATTTACAACATGTCACGAATGAATATGTCACGACAAATTCTACATCCACTGCATGGACGATATGAATGTTTATTAATAACTTGACTAACCTTGTCTCACAGTCGCTGGGGGTCTCACATGGCATCAGACTCCATCGCAACCTACGACAAAACACCTTCAATCTTTTTACACAATACTGACAAGACTCCATCAAACACTATTTCATAGTTTGTCTGATGACATTCAATTCAATTCACTTTATTTTCCTAAGAATGATATTCGTCACACAACTCAAGATCTACAAGAAATGAACTATAGTACACATTAGATGTGTATGTAAAAAATTAAAAGAAGACCAATGAAATGCAAAAAAGAGGAAAACATTAAGTTTGTTTGAATATTAAACAGTGGACAATAGAAACAAATATCTGCAAAATTAATCTGAAATCACGTGGTAGCAAATTCAATTGAGATTTACCTGTGTTGGTCGTCTATATATTTTATGAAGCCATCTGTGAACTCGTCAATCACCTGCAATTAACATATTCATATATGTGCAAGCTACTTGGTAATATCTGCAGAAATGAAGAATTCAAACACTAGGTGGAAGTTCAGGTTACATTACATTTGGCCATTATGCAACACTTCATTCATTTTTCTAAATAGTTATTTTTGTGCAATGTGTTGTTACTGCTGTGCAAAATGATATTTGGTTTGAGTTCGAAAAGGATTACAAAAAATGTATATTGATAGGTGTGCACTGTGTTTTCAAACAAACCAAAACTACATAATTTATTATGTAATGCCATGAAAATATGTGATTATCTTTTACAGCCAGTGGCAACAAAGAAATCAAAACAGTTTAAGAAGAATCACTAAATTAAGAGCGTCTCAAAGAGAATATCTGAAAAAGTGAAAATCAACAATACATTTCAGGACAAAATAAATGGGTTTATACTTTACCTGAGGGAAATCTGGGTGTTTCTTGATCAACTGTGTGAGGTTGCGTTGAAATATGGCCTGCTCTTTTACTAAAAACAAAAATGGCATATTAATTTCTTTTACTTAAGGATTACTGGAACCATTTAGCCCAAAAAATTAAGTACATAAATAGCAATTAGCACAATATTTTGTTAATGCACCATTAGAATTTATAGGTTTTTTTAAATCAAAAAATGATACTTCATTGATAAACTTATATAAGTATTACCCGAGCTTAGTTACTGATGTTACTGTAAATCTATGTCACTGATGATTTCTATTGGCCAGACACAGTGTGTCGAACATTGTAAGTTCATTTCAGAAAATAAAACTGTACATATCTTTAACACTATAATTTAAAAAAATATGTTGCAACATTTGTCACTATGTAGCAGGGCTGGGGTCAAATCCATTCAATCAATTCCAATTCATGCTTCAATTCATTGCAATTCGTTTTATTAAATTTCTTTCAATTCAATTTTTTCAATACAATTCCATCTATAATCGTTCAATTCCTATTCCCGTTTTAATTCATATAACAAAAGTTAACCATAAAATTATACAATTACTGTGCACACAGGGGGATCATACAGCGTGTTATTGTAATTTTGTTGAAACACTAGATCAGCACATTAAAATGGTTTTGACTCACTGACATGTAGTGCAATGAATCGTGCAGAAATAAGATAAACAATTAACTCAGCATATGTCAATGCATCAACCAGTGTTTAAATGTCAATACAGGCAAGGCGTTACACACTGATTGAGTAGCTCAGAAGAACATGTAAAACCACTGAGTGGCTACTGGGTAGTACTGGCTGGTTAAAATATAATTATATAAATTTATAATATTATTATAACATCATTTATATAAATGATCATTGTCACATCCTGGTTATAAACTATAAGTGTTGTCAGTCTTCTCTGGGCTTATGTTTGCATTGATAATCTGTGGGCTTTAACTGGTTAGACTTTGGACTGTTTGGAGATATCCTGGCTTCACTTGGGGTATCTGGGTAGTATTTGCTTAGCATGTGATACTGGGAAAGTGTGATTGTTATCTGGGCAATTTCAATGGTTCTTTGAAGCAGCCCCCAGCCAGCACTCATTCACAAAAGGCAGCAGAACAAGTCTAATTAACTTCCCATACATCAGTTTCATCCACTAATTACTTACTGGGTAATGTTTGACCAACAGTTTCACTGTCCAACTCTTCTTGGTCATGAAACACCATTGCCTGCACAGCAATACTCCCACATGTTTGTAAAATATCTTTCGCAGCATCACAGAAATATCAGATGTTCAGTTCCTTTTCATTCAATTCCAACTCAATTCAAAATCTTTCAATTCCAATTCAATTCAAAATCTTTTAATTCCAATTCCAATTCAATGCATTTTGTTCCAAATCTTTCAATTCCAATTCCAGAATAGAATTGGAATTGAATTTATCAATTCAAATTCTTTATGAATTGACCGCTGCCCTGCTTTGCAGAAAGAGCTTACCTATTTCATTGTGTGTGCTGCCATCTTTTAGAATGAGGCCCGCTTTCAAGACCAGTTCTCCAAACACCGATCTGTCCCCAGTGTAGGCATGGTTTCCAGTTTCGTCTGACGACTTCTTCTTTTTAACTATAACACAGATTCCATGTCACAACTCATGCGTGCAATCTCTCACCTCTCCTCAAAGAAGACTTGACAACTTTAATAATATATTGTACATCTGACTTCTTTCCAACTTCCTTGCAATATGTGCTAGACAGACAGTTATCATTATATCTGCTAAGTTACCAGGAATAGTTCTTGTTGCTTTAGCATTGGTGTAAATATCATAGTATTTTCAACTAATCTGATGTTTCTCTTCATCCTGGGAAACAGCATTAAATGTTTCCTGAATTCCAGATTGCTAAGACAATTCTGTATAAAATAGTCAGCTTAGATTATAATAAAAGCAAAACTGGCAAATACTGTCACCACCTATAGTGGCATGTGCATGGTACCATCTTAGTACTTAACATGCAAATTCAGTTTTCAGCACCTTCAGAATTACATGAATAATTCACTGGCATCAGAATTTTTTTATTTGCAGGTTGAGCAGGAGCTTCAATCATCACTCTCCTGTCAGATCTTAACATCACAAGATGGGTGGTGAATGCTGAAGATTTTGCAATGGTCTTTTTTGTTAAGACAGAAGTAGAATTTACCTGAATCTGTCAGTTGCTCATCGTACTGCCTTCGCTTGTGCTTCACCATTTCTGTGTGTATGCCTGTGGAGCCAACAACAAATATTCTAAGAAATTTAGACATCTAAAATCAGAGAGTAATTTATTTCTGTAACTAATAATAACTGTACGTTAGTGAATATTTAATGTTCATTCTTAAGTAGAATATAGGAGCCAACACACTATAACAAGAATGCCATAAGCGTGATTGCTCCTGAACATAACAGTTTGCATGACTTCGACTTAAATACCCTACAGTCCACACATAAGTTGCCAGTTAATTGCAAAGATAGCAAGATCAAGTCCAGTCCCCGTGGATGCAATACTGCATGACTTTTGTGAAGAATAAAAATGGTACGGCAGGTAGTGCAAAGGTTCAACTCTTGAAGTGCATAGATGATTGTCATAACTTTGGTATTATAATTCTACCAAAATTAATGTCATCAATTGGCATTGAATTGCATTCGCACTGTCACCATATTATACTCTTACTGTTTCACACTGCACATTTGTTCTTAATAACACTATGTTTACATCCGTTAACAGACCATAAAGAAGACAATGGATAAAGTAACAGAACATCTCCCTTACAACATCCATTGCCATTGGCATAGCTAGGAGCGGTTCAGACAGTCTTAGACAAGTTATAGTATATCTTATTATATAGTATTTATCACATTCATGATATTTTATCAAGAGAAACATACAAACATACCCAAGTTTGCGTTAGCCCAAGTTTGGGCTGTTTGGAGGAAACCACCTGAGGCGGAGACCTGAGCCTGAGATATCTGCCTAGGCTAGCTTAAAAGGTGTGTGTGTGTATGTGTGTGTGTGTGTGTGGTGTGTGTGTGTGTGTGTGTGTGTGTGTGTGTGTGTGTGTGTGTGTGTGTGTGTGTGTGTGTGTGTGTGTGTGTATGGGTGTGCTCGCGTGCCAGTACGTACATCATTCACTGCTACCAGTGAATGTTATCATAATCATTTCCTCAAGTGACACGTCAAGAGTATACCTTGCTGTATCACTGTCACAGACTGTGTATGTGTGTCGTAGATGTATTATCGTATGTGATATGTCTTGTGACACTTCGGTTGTCTGTCAGTTAACTTAAGTTGTATGTATATATGCACTGTAACACGGTGACTGCATTACAGTATCATCATGTGTGTCTGTGAGTATGTCACAGTCAAACTCAAGAGTCAAGTCGTTACAAAACCAGTCGCAGTGACCGTGTCGTGTGTCACTCGCTGTCAAATACAAATTTTATCAAAATATGTCATTTGTTTATGCAAAAGTTAAACGTTTGGTGATTGTATTGAGTTATCTGCTCTTGGCTTTTATTAGTTCTAGTGACATAACAATCGTTCTCTTGTCATGCATACGAGCAATAAAGAAACGCTTAGTTGGCACATCAACAACCGAGTGAATTTACCTTTTCTTGGCCTGTTGTCTTTCCCGCTACGAAATAATATCGGGATAACCGCGAGACGGTTACAGATCCGCCGTTACAATTACCACTGCAACAAAGCAAGACTTCGGTCTAAACGGCAAATTGGCCAGCTTGCTGTAAGAGTTATTTACCAGTTTGCTATAATTTATAACCCAAACTTTGTTTTACATCAACACACTTTCCTTTCTTTGTTTCAATATACACGTGTAATGTTTCTGTACTTGAAATGATCGAAGAAGAACAATGTATCGAATAACTACATATTATATTTTTCAATATATACATTATTTTTGAATTTTTGCCAACTCTGTTACATACATTCACATACATAGTCAATCAATCAATCAATCAATCAATCAATCAATCAATCAATCAATCAATCAATCAATCAATCAATCAATCAATCAATCAATCAATCAATCAATCAATCAATCAATCAATCAATCAATCAATCAATCAATCAATCAATCAATCAATCAACGAACCAACCAACCAATCAATCAATCAATCATTCAATCAATATGTTTATTTTCCAACACCGAAAATAATACAGAACATAGTATATAAACAACAATATCTAATGTTAGAAAAGGGATATACTGAAAATATTATCTTATGAGTTTATATACCGCTATCACATTATAACTATGTAATTAATAAATTGTAACATAAGTTAATTTAGCAGTAATGCTCAATAGTACAATATTCAGTAGTAGAGTAATGAAACTTAAATTAATTAACCATATAGGAGCATGATGCTTTTGGGCAACTTGCACTTAATTAAGTGACACCGTATCCAGAACTTACTGTTATTACATCACCAACTCCCCAAAAAACCTACCGCAGTATGTACTGAAAGTTGTGCATATTATATAGGCTAATTCGTGCGGTTTGCTTTGTATTTTCTACTTTAAAATAATAATTTATTATAAGTACCGCAGTCCGGTTATTGTCAAAGAGTGAATGTCACTACTTCTACCATTATCGCAAGGTGCGATAATGGCGATTAGACAGGACAACGCCATTTTTATTATGAATAGCTGTGGAAAGGCGCACCCGATACGAAAGAAAGAATTAAGTCAATTAAGGAACCACCGAAGAAGAAAATGAGGTACACCAGCAAATACCTCGACAACGGGGCTGAGGAATACCCGTGGATAATGAAAAGTAGATTAGGAATAGAACACGCATTTTGACAACTATATCTACCATAGACATCAAAGTGAACTACATAGACAGTTATAGGAAAAATGACCTAAGAAACACTCTGAAACAGTGAAGCATACTCGTTTTGCAAAGACACAAAATTCGATGGCTTTTGTTTTACCTCTAACGCTGGGGACGAAAACGTAAAGAGTGAAGTAAATTTTGCCCATTTTGTTGCGGAACACAACTTGTCATTTACGTTCGCCAACAACTTCACCAAGTTATGCATTTAATCGGATGTTTCCTGACAGCAAGATCTACTCTAAGAAGTTTAACTGCATCTAATTATCAGATCTTTTAGAGCACGGTACGACGACGATATGATATCAACAAGGACAACACGGTAAAGGTCAGTCTGCGAGGGGACTACACAAAATTAATTGTTATATAGAACTTACACCTTTAAATTTTTTATTCTTTGCAATGTTCGCTCATAGAACGTACTGGAGTACATTAAATGAAATATAATGAAACCATGTACAGAGTTTGTTTTTACTTTTTGGTAACATTTCGCCAATTATGGGAAGTGTGCAAATGTTCTTTTCCGCATTTGTTGTATAAAAAACTACAATTCATTTGATCAAACTTCTTATAATGTATGTTCGCTCATTTGGAAGAAAACCCATGTGAAAACCAAATGAAGGTCATCAAAATTAATTATCTAAGCCGCGTAGTGTAATGTGCGGTCACATTCAGATTAATTATAACGGTAGTATGATCAATGTGTAATTCCCAGGATTATTACGTCAATCGATTAGAGAGAAAACAGACAAAATGAAGAGTTCGTTAGTTCCAAACTGAACCTGTGACGAATGTTGATCGTGCAAATGACGTTGCAGCTCTGCTTAGCTGTGATGAACAACTCCACAGTTACGACAGGAATGTTGTTTCATCTTGAATCAATCTACAACTATAAAAAAGCACCTTTGCACGTTTCTATATGAAAAGCTCAATAAGGTATCAGATAGATGACCAGAAGAGTTCAAGAGGTGGCGTGAACTAACAGGAGAATTACCTCGGAAGCACTATATCAAGTAATGGATGTATTGACGATGAAATACAGAGGAGGATGGCCAAGGCTAGTGCATCTTTCGGCCGACTATGCCAGAGTTAAAGGCAAGCTACAGATACCGTGCAATCGTGCTATCCACCCTCCTATACGAAGCCGAGGCCTGGACAATGTACAGACGACAGATGAAAAAGCTGCATGCTTTCATTATGCGACATCTGCGTTCGATCATGAGAATAACCTGAATGGACAAAGTGACAATTAAACAAGGAAATACTCGAACGGACAGGGCTGCCATGCATCTATGACAGATTTCATGTTCAGAAAGAATCTCCGGTGGACTGGACACCTCAATAGGATGTCACCAGACAGGCTACCAAAGCAGATTCTCTACTCTCAGCTGTCTTCTGGTCACAGAAAGAGAGGGCGCCCTCGTCTCCAGTTCAAGGATACCATCAAGAGAAATCTGAAGCTGAGGGACATAAAGACCGACTCATGGACATTCAATTCAATTCAATAACTTTATTCCAGACTCAACAGGGCACATACAGCAAGTACATGTGACTCTGAGGTCCATATGTTGACATTAGGCAGACAATATGTACAGTATGTATTCTGACCCAAATGTATACATTTGTTTTAGTCAAGTGTTCATATATAAAAGCTTGATCCAGTGTTTACGGATCCTGGAAGTGAATCTTAAGCTAGAAGTTAGAATGTCATTTAAAATACAGTTAACAGAGCTATCAAGTCTACACATAAATCTATACACCATATTCCTAATAACTGACTGGCAGCATTGTACATCAAACAGAGTGCATAGTAAGCTGGTACTTTCATATTTTGACATACCAATAAATAACTTTAAAATATTGTGATATGCAATATGTAATCTATTTAGTGTGGATTTCTTGTAATTCCACCAGAGTTGTACTCCATACATGGGTGAGCAATATGAACGAAACAGTGTGAGCTTAACCTCTAGGAAGCACATGCTAAATTTTCGCAATATAATATTACCTTGTACATATAAAGTTCTAATATCATCATCATCTGAAAGATCATCTGAAATATAGTTTCCAAGATATTTATATGTAGCTACAACATGCAGAGTAACCCCTTTTAGCTTAAATTCAGGGATACTACATCCTTTTAAGGTCGCAGATCTAAATATCATAACTGCACTCTTCTTAGCATTGTATTTCACATCATGGCTCATTCCAAATTTCTCACATTCACGTAGTAGCTGGCATAGTCCTGCCGATGAAGGTGAAATCAAAACCAAATCATCAGCATACATTATGTGATTAATAAGATGACCATTCATGCTACATCCAACATTACACATTTTAAGTTGTTCGCTCAATTCATCTACATATACATTAAATAAGTAAGGGGATAATATCCCCCCTTGTCTAACACCATTGGTTACTTTAAATTTTGTAGAAAGCAAATCACCCCATCTTATGCAAGTGGTCTGGTTGTGATACCAGTAAATTAATATTCGTAGTATATACACCGGTACACCCCTTTCACTGAGATTCTTAAACAACGTTCTGTGATTTACTCTGTCGAAGGCTTTACTGGCATCAAGAAAACATACAAATACACTGCCATTCAGAGTTCGATATAAATCAATAATTTCCTTTAACACATATATACATTGGTCTGTACCATGCTTCTTCTTGAAACCAAACTGATTCGGATTAGTATCCAAAAATATTTCAATTCTACCCAGTATAATTACTTCAATAGTTTTGCTAAACACACTAGCTAATGCAATTGGACGGTAATTGTCTTTAGAAGAAATTTTACCAGCTTTATCCTTAATCACTGGCACAAGTACAACTGACAACATTGACTCTGGCAGAAATCCATGAGCAAAAAACTAGTGAAGCACAAAGAGAGCAAGGGTACAAGTGCCTTGTCTGCATATTTTATATGTTCTGAACATATGCCATCTGACCCACAAGCTTTATTAATGTCAAGCTTCTTAATTGCATTTGTTACTTCCTCTACTGTAACCACAATTTCATCATAAGATGTATCACAGTCATATTCACTCATGTCTACACTACTATTGCTAACACAGTTTAATAGGTCACAACAATGTTTACGCCATAGATCTACTATCTCTTTTCCACCAGATACACCTTCGATACTAGACGGAAGAGGAGTGTTACAGTTGTTGATAGTCTTACTTTCACGCCAGAAGGCCTCAGGATTAAGTTCGGTTAATTTCTTAGCTAGTGCCTCTTTGCGTAGTGCATTTTCATTATTCTTGATAAATCGTAAAGCATACTTGAATCTAGCTTTGCTTTTTACATGCAAATCGTAAACAGGTCCCTGTCTGGGTTTCCCAGCATTAACCCACATGTGTCTGACTTCTCTGGAGCTATCATACAAATTATCCACATACTCTGCCCATCCCGGTTTATTTGTATACGACCTATTCTTATTTTGCGAGGATTCTTCACCAGCTTGTATTAGTGAACTCACTATGTCATTATACATTTTATTTATAGATTCAATATGGTTTACATTTGTGCATTGTGTATCCCTACACCCTACAGCCTCTGTTGGTATACGAATACCATGCAAACATCTTTCAGTAAGCATACACTATTTACTTATGTCATTATCAGTCATGTTATTCCATTTTATTTTTGCTCTACCATTATTAATACTGCTCGTTAATTTCGGTATATTGTCACTATTTATGTACACTTTGAACGGTATATGATCTTCATCGCTGACATCATACATAATATTGATCTTACTTATACTATTATGAAAATCATTACTTGCTATCACATGATCTAGCCAGGAGGTTGTATTCCACCTTTCACTGACATATGTATATGACCTTTCTGGTAAGTGAGCACAAGATGAAATTTTAAGGTTGTTTTCAGAGCAGAAATTTATCATATGGCCTGCAAATAATGAGTTATCAATATCACATAGGTTGGCGTTCCAATCAGCAATTATGGCATAACAAGTATTGTCACTCTCACAGCAGAGAGATAAATGGAGAGCAATAGTCAAGTGACGGAAGCAGTCTTTGTCTACCTTAACTACCTTATCTACTTTTGTGCGATTTGGCGACGTTGTACAAAATAAAAAGTGATAATCTGCTAATTAAGAGTTATTAATTAGGTAATTATAAACACTAATGTTAATTGGTGTGCTGAATTCGGATTGATGATTATAGGATCTCTGTTAATTTATTGTAATTAAATGTAAGCATGTTCTTGTTCATCCACTGACGGATACTGGCGACGCAAAGTTCAATTTTCCTGATTGCAATATCGGTATTACGTTGTAATGTAACACAGTGGTTTATTTATTTGGGGGTTACACAGCGCCGCGGCAAGAGGACGTAATTAGGTCACAGCTGGTGTATGCCCCATACCAAAGTGATGACGTAACTAAGACCTACACATCGGGAAAGATCCAGCCAGGCTACAATTAAGACGCGAAGGCTGGTCGTACAAATATCTGTTTGTACTGATAACCTAGACGCACGTCGCTAGGCGGGTGGGGGGGGTGGGGGTATCTTGGTGCAGTCTCCATCCTACCACTACCGTCAGATGGTGCCTACTACTTCCGTAGACGCTGGATAGCTCAAGAAAACAAAATTGTCGTCCTGTTTCTTGCCATTGTAGTCGAGTGCTGATCTCTAGTCATACTCGTAATTGGGGGTTACTACCCCCGTCACATTTTCACATTGGGTAATTGTAATTGGGTGTTGATACCATAGTCACACTTTCACAGTGGGTAATTGTAATTTGAACTTACTCAGCTTACACTTTCACATTTCTGGGGGTTGGTACTACTATCACACTTTCACTCCCTGGTAAGCGGGTGGTTGATACTATAGTCTATACTGTCATACCTTCAGTGAACTCTCCCTTGTAGAGTTGACCAATATCACATTCACAGCAGCTGAAGCAAGCCTTACGCACGTGCTTCTACATCAATTTGTCAAACCAAACAAATTAATTTAAGACAGTGCATGACCACTTGAAGCCCTGATAATGTTGCTCCCCTTGGCAAAGAAAATGTCATAATTAATATGCAACAATGTACCAATAATCTTGACAACACAGCCACAGGATGACGTTACTAGAAGCAGGCAGTCATGTGAAGCCACTGTCAATTTCAGTGCCTCCTGGCAGATCGCCCTTCAAACCTTAGAAGATAAGTTCAGTCAATAATAATGGTAATCAGAAAGTTCTGGGTCGTGGACATATTTGTACACGCAGTGGCTCGTGAGGCTGTTCAAATGGATAATCGTTTTGGGAATCTTAGAACTCAAGGGTTTTGTCTTAGACATCCCAGTACAAGAGCACACACTGAGCGGGTGGTTGCGCTGTTCTCCTGGATTGTACGACAACATCAATTAAGAAACTGACTCAGCTAACCTCCATACAAAGCAAAGGCTATTTGGCATGGATATTGGACGTAGTCATTCCTGGCTTGCGAGTATAGCTTAATTAGGATGTGAAGTATCGAGATTTGTTGAAGGGTAGTCATGTAGATTAACAAAGATCAAAACTGCGTGATATAAGGTGATTGTACATAAAAGGCCAGTCAACCTGGGGCCAAATCTCCTCTACGAGGGGAAAATAAATAATCAATTTTCTGCCAAATTCACACATTGTCTTGCGGGGCTACGTGGTGATTTGCCCACTTTTCACCGGAGATTGTATGGTTTACCTCGGGAGGGAGTTGAACTCTCGTACAAGACAATGAGGCAATGTCTTAATTTTTTCTCTGTCATAACTGGTGTATATTTTTATTTTCTGACTTCCACCATCATATAAGAATACAACAAATTGAAAACATGCATGCCAATGTACTCCTCATGTAAGGAATGCAGCTGACGAGTACATAGAATTCCATATAAAAATGGAGTACGGCCGTATCACTTTAAAAAACGCAAAAAAAACCGTATCGGATACGGGTAACTCGTATCATGTGGCAGGTCTGTACACCCATTGTAAAATATACATCATCAGTTTGGAGGCACATGCAGAAAGGTACCCAGACACTAGAAAGCGTACAACGGAGAGCAATTAAGTATGTTTTTAAAAGCACACAAAAAGAACATCTGGCAGCGTAACATCCTCGCTGCAACAACTGCACTACCTGGGCGCTGAGTAAACGGGACGCGCTGCAGCGGCACGCGAAACGAGCACGTAAAACATCGCGGTCGCAGACTTCGTCGAATTAAAGTGCCTACCCCATTCAGTATCCATACTTCTATTTGGTCTCCTCTTAATCTTCAAGTTTATAATGTTTTCAATCCATATTCTAATCTTAGGTCTTAGTTGGTTCACTTCCAAAAAGCCAAAACTTGGGCTAACGCAGGAGTTATCCTTTTCTCTACTAGAATTAGTGAGTTCACTACAGGCTTTACACATTTACCCCCGTCACTGTGTGGGAACTTTTACTTGGCGTAGATCTTTACCCTGGAATAGTCACCAGATAGAAGGAACCACCGGCTTTAGTGTCTCTTCGGAAAGCCACAGACAAATTTAGGGTGAACGAAATTGCCTAAGTTTCGAAACGGCGGTATAGGTGGGATTGAACCACCGTCCCCTCGATTGACAGTCCGGTGCTCTACCGTTCCCTTATTCTTATCAACTAATGGGCGTCTTTCATAACAAAAACGTAGAGGACGCCATGGTAGCAAACGGACGAGCTGTTTAGAGCACGTGCGCTCGCGTATTTATGAATTATTTACTCTCTCTCTCTCTCTCTCTCTCTCTCTCTCTCTCTCTCTCTCTCTCTCTCTCTCTCTCTCTCTCTCTCTCTCTCTCTCTCTCTCTGTGTGTGTGTGCGTGCGTGCGTGCGTGCGTGCGTGCGTGCGTGCGTGCGTGCGTGCGTGTGTGTGAGAGAGAGAGAGTAAATAATTCATAAAGACGCGAGCGAACGACGTGGTTTAGACTAGAGGGCCTTGAATGCATGGTCGTCGCTGCCTGGAACATACATAGCACCTAGCTATAACTTAGAAGAATCATCCAAACTTTTAATTTTATTTAATTATTTGGCGCAGAGGCCGCCACAGTAGGCATACAGCCTACGGCTACACCGAAACATGGGTCACAACAGTTAGTTTCAGGATGGCTTCTTGTTTTTCAAATTCAATACTAAATAGACCAACCAACTCCAAGTGCAACATCTTGAAAATCGCTGACAGTCGAATCCCCGTTGTTGGTATATATAATAATTTATATAATCTATATAATTAGAAGGCTAATTACGTTCACAATGCGTTTTAATAAAAACACGCTTCATAGAAAAGTTGATAAGGTGTTCGTGTAAACTTGCACGCATACTAACTCGAAACTTGCGGATACATTTTTACAAAATGTTACAGTGAAGCACGCATGCGACGACCTTGAGTGCTTACGGCGTCTGCTGGTTGACCACAGCTGGTTATTCGTATTGGTGTTGCTCCAGTAATCGCCGGCATTTGTATATTTATCACTGTTAATGTAGTGCTTGAAGTGGTGTATTATGCCTTCTAAACGTTGCGTGTCTCACCGGCTCAGTTCACGAGAAAGGGCGAACATGCTTGGATATTTATTCAACCGCGCTCACACTCAGTCAGAGTCAAGCTCAACTCAAGTCAAGCAAGGCATCTGTCATACGAGTGTTGTGTGCAAGATGTATTTTTAACGAAGATGACGATGGACAGAGAACCAGTTACAGTAAGTGAATTAGCGAATTATATTTTAAAATACAGATCTTTGGACAGCCGATCTTAGTACAAACTAGTATAGTAGTATTAGTATAGCCATGCATACTATATAGTCAGATCTTTGGACAGCCGATCTTAGTACAAACTAGTATAGTAGTATTAGTATAGCCATGCATACTATATAGTCTATAGGCCTATAGCCGGTTTTGCAGTTTAAAGTTGCATTCTGACATAATTTCCCATTTTTAACGCATTTTAGACAAATCAATGTACACCATGACCGATATTTGCTTATTAGTATACTTCCTACCACATGTCTCACTTCGTGGTTTTATTCGTTATTTGATCAAATATAAGTTTGCAAAACAACAACTCTGGAGTTCCCCAAGGGCCAAGAGTTGATCTATTTTTACCATCGGAACTCTCCGATCAACGAAAGTAAACGACGTCGCAAACAATGTCGTAAATGATACGCGCACGTGTTACCGATGATAAACATGCAGATATGTAAACAAACGAGGTATGTGTATGAAAAAGTGTGCTTTTGATTAAATATAAACACTAACATATATCTAAATGTACACATAGTTATTTTGTAAGCTCACAGGAGTTGTTGTTTATGCCAATCTTATTGTTAAAATAAACTTACTTGCCCAACGTGGCAACGACAATCAATGCGTAGCTGTACGCCTGCGCAGCCATGGCATTGCCACTGACTGACTGACTTGACGACTGGCACTGCAAGTGCAAGACATGGGGATGGATGGCGTCCGAGGAACAATCTAAATAACTAAGATATTTCATAATCTGTATTAGAGAATTACAACAAACTCTGCTAACTTCATTATACATTCCAATGCATTCGCCATTAAGAAAAAGTAAATGGTTTGGAATATGGGTGGCAAAGCCAATAATTTAAAATTATATATTTTCAATTATGCAAACACTCTGTTTCCAGAGCATAAATCCGACATGGTTGTGTTGCAAAAAAAAACCAGATAAAATGATAAAGCCCAGAACTAGGTTAATTGGCAATATATGATTAGTTTTTTTTTGGCTGAGTAATTTAGCTGCCAAGTCCCATTAATCTTCTGCTTTCATTCTTTAATTTGGTTTGGTAGACAGATGGAAGAAAAGGAATTGGGTGGTGATGAATCATTCCAAACAACATGAATGTTCAACACACAAGTGCATATGAGCACACACACACACACACACACACACACACACACACACACACACACACACACACACACACACACACACACACACACACACACACACACACACACACACACACCACACACACACACACACACACACACACACACACACACACACACACACACACACACACACACACACTAGTCATCAATAAATAGTTTACTAGTTTCTGCGCATGATTTTTCACCTTGCGTAGGTCTATGTTGTACTTGCTTACACAACACATTTTTCTAGGTGGATAATTAATTTTGTGCAGGTAGTCAATTATAGTTGTAAATACTCAATAACACTTTCATTTCACATGATTGGTTTTGTGCTGGGCAAAAATAGGGCAGACAGTTGTTATCACTGCCAGGGATGAAAAAGTGTGACAATAGAAAATACTTACCATGGATAGGCAAATTTGTAATTTTTATAGAATATGTTGTTAGTCTCCTTCTGTACCTGTTTACATAACCATTTCTAAAATGTTTGCACACTGATGACATTAAAACTGACTAGTCTGGAAAATAGAGGAGCTTATGGGCAAGGTTGGTTTTCACCTCAAGGGGCATACTTTCCCAGTCAGAAACCTTTATCCACAGTTAGAGGTAAAGGCCATAAACTATTGTTTGTTAAACTAAGCCAGCAAATTCATAACAAAATGTCTATGCTATCCTCAGAAGAGACAATGCTAATGACTGAGCACTAACTCAAGACAGTCTGGACGTCACTGTGGCAGTTTCAAGCCTGACTAAAAACCTGTGGTATCAGATGCTTATCCAAGCTATGGCTCTGTGCAAACAAAAGTTTTGGTTACTGTCACAGCCTAGAAGGACGCCTGCTGCAAAGTGTATTCTTCAGTAATTAGCACTGTTGGGTAAAAGACATTGAAGTTGGGATCAATGGGTATTTTGAAGGCTGAAAACAATCAGTGTGGTAAAAGGTGATTTGCAGGGTTCAAAGGTAACCAGTTTTGGCAGACAGGAATATCGATATTGACTATAATTTATTTTTATTTTGGGAGTTTCTGCCATGACTTTATGTAGAGACCCGTCCACCCGTCATTTGGACAGGTAAAACGAATATGGACGGATAGAAATATGCATGGAGGGGTAAAAAAATGAAGGAGCAAAAAAGGGTCTTCCAAAACCATAGATATTGTTAGTTATGCCTTGAAAGTGAGTGAAAATGGTGTCACATGTGTGTTTGTAGTCTATTTCAGGTCATCAGACACATTTAAGTGTTTATAAACTGGCTTAACATCCATGTGTCCACAAAAAACATTTGTGACTGGCAATAATTTTATCCTGCATAAAGCCCTGGTTTCTGCAGAAACTAGGATAGATCGGTACTTCTGCTGCCCATTAGAAAGCATGTAGCAAAAGAACACAAATGTATACATTAATGGCATAATAGTAAAAGTAAGTTCATATGTAGTGCAGTACCTACCACTGGTAGTCTTCAGGACTACTCAAAGCACTTAACACTACTTCCCTGGCAGACCTGATCAATCAAATGCTATCTCAACTTCTCTGGGAAGCACCCAGCCACACTGTAATTAGTGTGCGAAGGCTGCTCATACAAAAATATATAATATGTAAGAAACAATACAATAATATAACCATTTGTTCTACAATGTTTGCACACTGATGATATTAAAACCACAATAATATCTTAGAAACATTACAGTAAATTAATGAACTGCAAGACAGGTATCTTAGTGTATAATTTGTATGTTAGCCTCTGTAATATAATAACATTTTAGAACATTGGCTGGCTATTGCACAGCTTTGCATATGCTGGAAATAAAGATTGAGTTGAGAAGCTACAGTTTATAATAAAAAGCAAGACCATAAATATGATCAGTTATGATTAATATTCAAATGTATGATCACCTAGAAATGGTGTAATCAACTATGACTAAGCTATTTTCTTTTAAATCTGCTCAACAGCGTTAGTACAGTCATGATAACCATAATACTTGTGGACATACTCATGGAGTCAATTATATTACAGTATAATATATTACTATAGTTACACCTGTACTTAATTTCCTTCCTATTACTATTACATGATGAATGGAACATATTAATATTCACCTACCATCCCCGGGTAATTAAATGTCAAACATATTACATAGGAGGAATTGGTATTAAATATTGTTATCAATCAAATGACATGATGATTATATGATATGCAATGTTTCGGTCAATTAGCCGATGCCAGGGGTAATTTTGCATGGAGTGCAATACCTGTTGGGATCGAACCAACAACTAAAACCGAGACATTAGCAGCTACCATTGTTACAAACATACAATTTGTTTGATAAATTTATTCAATTACTCCAAAAGGCAAGCTGATTATTTTTGTAAGACTATGGTAACTTCTCTCTTGGCCTAGACATTGCCTTGGGTAGTGTAACAGCATTACTGACTGATAACATATCGCTTCGATAATGTGGAAACAAAGTAACAAGTGTTCTGAGGACTAATTCCATCAGACAGATAAATATCAGTTACTAAATTCAAAACATTCACAAAATAGTACAGTGCATTATAGATATATCAAATTTTCAGAAACCCAATTTTGTTAGTTCAATTTGCATGAAATCTGTGCTTTCTCAATGCACACACCATACATGTTAAGTTTTGGAAATGCCAATGTGGGAGATTTATACGTAAATCGGAGGGTCTCGGGGGAAACGGTATTTTATACGTAAATCGGAGGCTCTTGAAAAATGGGGCTATTATATGTAAATTCGGTTTTTAACCATAAATGCAAAGAATATAATACAAAAAGGAATAAATTCCACTGATTAAGATATTGACATAGATATTGTTATATGAATTAACTTACTCTGGAGCAAAACCATTCTTGGAGCCATGAACAATATTCAATATTAACATATATGTTTTATTATCACTATATAATACCACAAATATAATAAATTCCCTGGTACTCTCATATAAAAATGATGTGTTGCTGTTTGGCCCTCGTGAATTAAAAAGAAGGCTTAGCCTTGGTGATAGAACAATAAATATTATAATGTTCAGTAATTTACTTCTAGTGTTCTAGGTATAGGCCTAACATTGGCATATTTGTTCAGCTTCTGATATGTATCATAGGTTGCAAAGAATCCTTTGCATGAAAAGCAGCAGCATCTACATGATATTTTGTTACACAACTAACATAATCTTTACATGTAAAACTTGAATATGGAATTCATTTTCATGAGCTGGACTGAGCCATGGTGACACAGGCCCGACTGGAGATATTTAAATAAGCATGTTTTCGTCTGTTAAGGATGTTTTTCATTTACATGTCAAATATACTCAAATAATAAAGCGCTTAGCAAAGGTGCATACATTTACAAACATGCACATGTAATGTAGATGTATGGATGGACATTATTTGTATAGATGTAAATGGATTGCAGTTTGTTCTACAAGACTGGAACGTACACAGTGGGCGATAATATGGTATCGAAGCGGCTCGCGGCATTTCTATAAAGCTGATAAACAATGTCAGCGACAGGCAAGGTGTAGGTCTTGTACTTAGGTATTTATTAGACTGTTTTTAATGTTCTGTCATCACAGTAAGACGTGATTTAAATAATTCCAATTCAGGTCATTGTTCAAATCGTTGTCCGCGCCTGCGAGCGCCCCGCGGTGTCTGTGAGCATTAGCTCAGTCTCAGACTTGATTGCAATTAGTTAACTGGCATTGCTGTTCATTGTGAGGCGACTCTGAAAAACCCTTGAGACAATGCCCAGCCAGAAATAAACCAATATTCCGCACCCAGTAAGGTAAATTACGTACAATTTGTTTGTGTTTGGGTGGACTGAAAACCGGAAAGAGCCGGATGCTCCCGCAATTTTTTTCACTTATGTTTCGATGAAATTGCGGGAGATTGTTTCTCCCGCGCGGGAGATTTACTGTAATTGCGGAAGTCTCCCGCTGAATGTGGGAGACTTAACATGTATGCACACACTAAACTATCAGGTACACACAAATAATGCAGTAAGAGAAATATCAAGTGAGAGTATCTAAATCATTTTAAAATCACTTTACCAATATGGTAATAGCCATGTTATACATACCTCAACAATGTCCATGACCTGCAGTATCATGGCTTTATGCATGATAAAATTAATGGCAGTCACACATGTTTTGGTGGACACATAGATGTTAACTATTAAGCCAGTTTACAAACTATTAAATGTGTCCGATAACCTGAAATGGCCTACAAACACACATGTGACACCATTTTCACTTACTTTCAAAGCATAACTAACAATAACTACGGTTTTGTAATAATTATTTTTTGCTCCTTCATTTTTTTACCCGTCCACTCATATTTCTACCCGTCCATATTCGTTTTAGTCCATTTATACATACCTTAACAATGTCCATGACCTCCAGTATACATTTTGAGAAATCCTGGCAGGTAACTGAATCAGAGTCCATTACATTTACCATTGGGTTGTACTCGTTAAGTCTCATAATTCATATTAATAAGTATGTTCATCATCTTCTTTGGGTAATCCAGTACCATCATTATATGCTGATTTTGTGGATGAATTTTTATACTGTTAGTTTGCTCTAAGGTTCTAGTGGGGCTATACATAAGCAGTGGTACTTGTAGGCATGTATCCAAGAATGCCATGTCATTAGTTTTATGAGATGCCCTCTCACTTAGATATTCTTTGGCACAGTGGGTGCATGCTTGCTGGGTATATATATATATATATATATATATATATATATATATATATATATATATATATATATATATATATATATATAAATATGTTCCAGATGGCAGTCTGGTGTATCATAGAATCGGTGGTGAGAATGATTCAGTGCACCTGCAGTAGGACCCGAACAGTCAATTAAGAAGCAACACAATTAGCCGAACTTAAAATGCGTAGCTTCAATGACAGACTCTCGGCCTTTTTGCCGATTAGGTGACACAAGTGATCAGTTGGACAGTTTAAATGTCAGGCGGCAAGTGAGACTTGGACTTGTGAAAGTGTAATAAGCAATAGCGAAATACGTTGACCAATGGTTCTCAATTTTGGTTGGCTCGCACACAAGTTCAAGTGTGTCAACAAATTTTTCTCGGTGACATTCGAATTTTGAAATTACCAAGTAGTCGTCACTAAAATTTGCAAGGCTGGGACGGACATATAGGGCGATAGGGCATAGATACATACATTATACATATATACATACATACATATATAATATACATACATACATACATATATACATGCTACACAGTAGTCGTCACTAAAATTTGCAAGACTGGGATGGACATATAGGGCGATAGGGCATAGATACATACATAAATATATACATACATATATAATATATATACATACATACATAAATACATATATACATGCTACACAGTACACATGCAGGTAGCTGGAATATAGGGAAAGAGACGGTAACAAGATAGTCATCAATCTAACAGCATCGCAGCATAATCCTGAAAAAACAAGAATCAATGAATGAGTTACACATTTAGACTTGTCAGATTTTGAATTTTAGAAAACAAACTCTTTAATCGTTTCAAGCAGGCAAACATTTCAGAAGCAGTGTTTTTGCAGATTTTTTGATTTGTTTTTTGAAGTAAGGACAGCTAAAGTGCAGCCCGCAATTCAATTAAGAAGCAACACAATTAGCCGAACTTAGAATGCGTAGCTTCAATGGCAGACTCTCGGCCTTTTTGCCGATTAGGTCGGCAAACGTTTCCCGACTCGAACCAACGTGGAGGTGGTCTGCCGCTCGAGTCCCCACGAGGATGCTCGACCGAGAGTGGGGCATACGCCCCACTCTCGGCCGAGCATCCTCCCCATGGAAGAACGGGACTCCGTAGAACGGAGTCCCATTCTTCCCCCGCGGCCAGCCTTGGCGACTCGTAGGGGGCCGGCCAACCGGCCGGCTCCTTCGGTCAGTCGCCAAAGATGACCTCCACGAATAATGCTTAGCTACAACGTAACTGCAATCAACTCTCACTCCATCGGGGCAGGTGTCTGAAATAGACAGAAGTGATCAGTTGGACAGTTTAAATGTCAGGCGGCAAGTGAGACTTGGACTTGTGAAAGTGTAATAAGCAATAGCGAAATATGTTGACCAATGGTTCTCAATTTTGGTTGGCTCGCACACAAGTTCAAGTGTGTCAACAAATTTTTCTCGGTGACATTCAAATAGTGAAATTACCAAGTAGTCGTCACTAAAATTTGCAAGGCTGGGACGGACATATAGGCCGATAGGGCTTAGATACATACATAATATATACATATATACATACATATATAACATACATGCATACATACATATATATACATGCTACACAGTAGTCGTCACTAAAATTTGCAAGGCTGGGACGGACATATAGGGCGATAGGGCATAGATACATACATATATACATATATACATACATATATAATATATATACATACATACATAAATACATATATACATGCTACACAGTACACATGCAGGTAGCTGAAAAATAGGGAAAGAGACGGTAACAAGATAGTCATCAATCTAACAGCATCGCAGCATAATCCTGAAAAAACAAGAATCAATGAATGAGTTACACATTTAGACTTGTCAGATTTTGAATTTTAGAAAACAAACTCTTTAATCGTTTCAAGCAGGCAAACATTTCAGAAGCAGTGTTTTTGCAGATTTTTTGATTTGTTTTTTGAAGTAAGGACAGCTAAAGTGCAGCCCGCAATTCAATTAAGAAGCAACACAATTAGCCGAACTTAGAATGCGTAGCTTCAATGGCAGACTCTCGGCCTTTTTGCCGATTAGGTCGGCAAACGTTTCCCGACTCGAACCAACGTGGAGGTGGTCTGCCGCTCGAGTCCCCACGAGGATGCTCGACCGAGAGTGGGGCATACGCCCCACTCTCGGCCGAGCATCCTCCCCATGGAAGAACGGGACTCCGTAGAACGGAGTCCCATTCTTCCCCCGCGGCCAGCCTTGGCGACTCGTAGGGGGCCGGCCAACCGGCCGGCTCCTTCGGTCAGTCGCCAAAGATGACCTCCACGAATAATGCTTAGCTACAACGTAACTGCAATCAACTCTCACTCCATCGGGGCAGGTGTCTGAAATAGACAGAAGTGATCAGTTGGACAGTTTAAATGTCAGGCGGCAAGTGAGACTTGGACTTGTGAAAGTGTAATAAGCAATAGCGAAATACGTTGACCAATGGTTCTCAATTTTGGTTGGCTCGCACACAAGTTCAAGTGTGTCAACAAATTTTTCTCGGTGACATTCGAATTTTGAAATTACCAAGTAGTCGTCACTAAAATTTGCAAGGCTGGGACGGACATATAGGCCGATAGGGCTTAGATACATACATAATATATACATATATACATACATATATAACATACATGCATACATACATATATATACATGCTACACAGTAGTCGTCACAAAAATGTGCAAGGCTGGGACGGACATATAGGGCGATAGGGCATAGATACATACATACATATATACATACATATATAATATACATACATATATACATACATACATACATACATATATACATGCTACACAGTACACATGCAGGTAGCTGGAATATAGGGAAAGAGACAGTAACAAGATAGTCATCAATCTAACAGCATCGCAGCATCATCCTGAAAAAACAAGACTCAATGAATGAGTTACAAATTTAGACTTGTCAGATTTTGAATTTTAGAAAACAAACTCTTTAATCGTTTCAAGCAGGCAAACATTTCAGAAGCAGTGTTTTTGCAGATCTTTTGATTTGTTTTTTGAAGTAAGGACAGCTAAAGTGCAGCCCGCAATTCAATTAAGAAGAAACACAATTAGCCGAACTTAGAATGCGTAGCTTCAATGGCAGACTCTCGGCCTTTTTGCCGATTAGGTCGGCAAACGTTTCCCGACTCGAACCAACGTGGAGGTGGTCTGCCGCTCGAGTCCCCACGAGGATGCTCGACCGAGAGTGGGGCATACGCCCCACTCTCGGCCGAGCATCCTCCCCATGGAAGAACGGGACTCCGTAGAACGGAGTCCCATTCTTCCCCCGCAGGGCCAGCCTTGGCGACTCGTAGGGGGCCGGCCAACCGGCCGGCTCCTTCGGTCAGTCGCCAAAGATGACCTCCACGAATAATGCTTAGCTACAACGTAACTGCAATCAACTCTCACTCCATCGGGGCAGGTGTCTGAAATAGACAGAAGTGATCAGTTGGACAGTTTAAATGTCAGGCGGCAAGTGAGACTTGGACTTGTGAAAGTGTAATAAGCAATAGCGAAATATGTTGACCAATGGTTCTCAATTTTGGTTGGCTCGCACACAAGTTCAAGTGTGTCAACAAATTTTTCTCGGTGACATTCAAATAGTGAAATTACCAAGTAGTCGTCACTAAAATTTGCAAGGCTGGGACGGACATATAGGCCGATAGGGCTTAGATACATACATAATATATACATATATACATACATATATAACATACATGCATACATACATATATATACATGCTACACAGTAGTCGTCACTAAAATTTGCAAGGCTGGGACGGACATATAGGGCGATAGGGCATAGATACATACATATATACATATATACATACATATATAATATATATACATACATACATAAATACATATATACATGCTACACAGTACACATGCAGGTAGCTGAAAAATAGGGAAAGAGACGGTAACAAGATAGTCATCAATCTAACAGCATCGCAGCATAATCCTGAAAAAACAAGAATCAATGAATGAGTTACACATTTAGACTTGTCAGATTTTGAATTTTAGAAAACAAACTCTTTAATCGTTTCAAGCAGGCAAACATTTCAGAAGCAGTGTTTTTGCAGATTTTTTGATTTGTTTTTTGAAGTAAGGACAGCTAAAGTGCAGCCCGCAATTCAATTAAGAAGCAACACAATTAGCCGAACTTAGAATGCGTAGCTTCAATGGCAGACTCTCGGCCTTTTTGCCGATTAGGTCGGCAAACGTTTCCCGACTCGAACCAACGTGGAGGTGGTCTGCCGCTCGAGTCCCCACGAGGATGCTCGACCGAGAGTGGGGCATACGCCCCACTCTCGGCCGAGCATCCTCCCCATGGAAGAACGGGACTCCGTAGAACGGAGTCCCATTCTTCCCCCGCAGCCAGCCTTGGCGACTCGTAGGGGGCCGGCCAACCGGCCGGCTCCTTCGGTCAGTCGCCAAAGATGACCTCCACGAATAATGCTTAGCTACAACGTAACTGCAATCAACTCTCACTCCATCGGGGCAGGTGTCTGAAATAGACAGAAGTGATCAGTTGGACAGTTTAAATGTCAGGCGGCAAGTGAGACTTGGACTTGTGAAAGTGTAATAAGCAATAGCGAAATACGTTGACCAATGGTTCTCAATTTTGGTTGGCTCGCACACAAGTTCAAGTGTGTCAACAAATTTTTCTCGGTGACATTCGAATTTTGAAATTACCAAGTAGTCGTCACTAAAATTTGCAAGGCTGGGACGGACATATAGGCCGATAGGGCTTAGATACATACATAATATATACATATATACATACATATATAACATACATGCATACATACATATATATACATGCTACACAGTAGTCGTCACTAAAATTTGCAAGGCTGGGATGGACATATAGGGCGATAGGGCATAGATACATACATACATACATATATACATACATATATAATATACATACATATATACATACATACATACATACATATATACATGCTACACAGTACACATGCAGGTAGCTGGAATATAGGGAAAGAGACAGTAACAAGATAGTCATCAATCTAACAGCATCGCAGCATCATCCTGAAAAAACAAGACTCAATGAATGAGTTACAAATTTAGACTTGTCAGATTTTGAATTTTAGAAAACAAACTCTTTAATCGTTTCAAGCAGGCAAACATTTCAGAAGCAGTGTTTTTGCAGATCTTTTGATTTGTTTTTTGAAGTAAGGACAGCTAAAGTGCAGCCCGCAATTCAATTAAGAAGAAACACAATTAGCCGAACTTAGAATGCGTAGCTTCAATGGCAGACTCTCGGCCTTTTTGCCGATTAGGTCGGCAAACGTTTCCCGACTCGAACCAACGTGGAGGTGGTCTGCCGCTCGAGTCCCCACGAGGATGCTCGACCGAGAGTGGGGCATACGCCCCACTCTCGGCCGAGCATCCTCCCCATGGAAGAACGGGACTCCGTAGAACGGAGTCCCATTCTTCCCCCGCGGCCAGCCTTGGCGACTCGTAGGGGGCCGGCCAACCGGCCGGCTCCTTCGGTCAGTCGCCAAAGATGACCTCCACGAATAATGCTTAGCTACAACGTAACTGCAATCAACTCTCACTCCATCGGGGCAGGTGTCTGAAATAGACAGAAGTGATCAGTTGGACAGTTTAAATGTCAGGCGGCAAGTGAGACAGAGAGAGAGAGAGAGAGAGAGAGAGAGAGAGAGAGAGAGAGGGAGAGGGAGAGGGAGAGGGAGGAGAGAGAGAGAGAGAGAGAGGAGAGGGAGAGGGAGAGGGAGAGGGAGAGGGAGAGGGAGAGAGAGAGAGAAGAGAGAGAGAGAGAGAGAGAGAGAGAGAGAGAGGAGAGAGAGAGAGAGATTAATATTAATATACACATATATTGTTACCATTCAGTAAGGAGTCATGGATGATGATGTTTAGTGTTCCAAATTACGTTAATCGATTTTATATAACGCTCGACATCTTTCAAGATAAACGTCATTTTTATTATCCTACATTTTGTAAATATCCGTTAATACGTACCTTCCTACACGAGAATTTGTCGTCGTCGCGTCGACTTCGGTCTTGAACTGATACTTTGATTCCATTGACAGTTGATTAGTCTAAAGAAACGACGAATCGTAGCTGGGCGGAAGTAAAGGATTACTTTTGCCGTATTTGTTATTGCCGTGATGTCACAAACACAGCCGTTGGCGACGACGTAAATCAAGTTTACGTGTAAAGCGGAATTTCATATCAGGATGACTGGGAAGTCCAAATAAAAATAAAGTTGCTTGTACACATTATTATAATGTATGGTATTGTAAGTTAGTTCACATATCTCGATGTTGGGATTTTTAGCGTCACAATTACTGCGTGACGGCGTTTGGCGAATATATCGCCGTCTTGCGAGTAACGATCGTACTATGTGTGTATAGTCTGAATGAAATGGCGCTACCACGGGCCAAGAGAGTCGGTTGATCCCGTACCTGGATTGAGATATTGAGAGAGCTTAATGGTAGATACAACTATTAATACGATAAAACTGTTATCAAACAATTTTGTGTCAAAATAAAAAGAATATATATTTTATTATTGTATTGTGTCAAGATAAAAAGAATGTTATGCCTACACCATTTGCATTGCCAGTCTGCAGCTGTCTGGGACTGGGGTTTCGAATACCGACACTTAAGCCAGGATTCCGTATGTACGGTTGCAGTATGCTGATATGGCTACGATGCGTCATGTAGCTTGCATTTTCAGTGATTCCATACATTGGGGAACGCAGTGCGTTTAGCTGTAACTTTGACAGCGCCGCAAGATGGTAGCACTGTAGGATTCTCCTATTTATTACGCTTTTCTAATGAGCTGTATCTCCGGGACCAGCCGATTCATAGGGACCTACAACCAACTTAAAATTGTGGAATTGAAATGAAAGTATCTTCAGAACATTGTTAGCAATAATAAAATACTATACAAACAGGAACATTTAACTACAATACTACAGTCTACAATGTTTGAAAGAGGTAAATTTGAAGTCAATGACTTTTGTGTAAATTTACCCCTGACACATTGAAATAATGGTTACAAATTCGTATTCAAAAATATGTATAATTGATTATGCAAGCATGATAAGAAATTAAAATGATTATATAAAAAGTAATTCAGACACATATTAAGACAAGTACAACAAATAATTATGGTATGTTAAAAAGGAAAACATTACAATTATTATATCATTAAATGATAGTAATAATAAGTGTATTTATAAAACACAAGCTCGTAAAAGACGCCTACGTCTAAATGACGTGCACACTAGCATGGCGTTGTGCCGTGGAATAGGCCCGTACTGCAGCGGTCGTACTTAGAGCAACAACAAATGACAGTTATAGTTGGGGCAGCGTTTCAAGTGTTGCAAGACACAAAGCGAAGTTCACGACATCATTAAAAACGGCGTCACTGTGGTGCGTACAATCCTCTTGTTGGCGAAGTACAGCAGGATGATGACAGGTTCTTCTTCTACAACAACTTCTACTTGAACTGTTGGTACTTGCGACGGCATGTTTCTGTCCTCGGTGACACATATAAAATGCTACTACCTTCCGCAATTTTTTAAAAAGTTTGGAAAACACCTGTAATGACGCAACTCCTGTTAATGTCCTGTCCGATTCGTGTGCGGATGTTTTGAATCGCTACATGCACCGATCCAGTTGGCCACACCCGTATCCGCACCACAAACCGAAACCGCATCCGCACATATGGAATCACGCCTACGCATTCCCACTGTAGCCATTTGTCGCCGCATAACGCATCCGTACATATGGATTCTTAGCTTAAGAAGTCATTTTGTGTACTGCATTTAAAATGGGTAATCTTGCCACTGTTATATATTTCGTAGATAAGGGAATCCTCGTCAGTAATCACGTGTGGAAATGAGGGTCTCAACCGCGAAAGGTCCATCGTCTTCTCTGGTCTATAAATATACCAGACTTGCTCATTCCGCTTTCTATAACGCGACCTTTATAACTACGACATAAAAGTCAACAACATTCCTGTCTTGTCGTGGACAGAAGCGTCTGTCGGTGCAGTCGCTCTTGTGCAGGCAGATCTGATCTGGTTGATGCTTTGTAAGTGTTAAATACGACGAGAACGACAAGGTCGGGTGTTTTTTTAATGTCAAAACAGCCAGGATTGTCGTTCACCTCGATCGTACGCCGCATTCTCTTTGTCGACTCCCCACGGTGTCAATGGAGCCTCACATAAGCTTGTGGTAGCGGCCCGCGTCATAACCGTTCCCTCCTGTCTGTGGCTTCTCCCTGATACCCTTCTTTTTGCGTTGGTTAATTTGTATCACGATACCCAATTTCTTTGCAGAACGCCGCGACCGTCGTCTTGGTCTCTTCGCAGACGGTGTCTCGTCTCTCGTCGCAACACCGAGTTAGGTCGTGCACCTGCTCAGACCGAACTCACGCGTTTGCATGAACACCATTTGATTCCCTTTGATCTCCGTCAGAACTGGACGCCGGAAATCCACGTGGAAGACGAAGGTGGGCGACACCACACGTGACAGGAGGGACTGTGTGATGGCCGCACAAATAAAAACATCAGTGGCTAATTTGTTAATGATAGTCAAAGGGAAGTCCAGACGTATTTAACAAGCAGTGGTTGTGACAAGTATTCTACTTCACAAGTTAACCTGACGTTGGCCCTGTCTGTGTACTGTTAAAGGCACATTTTCTACTATACAAAACTGTATTTGAACGTACGTCGTACTTACGTATAGAGTTGCATTTATCCGCACAACATATCAGGCCATGTGTATACGTCACAAAGTTAAATTACCCGTGGCATTAAGATGCAAGTTTGATAGTATTTGTGGGACTAATGTCCTATCTTGAAGTTATACTGAATATGGAAAGCTGTGAAGCAGTAACGAAGTGATCGTACAGCGAGATTGTATGCACATAATAGCGTAAAGGTTGGTAATACGTTTAGTACGTGTAGCCGTAGGTACCAGTTACCAATACCAGCATGCTTCATGTGATTATGTGATGACGTATTTATGTGGTCATTTCTAGATATATGTAAATGAATTAAGCTAAAATGTCATAAAGTTGGCCTATTTCAATCTACATTTGTCTTGCGTTGGTGTTTTGTACAGGAATGTATGTGACAGGGTCGCCTACCTAATATTTATTACGCGGCGGACCCATGTTATTCTGTGGATTACTTGTTTTTAAGACACAGTGGTATTACAAAGACTGTCACAATATGGAATACCCTGTGTCACAATGTGCTGTCTGCTTTAACGTTTGAGTGGGGCCCTCACCGAATGGCCAAGACGCACTTAATGCGAGTCAATGTTCAGTGTCCCGGCCTGCGCGGAACAGAGTGTAGAACGTCTGGAAGTGAGGCATTGGTCGTGGCGTCAAACTGCCTTCAACGCTACAGTAGAGACACGTCGGTAGCCGTGAAGACAGTCTGGTGATTCTGCCGGCTTTTGAATATTATCCGCGTGATCTAAACAACGCTGCCACTTCGACACGGATACTGGTTAATCCTGTCGTAATTTATATTTTAATAAACAACTGCAAATTTGTATTTCTATTTATTTTGTGTTAATATAAGTTTAATATTGGATAGTTTTTGTAATACAGCATTATTTGATAAAAGGTATCCATATTTAATTTGTATGCTACCCGTGTGGGGCTAAACAATGCTGCCACCTCACGGATAGTGGTTAATCCTACCATAATTCTTATTTTATAAACAACTGTAAATTTGAATGTTTACTTATTTTTGTGTTGATGTAAGTTCAATGTTGAATACTTTTCATAGGATATCATTATCTTGTAAAAGTATATCGTTATTTTAATTTTTATTTGCTAGTTGGCCTGAGAGCCAATCAGCGTCTCCTACCTAATCTGGGGTAAGGCCGCCCTGGCGATTACAAATGCAGAGCATTAGTTTCCCAGGCAGAGTTGGGCTGAAAAGTGGTGCCACCTCACGGAGTCTGGGTAATCGAGGCTACAATGTGCAGCGAAGCGCAAAGCATTTATGGTATAAATATCACGGGCTATTGACCCCTATTCGTTAGCACTTATCTTTCAGCAAAGTTTTTGTCGCAAATAAAAAATGAACGCGAGCCAAACAAGTTTTGCGGCATGTTTTGATAGAAAGCGCAAATCACTCGATTGCAGTGCGCCATAATCCGTGACAGTGATTTAATCAAACGTAATATTGTTATATATTGAAGGACATTTTAAGCAACCCTTCAAAATAATCACCACATGAGAGATAACGAACAGCCCGTGGTATTTATGCCATAAATGCTTTGCGTTTCCTACACATTGTTGATCGAACTAATTGTTGCTTCGGCATTAATTTCACAACAAATTGCGTGTCTGCTGCCAGACCGACTCGCTGCAGCCATGCGCAGTCAAACCTGGTTTCCCTTTCTCGCCGACGTAAAACAAGTGTTGGCCCTAAAAAAATGTGCAGATTAAAAACAGTATAAACAAATCACGTCTATATTTAAATGTACGCGATAGACTAAGAAATGGACATTCCCGATGGACTCACATCTGTGATAGTTTGTGATGATGTCCGGTACTGTACAGGAAATGATCTAGTTCTCACTTCCATCTCTTCTTCTCAACGTCTTAATAAGAGATGAAATAAAGCGTTCTGCTTCCTCGTTGCTTTGTAGTCAGCCCTCAAAAGGGAGGCTTTTAGAGTACTGCATCCCCAGATACCCGAAACATCTTTTAAACACGTTGTCATTCCTCGCGTTTAATGGCAGATGATATGTGACGAATATCGTCTCAAAGCATCTGGATTTATAGACTACTTGTAGAGTGCAATATACTAAATTTCTGTTAAACATAATTACTTCAATTGTATTTTTGTTAAATATATCTTACTTTATTATTACCTTATTAATTTGTTTTATTGTTAATTTATTTTCACCGCCAAGGCTTCCCTCTCAAAACGGGAAAACACCACGTGTCTGATGACATGGTTATTTCTCATAGGCCATGTTCACTCCGAATACCAGGCGCTTGTATTTGTATAGACTAATCGACGCTGCGAATGTGGTGACATTTCGGGAGTCTCGGTGTAGCTCCATTTGACAGGGGCTGACACAGCTTCTGCTGCCGATGCATATCCCCCGTATGGAGAAATACCGCCCTCTTCTTATTATTTAATCGGTTTAGGTAGATTTATCATCATAACGTTTGGCTATTTACATGTATGTACACTCCCGTGAACGGGCGTCCCGGATTTGATGGTGTTCAAATTAAATGTTATTATCATTATTATTATGTGTTTTGTGTGTCACACCATATGTAATGACGACGATTTCGAAGGATTAGTTCAATTTTTTCATTTATTTACCAGTCAAGAAATATCAGTTGTGTTAAACTCGAACACAGGCACAAGCACCAGTTTACTTTATATAATTGCCATGGTGATTCAAGACTGAATTACAAGATAACGTCAATATGGCGAACGCTGCCGGATGCGGGTATGGCGCGTCATATTCGTCATTTCTAGTTCAATAGTATTAATTTTAAGAATCTTGTACAATTGTGCAAGTATAGGTTACCTATATTTTAGTGTTTAGCTTCAAGTTCAAAAACAAGATACGCCACTACCATCTAACTATAATCGAGACGCGCGTGCATGCGTGCCTATGAATATGCCATGATTTCCATACAATTAACGTTTAGGTGGTTTTATATAATAAACAAATTCTGCCAAACCATGTGTGTTTTATTGTGCGTACATTATATTGTAAAAAAATTAACATTAAATTACATAGAAACAAAACGAAAATATTACTTTCGTTTTATTTCTGTGTAATTGACAGATATTATAACTGCTGCGTGACCATGTACTATTCAATCTGAATAGTCAACATTAAGATACCAAATTAATGTTGTAACATGTTACACTACACTGTACACAGAGGTGGTTGCACCTATGTGGCTGCACGTACGACAGAGCTCTGTAACATTGTGATCTTTCTGTAAGTTGCTCTTATCTGGCACAGTTATTGTTTGGCAGAGATGACCGTACCTACATCTAGTCTGTGTTCAACGGATGAATTGAGATGTATGTGCAACATCTTCGTAAGTTTTAATGATTTTATCAACGAACTGAACCACAAATCGGTCAGCCGTGATGCCAATTGTTGACAACTACCATCAACTAGCCGCCACCTGCAGGTCCACCGTCGTGCATCAGTGAATGTTCCATGCATGGCCGAGCCTGACCAAACCCTCTACACATGTCGTTTATACCAGCTTGGCCAGTCGACAGATCCCAATTCGTCACGCTTGCTTCCTCGTACCTGGAACACTATACGCGAACTTGGTATAGCTGTAAGGCGACCAACCAAGCGGGGCTGTCGAGTTGGACGTCAACGTCAACACCAACACGCTATCTCCACTGTAATCGGTCATCGACCAGCCAGCCCCTATGTCGAGTGCTATATTCACGACAACAAGACAACCTAACTCCAGTTACACTAACATCGAATCCGCTAATCTGCCCGACTACAACAGCGTCATTATGCATAAACAACGCAAGGTCTGTTCGTAATAAAACAACTGACATTTTAGACCATATCCATGAACATGACCTAGATATTGTTGAAATTACTGAAACCTGGCTCACTAACCAAGACTCTGACCTCTATGTAACCAGGGCTCTGACGCCACCCGGATACAATTTAAGTCACCATCCCAGATGCAGCCGTCGCGGTGGTGGCATTGCAATATTACACAAGGAATCTGTCAAAGCAACATCTTTGAAAACATTCAGCAACATTAATTCTTTTGAAGCTATGAGTTTAAAGTTAACGCTATATTTGGAAAATGTGTGATTCTGCTCGTGGTTTATCGCCCACCACCAAACAAGAAGAATGAATCATCGGTTGTCGATTTCTTCAAAGAATTCGCTGAATTTCTGGATATATACCCGACACTGACTGATACATTGGTTATTGTTGGTTATTTTAATTTTAATTTCTACATTCATTTGAGACGCTTCCGTGACATGTTGTATAGTCACTGCATGACATAGTACGTGGAAGTAGCAATACACCAACAAGGCCACATTTTATATTTAATTATTGCTCGCACTTATTGCTGCGTGGTGAATCATTTTCGATCACTGTGCGGTACATTGCCGCATTGCAATGCGCAAACCTCCTTTTCGAAGGGAAGCACTAAAATGTACTTCATTTTCAACATACATTGAAAATTCTGACTTTCACACAAATCAGGAACGATCATAGAAGAGAGTGTAACGCAATACAATGACGTTCTTGGTGACCTTCTTGAGAAACATTCACCGTTGAAAACTAAATAGCTCACTCTCCGCCTTGCTGCACCTTGGGTCAACGACGACATTCTGTCAGAGAGGAAGGAGAGGCGAAGGATGGAACGGCGATGGAAGTTTTCCAGGTTGACCGTCGACCGGGAAATCTTCATGAACCAAAGAGACATTGTTGAGAAGATGTTCTATACTGCCAAGTCCGAGTTCTATGCCAACCGAATTAATGACTAGACTGGCAACCCAAAAACCCTTTTTCGGACAGTGGGTTCTCTGTTGCACACAAAACGCCTGCCAGCATTGCTTAAAGAACACCTGGGACAATTGGAGAAGATTTCAGTACCTATTTCATAGACAAAGTTGATTTCATCAGACGATACTTTGATAACGTTGACAATCAAGTGTCTATGCATCTGAATGAGCCCTGTGGTATTTCTGATTCGTATTTATCATCTTTCACGCCCACCACAACCAACGAGATAACCAAATTGGTCAACAAATCAGCCTGTAAATCGTGCAAGTTGGATCTGTTTCCCACCCATTTGCTGAAGGCCAACTTATCCAGCCTAACATTAGTCATCGCTCATTGTCATAGTGAATATGTCGATTGCGTCAGCAGTTTCCCTTCCGCCTTTAAAAAGGCTCTCGCAACCCCGTTGCTGAAGAAAACAACGCTTGATGCAAACGACGTCAAGAACTGTCGTCCATTGTCAAACCTGTGCTTTGTGTCCAAATTCGTAGAGAAGGTCGTTGTTGTCTGTTTCTATATACATTTGTCAGACAACGACCTATATGCACAAATGCCATCGGCTTATCGTCCAAGCCACACATAGAGACAGCACTGCTGAGGGATTTCAATGCTCTGTATATTAGATGAACGCAAGGCTGCCATACTAGTGCTATTAGATCTTTAAGCAGCCTTTGGATACGACCGATCACACAATCATTCTGGAATAACTGCAACATGTCTTGCATGGTTTGAGTCGTATTTGGCGAACTGAAGTCAAATGTACAAGAAAAAATAAGATAATACAAAAATACAAGATTGGATGGTTATGAATAAACTTAAATTCAATGCTGCAAAAACTGAAATTATTGTGATGTGCGCGCCACATATCAAGAACAAACTTTCAATGCCGCACATAGAACTTGGTAATACCGTTGTGCCTATTTCCACTGTTGCTAAGAACATTAGCCTTTTCTTTGATGACGCCCTAAGCATGAACAACCACGTGCAGCACATTTGTCGTGTGGCATATTTCCATCGTCATTGTATTGGAAGAGTTCGAAATCTGCTTGACCGGAAAACCACAACAATTATGGTTCATACGTGACGTCTCGCATTGACAATGGAAACTGCCTACTGTACGGCATTTCGGACCATCTTCTCACCAGACTCCAAAGAGCGCAAAACGCTGCTGCCCGGCTCATAACCAGAACGAAGAAACACGGCCACATCGCTGCTGTTCTGATCGATCTTCACTGGTTTCTGATCAAACAACGGATCGAGTATAAACTGCTATTGTTGACGTTTCGAAGCCTTCACGGCCTAGTTGCATCATACTTGACCGACCTACTAATTCGTTACCAGCCGACCCGTGCACTACGCTCCGCTGACGCTCTCCTGCTGGAGGTTCCACGATGCAGCCTACATACGCAGGGAGAAAAGGCATTTTCAAGTGCTGCTCCACGCCTCGAACAATCTGCCGCCTGCCATGCGTGCCACAGACTGCCTCTGTTCGTTCAAAACGCAATTGAAAACATATCTGTTTAAAAGAACGTTTATAATATCCGAACATTTTTAATACCTACTATTTATAAACTATTGTATTATTTATTTATTTATTATTACCTTGTAATATAATTAACTGTTATTTATCAGTATTAATATTTTAGTATTATTAAGTCTAATATTATTTATTTATTTATTTTTACTGAACAATTTATACTGATCAATTTATTTTACAATTACATGTTTATTTTTACTCTACGTTATCTGTATATTCCTGTAAAGTATAATGCGCCTCTGAATGGGTTTATTTATGAGTTTAACATCGGTGATTTGCAAACTATTAGAAAGACTAATTAAAGATCACCTGGTTGATTTTCTTGTTAAAAATAAATTGATAAACCCATCTCAACATGGGTTTTTAAAAGCGAGGTCATGCTTAACAAATATGTTATGTTTTTTGGAAGATGTCACAAAGTGGCTAGATGAGGGATCACCAGTAGATATAATCTACTTAGATTTAAAAAAGCCTTTGACAAAGTGCCACACCAAAGACTACTACTTAAACTAAAGGCCCATGGCATAGGAAATGGAATGATCAACTGGATAGAAAAATGGCTTATTGATAGAAGACAAAGAGTAGTAGTTGATGGGGAGGTTTCAAACTGGAAAGCGGTTTTGAGTGGAGTACCGCAGGGATCAGTACTGGGACCTATTTTATTCTTAATATATATCAATGATTTGGATGATGACATAACAAGCAAGGTGTTGAAGTTTGCGGACGACACAAAAGTGTTTAGGAAAATTAAAAGTGATGCAGATAGACAGCATTTACAAGATGATCTTAATAAGTTGATAGAATGGTCTGAGAAGTGGCAAATGCTGTTTAATTTTGGAAAGTGTAAGTGCCTTCACACAGGACATGGGAATGAAGATGCACAATATACAATGGGTGATACTGTACTAAATACTACCTTAAAGGAAAAGGACTTAGGGTTAACTATTAGTGCTGACATGAAGGTATCAGAGCAGTGTGGAATTGCAGCAGCGAAGGGAAACCAAATTCTTGGATTAATTAGGCGAAATATAGTGTACAAAGAAAAAGAACTAATAATACCGCTGTATAAAACAATAGTTAGGCCTCACTTAGAATATTGTATACAAGCATGGAGGCCATATCGCAAGAAGGATATTGATATGCTAGAAAGAGTACAAAGGAGAGCAACCAAAATGATACCAAAACTCAGGAATATTAGTTATGAAATGCGTCTAAAATAATGTGGTTTAACAACACTAGAAACCAGAAGATTGAGAGGAGATCAGATTGAGGTGTTTAAAATATTGAATGGATATGAAAATATTGACAGAAATATTTTTTTCACAGTTAAGGAAGAGAGAAGGACTAGAGGACATGGAGTTACATTAGCAAAGAAGCAGTGTAGACTAGATATTAGAAAATTTACATTTTCACAAAGAACAGTAAACGAATGGAACATATTATCAGCTGATTGTGTAGGTGCTAGTAGTGTTAATATATTTAAAAATAAAATCGACATATACCTAAGAAGGGCAGGGTATACTTAGATAGATAGGTTGGACTCTCGATAAGCCAAATGGCTTCCTAGTCCACCTGCCATCTAGAGTTGAATCTCTAGGTGGCAATCTTGTTAAATCTTGTTAAATCTTGTTAAATTGCTAGAGATATGGCGTAGACAAATACTGTTATTTATTATTATTATTATTTTATTACACACAAAAAACATACGTGCGCGTGCGCGTACTCGCACGCATGTACATACAGTCTTTCCATTGTGTTAGAGAATATTATTACTTTGGAAAATATACAATAATTCAGCTTTTACGAATTGTGGCCGAGACCGACATCGCAGCCACAGTTGCCAGGCGATCGTATTTTCACGCAACTAACTGATGGACAAATAACGTAAACACAAAACAATGTAACATGATTAAGTGATAGAATCTAAATGGAAATATTTGTTAAACTTGCTAATTCAATACTGAAGAATATTTGGATCATTGACATAAAAAGAGGTACCACTCGTAAATAAAATAAAGATTGCATACGAAATCGAGAAGATCGTACGAATTGACGTCGCATGGGAAATATTAAAGAGGCTGACCACTGAAATATGACTGGATTAGGGCTACAACTATACACTGAAAGGTTTGGTACGAAGTCGTTCGGAAACCACACATATTTTAGCCGACATGAAGCGTTTACGGCGGCATTAGTCAGAATATGACACGCTTATATCAGATTCATGCTATATAAGTCATTAATACCAATTGTACATAGTAAACTATATATATATATATATATATATATATATATATATATATATATATATATATAATATATATATATACAGTATATATATATATATATATATATATATATATATATATTATATATATATACAGTACAGTATATATATATAATATATATACTACCTTATACTTATATATATATATATATATATATATATATATATATATATATATATATATATATATATATATATATATATATATATATATATATTTAATCAAATATATATTTTTATCACATGGCAGTTCAAACTATTGCAACATATCGCACACATTCTTCTTCTCATTCGCATGTGACACGGACAATTGTTTGGCGACCCAATTTTGGGTCGCGACCCATGGGTTCACACATCGCTGCAATAAACAGAACACTGGTGTGTTTCCTTAGTTTTGTAGAGATGCAGTAGACCTAAATTTACTATTTAGTTTGAGTATGAAGGGAAGCAAATGAGCAGAAACGCTTAATAAATTAAAGGTAACCTCATACACTACACTTGCACAATAAAAAATTGTTTTATATGTATTTTTGTTTAAAAAAATAATAACTAATAAAGTAGTTTACCAGGGAAGGTTGAGTATAATTGATTATTTGTCGAAACCGTTTATAAAACAACGGCGCCGAAACGATCAATATTTACAGTACTTGTCGCGTCAACAACGATGCCCGTCGGCGACGATCATTTTCGCAGGCCATAGGTCGTTGCGTTGCGCTACCATACCCCTGGCTGAACGTCTCCGCAAATCGTTGACGTAACCGGAAACGAACTATAAAATTATAGCAATTGATTTCTCCAGTCGCAACTGCGTCAGCCGTGCGAATAGCGCAGATAGCCGCTCCATTTGAAGACGGAAACATGACTGGTGGGAATCACTTGTTAATGACTCATTCACATCCCAAACATTGCATGTAACAGAAGCAGCGTGTGACTGAAATCACCCAAAATTATATCACTTGACCGGAGGCCATCACACTCCCTAAGCGATTTAATTAGCTGAGGTTAAAGGAGGAGTTTTGCAAAGGGATGTGCCAGGGATGCTGTAATCTGTTCAACCAGTAACTTCACAACATGTAACGTTGCTACTTGTTACAATTTATAATTTCACTATAGGAAATTTCAGTTACACAGTGCAAAATCGATTAGATAATTTGCTTTGGTTACAATGAGGAAAGGTGCTCAGCTCGCGTGGTACGTTATCCGGCATGGGCTCGAGACGATGACACTAAGATAGAAACAACAGGAGAAGGTGAGGGAGTTAAGAGACCGGACAAGAGAAATGGATTAACTGAGAGTGGAGTGAAGGAAAGTTTTAAGAAGAAATTGGTAAGGAATAGGTTGACATGGGCTGGTCATGTGGACAGATTAGGAGATTAAAAACTGGCAAAGAGAGCAGAAATTGGAGGGAAAAGGAGGATAGGAAAACCGAAATTGCGATGGGGGATTGCATGAAAAAGACCTAGACAAAATGTGAGAAAGAAGGAGAACAAGAGCAACCGATAGAGGGCATCGAGACTGCTGGCAGAGAACGTAGTGAGAGACAATTGAGTGGATGAGAAAAGACAATGGAAAGGGAAATTGTGGTCAATTCACCCATGACGCCTGCCTGCCTGCCTGCCTGCCTGCCTGCCTGCCTGCCTGCCTGCCTGCCTGCCTGCCTGCCTGCCTGCCTGCCTGCCTGCCTGCCTGCCTGCCTGCCTGCCTGCCTGCCTGCCTGCCTGCCTGCCTGCCTGCCTGCCTGCCTGCCTGCCTGCCTGCCTGCCTGCCTGCCTGCCTGCCTGCCTGCCTGCCTGCCTGCCTGCCTGCCTGCCTGCCTGCCTGCCTGCCTGCCTGCCTGCCTGCCTGCCTGCCTGCCTAATATAAAAATATAGGTAAACACACTGTTTTGTACATTTGTACGGGCTCACCTGTGTACGGACATGCACCATAGAAACATATAGTACGACAATTGACATATAATTGACACTTTATGCTTATATTGCAGAACAAAAACTGAGCAGATAATGCTTTTATACGCCATATAAACATATATTTTACCATAGCCTGGTGAGTGTCAAGACCAGTAATGTGGCCTACACTCAAAGCTGTTTCACTCTGTTTCTCTTTTAGTCCATTCATCACATCAAAGCACATTTGGAATATCTTATATGTCAGTTGTACCGACAATGACTCAACATCAGCGAAGGGCCAACAGTTGGAAAACAATAATTCACTGACTGTACCCGTGTGTTTGAATATTGCGACACGCCAACAATTGCGTATAATCATTACATCTGCAGACCAGATCTCAAATGTTTTTCATTCATTTATTATTTGGTTAATCTCTCCACCCACCGCGTTAATACCGACATCTATCGTCAGACCAAAAGAAACACGGAATCACTGGAGACTCTTGGCGACCCGCCGAGAATAACTTTACGACACGTCCAGAATGACTTGGCGACCCGCCGAGAATAACTTTACGACACGTCCAGAATGACTTGGCGACCCGCCGAGAATAACTTTACGACACGTCCAGAATGACTTGGCGACTCGCCGAGAATGACTTTACGACACATCCAGAATGACTTGGCGACCCGCCGAGAATAACTTTACGACACGTCCAGAATGACTTGGCGGCCCGCCGAGAATAACTTTACGACACGTCCAGAATGACTTGGCGACCCGCCGAGAATAACTTTACGACACGTCCAGAATGACTTGGCGACCCGCCGAGAATAACTTTACGACACGTCCAGAATGACTTGGCGACCTCGCCGAGAATGACTTTACGACACATCCAGAATGACTTGGCGACCCGCCGAGAATGACTTTACGACACATCCAGAATGACTTGGCGACCCGCCGAGAATGACTTTACGACACATCCAGAATGACTTGGCGACTCGCCGAGAATGACTTTACGACACATCCAGAATGACTTGGCGACCCGCCGAGAATGACTTTACGACACATCCAGAATGACTTGGCGACCCGCCGAGAATGACTTTACGACACATCCAGAATGACTTGGCGACCCGCCGAGAATGACTTTACGACACATCCAGAATGACTTGGCGACTCGCCGAGAATGACTTTACGACACATCCAGAATGACTTGGCGACCCGCCGAGAATGACTTTACGACACATCCAGAATGACTTGGCGACCCGCCGAGAATGACTTTACGACACATCCAGAATGACTTGGCGACTCGCCGAGAATGACTTTACGACACATCCAGAATGACTTGGCGACCCGCAGAGAATGACTTTACGACACATCCAGAATGACTTGGCAACCCGCCGAGAATAACTTTACGACACATCCAGAATGACTTGGCGACCCGCCGAGAATGACTTTACGACACATCCAGAATGACTTGGCGACCCGCCGAGAATGACTTTACGACACATCTAGAATGACTTGGCGACCCGCCGAGAATGACTTTACGACACATCCAGAATGACTTGGCGACCCGCCGAGAATGACTTTACGACACATCCAGAATGACTTGGCGACCCACCTAGAATGGCTTGGCGACACACTCAAAAATAGTTTGGCGACCCACTCAAAATTGCCTTGCGACTCACGCAGAATGGCTTGACGACTCACTCAGAATGGCTTGGCGACACTCCCAGAATGGCTTGACGACACTCCCAAAATGGCATGGCGACACTCCCACAATGCCTAGGCGACATTCCCAGGATGGCTAGGCGACACACCCACAATGCCTTGGCGACACACCCACAATGGCTTGGCGATCAATTATAGTTGGCAATCCAATGGTCAAGAACGTTTATATATGTATATATAATTCATTCCACCATGGACGATCATGTACGCCGGCATATGTAGGCAAATTCTATAATGAATTTTATACCACCAGTATTGAAGAGGAAGGGGTCAAAGTTGATTAGTCACCTGAGGTCACGTTGATCAACTATAGGTACGCATTTTAGTATAACTTATTTCCAGACCGGTATACCTGGACCTGGCTCAAGAAGGAGGGCGATACCTTTCTTTTCACAGCAACATTTATACAACTATAGGCAGATATCTAAATTTGCAAATGAGTTCGCACAATCAGAAGGAAACAGCGGTTCGTCTCTACTACTATAGCGGCCACAGGGATGTGACAGTGGCGCCATGCTGTGGCTCAAGACGAACTACAGTAACCGTTGCCAGCAGCGCCATGGTGAAGCATGAAAGATTAATGCAAACAAACATGCCGTATAGTTTCATTTTGCTGTGACTGCTAGTGACGGACATACGTGTGGTCACAACATACTACACCGAAGTCGATGAGAACCAGATTACGTTTGAGAGACAAGTTTCTTTGTTAAGTTTCGATCAACCAGACGATGATATGGGTGGATTTTAATGGTGGCACGCAGCCGTCTCATTTAAACAAACATGGCAGTGTGTTCACTGTACCATGACCACTAGTGGTAGACAGACGTGTGGACACCCACCGAAAGGTCTACCGGACATGGATCGACGGAATACTAGCCGCCAGAGAGTGCCAGGTAGGTTACGTTTCGTTCACAGCATTATTAATTGGCTGTGTAAGTTACTTATTGAATAGGACGCGAAATGCCGATTTGCAATACATATTATTGATTGGTCATATTTGTTTTGGCTCCGTATTGATCTGGCGGTAGCGACTTTTACCAACAACGTGACTGGCAGTATGTCCCGTAGCATTGCCAGCGGAAAAAAAACGACGTTTCCTGTTCAGAAAATAATGTATACAGTCATTTAACAAAATCTTTTATACGCTATCAAAACTTACGATTCCACGACGGGATGACTTTGTAGTTTATCTCACTTTGATTCTGTTGGAACCGGTCATCGAGAACGTCTCGGGAAGCACTGATGTTAAGCTGCTAACAAGCTAATACAAAAATTGCACACTGCTGCGAAGATCAGAAACAGCTCGTCAAACTAACGAGACATTTGATGCACACATTAATTAATACATCCATTCATTCATTCATTCTTAGTACACCTTATTTAGACACTAAAAATCCATAACACAAAGTGTTCAGACGTGTTGACAACATTAAAATGAAGTTAATGCTATTTCGGAAATCAAGTTAAATGTTGATTTGTACAGTAGGCCGACTTCACCACCACGACGGTTCTTACGTGGTAAATGACACAGGTTGTAGCCACGGACTTATATGCACACAAGTCCGTGGTGTAGCCGCCCGCCGTGAGTGCGATGATGTTAGCACTGTCGTCGTGTGTTAGCCAGGTTTCAGTTAGAGCGATGATGTCGGGATGGTTATCAACAACGTAGTTGATAAAGTCTGTTTTATTTCTAACCGATCGTGTATTCACCAAGGCAAATTTACCGTACAATGATTTTGCTGCGTATCTCGGATACACTGTAATACGACGTGTATGATATTGATCGTGTTGCTGGTCAGTGCACTTGTTTGACGTGCGTTGTTATTGCGTGTTGACCGGACAGACAGAGAGTTCCTCGTTGTTACAAAGACATGAATTGGCTTAGGTGTTTGCAGTAGACACCGATGTCCAGTGGTTCCTCTGTGAGTTGGTGTTGCGTGATAGATGCCCAACTGTTCCAGGTTGTAGTACACTCGGCTGGTGACACGCATTAGCGATCTCGTGGATCGTTGACACAGTTGGCGTCATTGCTGGCTTGTGTAGGTGATCGCCATGGCAGCGATCAAAGTGCGTTAACACTGCCGAGGCAAATAGAACACAGGCAGTGTCACATAAAATCATTAAACTCCGAGCAGGCAGAAATATTCAAACAGTAACTTTCCCAATCACCACACATGTAAAAAGTAAGAAAATTTTAATAATATGGTGACACATTTACCGCTGTGGCAGCACAAGTCCACACGTGACATTCTTACATACATACATACATGCATACATGCATACATACATACATACATACATACATACATACATACATACATACATACATACATACATACATACACACACACAAAATAAAAATACATACATCATCATCATATCATCATCATACATACACATGCATGCATGCATGCACATGCACATACATACATACATACATACACACACCACACCACACACACATCATGCACATCATCATACATACAAAACACTACATACAACATACATACATACATACTCATACATACA